>JARHVA010001389.1:127500-715000 GCA_037957365.1 Torreya grandis
ACTCAAGATTGATTCTCTCTAACATTCTTCCTCTCCATTATCTTCTTGGACTCTATTTTAATCTTGAAATTTCCATTTTGAGTCATTTCTGGCCTTAGCCTTTGAATTGTTTCATTGTTAATGAAATTGCCTCTCTTTATGATAAAACTATCGGTCTATGTGATGAAACTACTCTTCATAGCACAAACCACCACAAAGGTTTTGTAAACCACCATGGTGGTGTCATTACATGTTTTATGGTTTCATCATTTTTAATGGTGTTTTCTTCATGATATGAGGTAGTTTCATAGCTTTATGTAGTGATTTTGTCTCCATCACCTATAAATAATGATAGATTCATCACAGCTTACCCATCTTCTAATTTTAGTGTCTCATACTTCATTTTGCATGATTTTCTTCATGTTTATTCATCTATTTTATTTTTTTCACCTTCATGATGACCCATCTCACTTATACTCTTATTTTTATCACTCCCCATCCTTCCTAAGTTTAGCTTTCAATTAACTAATGGTTAAAGTAACCATTTCAACCTCCTTGATTATTCTGCAATTATATCATTTTTAGATGAATTTTAGATATAAATTGGAATTATATATTAAAATTTTGAATCTCTATAGGACCCTAACCCACCATCTTTCTATTTTAGAAAATATTTTGCTCCATCTTTGGTCATATTAGTGGTCATTCTACATATTTTGAATAGAATAATTCATATGAATCAATAACCAGTTATTTTTTATCTATGAATAAGCCCAACCATTATTCAAATACTCTTATTTTCAATATTATATTCCTCTTAACCTATTTTCTATTCATCCTTTTATCTAAGAGTTTCAAAGGTCATGATTGAGCAATCAAGGAGTTAACATACTTTGAGGATAGTTTATTTACTACAACAAATCTTTTCCTTCAATCAAGTTAGGAGTTTTCAATTTTGATTTTGATTTATTAGATTAAATTATTTTAGTTTTATATTTTCTTATTATATTATCATTTACATTTATAAAACTTAAAAGGAATTGAAAATAGATCTTCTCCTCTCTTTATTTTATACCAAAAAAGTAGTTTAGATTTTTATCATTCACATTTGCATATTATAATATTTCAAAGCACGTAGTTTTCTTAAAATATTAGGGTAAATCATAGGATTAAAAACAACTTTAAATTTTTTAAAATAATTCATTTCTAGTTTTAGAATAAGTCTCATATTCACAAATAAGCACACACACCTAGAAAAGCCTAGAAAACCTAGGTGAAAAAAAGCTTGCATATTAGAATTAATTTTATTAATTTAAATAATAAGATAACATTTCACCGAATCCATAAATAATAAAATAATAACTCTAATATTTCTTTTATTTCATTATAAATCAGCTTAAGCTCAAAAAAAATCATTTAAAGTCCAAAGACTAATTTTCCTAGCTTGCATGACTAGTTTCTAAATAATTGGATGTTATACTTTATAGGGTTAAAATTATGATTTCACTTGAATATTAGGAATATTTTATTTCATAAAATAGTTTATTTTTTCTTGCATGCAGATCTTGCATCTAGAAAAGGGTATAAATCAACACTTGCACTCTTAGTCTAGATTTCAATGTTAGTGTTGCATGCATCAAAATGTCACTAAAAAAATAAAAAATAATAATATTTGATTTTATCTCCCCTTAAATCATTTAAAATTACTTTAATTTTATCAAATAGTTTAGTTTTATTTTATTTACAAAAATCTTATCAAAATGTGCACAAGTATAAAAATAATTTCCACATCAAGCCTTGTCAAGACAAGAAAAAACACAAAACCTTGGTCAAACATTTCCAAATAGAAATTTTTTTTCATAAAAAACAATAAAAACAAGATATACACTTAATTAATTTTAAAACAACCTTTCTTTATTATTGTATGACATGTCTTGAGTGCCCCTAACCCCATACAGCAAGTTCTTTTCCTAGGGTGCTAGCTCGCATTCTAGTTGGTCCTCTTCAGATCGATATTGATTTTAACATTATATTTAAATTATTTCACTCAACCTATCATTAAAATATTATTAATATCTATCTCAAACCCCTAGATAATAAATATTAGCCCATAAATCTAATTGTGGGACTTCTTCGCATTCTCGCCCACCAAGTAAACAATCCCCAAATCTATCCCCTCCATTTTTCATTTATTTTTCCTCAATTATATACTCATAATATATCATTTGGATACTCATCACATAATTGAGGAAAAATAAATGAAAAATGGAGGGGATATATTTGGGGAATATATCATTTGGATACTCATCCAATAATTAATTCTATCAATTATCTCATACATATCTTGGGAAGTCTAGTGCACAAGTTAGCGTGTCATTTTTCACGTGTGTAGAACCCACTAGAAATAATGCAGCACTTCCATGTCTCAACTTAAAAAGGATTTGAAAATTATCTTAGAAAAATGAGGATATAATAAAATTAAATGAAATTAAATGGTTGTCCAATAAAATTAAATATCAATATACTATTACCAAGGCCAAAGAAAACAAGATAAAATAGCTTTAAAAGACTTGGCTCAAAAGGTCCCCTTAAACCCTATTGAGGCTATAATCCTAATAAATTAAAATATTTAGTTATGATGCTTCAGGGGAAAAAATAGAAGCTAATTATCTAAAATGAAATAAAACTCATTTTGAGATAATTAAGGGATTGAGTAGTTTGTATTGTAAAATTTATTATACAAGTGGTGGTAGGTCTGCAAAGATCTTTGAATTTCATTGATGTAACTATAGTGTAGAATTAGAAAATTGTAAAGGAAATGATAAAATCCCAATATGACATAGGATATAAATCTAAAGTGGCCATGATGTTTATAAGAAAATTCAACACCTTGGAAATTATCCTAAAGGGGTATATCAAACAATTATTTACCACCCAAAATGTTATTTGGGTGTTTGATAAAGTGAATATGGAAATTTCATGTAGCAAAAAAATAAGTACCTTATCATGATTTTTCCTTGGCATGAAAACCCATAGAAAAAAACTCTTCTATATATGGATTACATTTCCTTAGGATAAGAACAATAGGTTTATTTCAAATGTATATTTTAATAAGGCCATGGAAAGCAAGAAAATTGAAGAGTTCAAATTTGTAAAAATGGAAAAAAAATCCTACCCCAAATGATGTGTTAAGGATAATCAAACCCTTAACTAAGATACAAGTTCAATTCACCATGTGGTAAGGGAAACAAATAGGTTTGCCTATGATAATATTTTTGAGCTAATTAGATGCCGCCATGTTCTACTAAATATTGATTTGCCTATAGAGGAGGAATGAGGATCCATACAACAAGCCTTAACTTTATCCACATCCATTCCTTATATAATAAACATGCCTCATGATGTATAAGGTAATCCCATAAATAAAATGGAATACATGGACAAGCATCTCAATAAGCACAAAAAGATATACTGGGTATTACTCGATTGGTATTTTTGGTCATCAATCATCCCAAAGTTCAAGTGACTAGATGAGATATATATGAACAAATAACTACTATAGACACTTTAGTCAGAAAACATTTTCAAGGCCTTTTCATCGCATCAATTTAAATGGATATAATGCATCTCAATAACTTCACTATAAATCTTAGTTTACACCATTTAGTATAGTTAAGAGCCTAGGTTAGCCTTTTTTACTAGCTTTTCCAAAATAAAACTCATTTATCAAGAACCATTTATGGAATAATGGTGAAATTCATGTAAGCTACAAAAAAATTGATTGGGATTAATATTATTTTTATTTTTTATAGCTCCAAAGTGATGTACAAAAGTAACCTTTTCCTTCCTCAAGTAGTGTACTTGGTTACCAAAAATGGATTGCAAATGATATTTCCTCTATGCAACTTGACCAATAAATATCCTTGCTAAATGATTAATTTTTTTCCATTTCTTATTAGACTTCCTTATTTAAGGATACTACACTCATAATTTTATATCTATCTAAGAACTCTCAAAATGGAAAGGAAGGACTTTATCCTCAAAATAAAAAGGCTAATCCTCAATCTTATTCCATGGCCAAGTAAAGTGACTTATATTTTTTGCCTAAAATAAGATGGGAGGCTTTGGTAAAAAATCTGAGTGAACATAAAGGTTGACACTTCCAATGACTTACTGAGAAGGCTACCATTGAGGTCTATTCAACTACCATAATAAGCCCAAGATGAGAATATGTTATCCCATGTAAATATTCATTCAAAATTATAGGCATGTGAAGGGTATGTTGAAAGGATAAAATCTAGGTCCATTAGAAATGGGAATACCAAATTAAATTTGGTGAAATACCATGACAATGTTCTACCAATAGCCATTCTCTCACTAGATTATGTTGTGTGTTATCTCACCCACAAGGTTCTTCTTATTGAAATTGATCCTTTGAGTCCTAAATTATTAATTTGAGATGGGAATCACTCTTAAATATCTTATGTTCTACCAAAAATCTCAAACATTCTATAGCTTGACACTTTTCGTAAGTGTTCTACAGGATATATAGCTAGTGGAATAATTTTGGTTAAATAGGGAACAGTAATTTTGATAACGTTAGGACCATTTAGAGGAAGATGGTGAGGTAATATAATTATCTTCCTCTATCATAAATTATTGTCATATCCCCTCACTTTTTAATCACTAAATATTGGATTTATTTATCTCTCTCTTACACAACTTTATCAATTGAATCTCATATATGACTCCATTGTGGGGAGAAACTCCATTCTCAATGGATGAGGTAACAATGTCTAATTGATCCTCATAATAAAGTGTCGGAGTGGACCACAATGAGGATCAACTAGATAGGATTGAATGCATGAAGAAAACATGTATGGATTAGTGAAATCAGAAATCCAAAATGAAGAAGTTTGTCTTCATAATAAGAAAATTATATTAGTAGCATTTACTCATTATCCATAAAATATTTAGGATGGTACATTATATAGGTGCAATATAAACATGCCTTTATATCCTCATGAATGTGGGATTATCTTTCACAATGACCAAATAAGACACTTAAGTGATACCTAAGCAAGATAACTAAATATGTTAGATAAAAACAATTAAATGGAATAAAAACCTACACTACCACCCCCCTTTAAGCATAGATTAGATGGGTAGTAGATTTGGGTCCAAGCACAAAGTTCTGATGAGATACCCAAGTATATATAAATACCCCCACACCCCAGAGGATGATTTCAAAGTTTTTGAAACCCCAAGAAGAGCTCGTAAATGAATATACTTGCTCTTAGTGAAGGGTTTCATGAATATATCAAAATTTTGATCCATTATCTAAATGTAGTGGATATCAATGAATTACACATGGATTATATCTTGAATTAAATGCATGTGAATATAGATGTGTTTGGTATATTTATGGAGGACCAAATTTTTAAATATCTAGATTGTGATTTGGTTGTCAAAAAAGATTATTATTGCTCATCGAAACTTGATTCCAAACTTAATGAGAATCCCCTAAAGCCAAGTAGCCTCAGTGGTAAAATTAATATCTCCTTTGTATTCTACCTCTATAGAATATAAATCAATAGCATTATATTTCTTGATTGATCAACTAATCAAACTTGAACCAAGGGAGAAACTATAGCCTAAAGTAGACTTATGATTTTGAATATCACCATCCCAATCTAAATCTATATGACCAATTAAGTCAACATCGATGTCTGCTCCACAGTGAATCCCAAAATTATGAGTAATCTTAATGTAATTGATAATCCACTTAGTCTTTTTCCAATGTATCTCATGTGGTTCTTGCATGAATCTAGAGACCATGCCCACTAGATATGAAATGCCAGGTCTAGTGCACGTAAGGTAGAAGATACTTCTAACAAGTTGTTGATACAAGGTAGCATTAACCAAAAAATATGGACAATCAGCCTCAAGCTTCACACCAAATAGAAAAGAAGTTAGATCTAGCTTATAGTCAACTACGTTAAATCATGCAAGCAAATCAAGAACATACTTGAATTATGTAATATTGATCCCAGAGTCAAACTGAGAAATTTTAACCCTCAGAAAGTAATGCAACAAGCCCAAGTCAATACTTGGGAACCTATCAAACAAAGTATTTTTCACTATTTTGAGGGTAGATGAATAAATCCCTATGACCAATAGGTCATCCACGTAGATAATTATAATAAATAGTGAATCATCCTACTGTAAAATATAGACATTTAGATTAGAATGGCATCTAGTGAGCCCAACCTAAAAAAGAAAGGAATTCATCTTGGCATACCAATCTCAAAGAGATTTTTCGGGACCATAAATAGATTTATAAAGTTTAAAAACTAAGGAGGAATCTTCCACAAATCCTTTTGGTTTCTCCATGTATATTTCCTCTTTGAGGTCACCACAAAGAATGGCACTCGTCACATCCATCTAATTAACATCCTAGCGATGTGTCGCGGTAATGGTGAGAGTGAGTTAGATTGAATTCATTTTAGAAATTGGGGTGAACATCTTAGTATAGTCAATGCAAGGTACCTAAGAAAAACCCTTTGCTACCAAATGTGTTTTTAACTTATCTAGGGACTCATCTACTGTAAATTTTATTTGGTAGATCCACCTACATTAAACAAACTTTCTTCCCTTAATAAGAGGGACTAAATCCCAAGTGTTGTTCCTTATCAAGGAACCATATTCCTCTTTCATAGTAGTATCCAACTCAAGAGTACCTAATGCCTTGTGAAATGACAATGAATTAGAAGCAGATAAAATGAAAGCATGTGGGGCATTTTAGAATTATGAATAGGTTTGTCTATCATCTGATGGATCTCCAACTCATTAGCTAGCACTTTATAGTGTTTATCTAGCCCAAAGAGGACTAGTTATTAGAGAGTCAAGAGGAGACTCTTCATATTTTGAATATATTCTGATAGAAAGAGGAGGGGAATCCTCATCACTACTCTCATCATCAAAACTAAAATAAGAATCTAAATCATCAGGAAGTTGCTCAGGTAGATTTGAATCATCAGGACTGTCATCAAATCACAATGCATCTAAGGAAGTAGGAGAGGTGTTGAGTGTGGAGTCTGAAGGACTCTCTTGAAAATGAACACTCCTCTCAATGAATAACTCATGAGTGGTTGGATGGAGAATCATGTATCCCTTATTACCCTTAGGATATCCTATGAAGATGTAAGGTTGACTCTGAGTTTCCATTACCTTATGCTTATTCTTTAGAATGTGGGCCATAGTAAGAGATCTAAACACTCATAAATATTTTAATGTGGGTTTCTAACTGTTATGTGCTTCAAAAGGAGTGACTCCCTTCAATTCTTTATGAGAAAATTTATTTTGGATATAACAAGCATAGTTGATGTCCTCAGCCTAATATTGAGGTGAAAGATGCTTGGAGTGTATCATACAATTGTCCATTTCCTTCAAGGACCTGTTCTTGAACTCTACAACACCATTTTGTTGAGGACTATATGGAATTATACATTGTAGTTCATTCCCCTATGAAGTGTAGAATTATTCAAAATGGCTACTTACATACTCACCACCATTGTCAATGTATAAAATATTCATGGCTTTACCTGATTGGTTTTATACAAGTGTGTTGAAGTCCTTAAAATGATCAAATACCTCATATTTATACTTAATAAAGTACACCCAAGTATACCTCAAAAAGTAATCAATAAAAGAAAGCATGTGTTAAGTCCTATTGAATTAAGGTTTTGGAAATGGGCCAACAATGTCATTATGGACAAGCTCTAATATTTTTTCAGCTCTCTATGATTTGCCCTTGTCATACTTCTCCTTATGATGCTTACCAAGTATGCAAACCTGGTAAACTCTATCAAAAAACTTGACTCATGCCAACCTTGAACCATGTTGTGATGACTAAGTTTCTTCAGATAGTGATAGTTGAGATGGTCAAATTGTTCATGCCATAATTTACTCACCCCATTTGAAGAAGTGAGTAGTACAGCAGAGGGTTGATCAGGGGGAAAATGTGAGATAGTATAAAATCATGACTGGTGATCCACTTTCCCAAATGAATCAATATATTCATTATTTACTTCCCTAATAACCATTGAACTAGGTGTGAATTCAATTTTCCTAAACTAATGTGAGTACTCTGATAAACAGATAGGAGATTGGTGGATAAAGAGGGAACACATAGAACTTCATGAAATATCCCATCATTTACTTTAAAAAATCCACTCCCACTAACTTTTATGGAAGTGTCATCACCCAATAAGATGAAATCCATAAAACAAGGCTCCATGGATGATAACTTGCCTTGTGATGAATCCATGTGGTGCGAATCACCAATGTCAATTACCCATGCAGAAGGATGGGACACAACTATAACAAGTGTTTTGTTCTTATATTTTCCTTTTTTACTATCTTTGGCCTTATAAGACTATTATGTTGATGAACTCTAATTAAAAGAATAGGGGACACTAATATTGTGCTTCTCAAGCATTTTTTTCAGTTGATCAATCTGCTTCATGCATTTATATTCATCATGCCTAGATTTCTTCTAATAGACACAAGTGAGTCATTGTTTCTTGGATTTATCATTTGAAGAGGAGGAATCATTTGATGATTTTGATTTAGCATTGGATTTTTGACCATTTATTTGGTTTGAGTCCTTGTTCTATTTCTTATCCTTGCTACTGGAAGTCTTCTATTTGTCATGACTCATAATTAAGGCATGCAATTTGGATGACTTTAGTGTACCCATTTGAATAATTTTGTCTTATTATGAGTCAAATTCAATAGAAAATTCATCCAAAGATGGCATGGTCCATGTAACTCCAAATGCATGCTTAGTGGAATGGAAGGTAGAAATGAAAATAAAATAGTCATAATTCAATTTAGCAAGGATGGAAATAATCAATTGATCATCCTTTTTGTCAATGTTTCACAGTTTCAACTATAACCTGAGTGATTTTAACTTTGTGAAGAAGTATTGTATCATATCAAAATTGCTTGGGCTCAAACTGATGAGATCATTCTCTAGCTCATGAGCCCTTATGATGTTCTACTTTTCAAAGAGTTTTTCCAATGTGGTCCATAATATATTAGGAGTAGTTACAAATTCAATATGAAAGATCAAGTTGAGAGACATACACAGGCATATAAGACCATAGGCTTTGTCACTTATGTTTTACCACTTCACCTTCTTTGAATCTAATGTCAGTTCTTTTTTGTACCCATCATGATTCGGTGTAAGCCTTTGTTCTTCAAGAGGATTTTTATTTTGACTTTCCACTCATGATAATTGAACAATGTAAGAAGCAAAACTAAACTCTGATCCATGATGCAAAAAGGAAGTATATGTTGAATTAGGTGTAATGAAAGACAATGATATGCAACCCCCATGAATCTATAGAAGATTAAATTTACAAGGCACGATACTATCATAAATGCATAGAGATCAAAAAAATCACACTTTCAAAAAAAATAGCACCTAAAAAGAAGTTGTCGACTAAAAGCTATGGGAGTTTGAATGTTTCTTGCTCACAAAAAATAATGATATCTATTGTCCCCCAAAAATATCACTCATTTTTGGGACAACATTTGAACTATTTTGGTCTTACAGACCAAAATTGTCTCTTCCCTTTTCAAAATTTGTCTTGGGCATTCAAATTCCTCATTTTTTCAAGCTTCTCAGAAATCTACAGACTCTATAGGCTTACATCTATGGACTCTGTAGGCTTAAATCTATGGACTCTGTAGGCTTGAATCTATGGACTTAGCAAGAAGAGAAAATCTACGGACTCAGTAGGAAGAGAAAATCTATGGACTCTGCAGGCCAAGTTCAATGGGTTTTACAAGTTGATTTCTATAGATTCAAAGGCTTCTGTAGGCGGGTTCAACCAAAAGAATCAATTTTCTACACTTGGTCATTTTTAGGATTGGTTCAGTGCCTTGGTTCAATCAAAAATGTCTATCAGCAAGCATTCAAGCAAAAGAAGCTTGAACCACTGAACCATTGAACCACTTTGGTTCAAAGGTTCAACGAGTTCAAGGTTCAATCGGTTAAACACTTTTAGTTCAATCAGTTCGTCAGCTTTATTTCAACATTTTGGTTCATCCTTTGGTTTAATCAAATGGTTCATCAGTCAATTCAAGGCTTTGTTTGAATCGTTGAACCAAAACTTGGTTCAACGGTTGGTTCAACATCTTTTGGTTCAATGGTTAGTTCATCACTTCAGTTCAATCAAATGAACCATCAGCTTGAACCATTTTGGTTCAAAGCCTTGGTTCAACGTCTTGTGGTTTAATGGAGCAGTTCATCGACTTGGTTCATTCAATTGAACCATTGGCTTGAACCATTTTAGTTCAAATCTTGGTTCATCGGCTTAGTTCAACGTTTGATTCAATGAAGAGGTTCAACGCCTTGGTTCAACGGCATGGTTCAAAGGAGCGATCCAATGTAAAAGTTCAAAGAGCCTCCCGAAGGACAAGTGCCCTTGCAGAGGGCACTTGGTTGACAAAACACCCTTCGGAAGGGTCATTTTTGAAGAACGCCGCAAAGGTAAATTCATTCAAAAATTTTGTTTAAGGCAGACAATCATAATTATTTCAGACTTTTGTTTGAAGGAATTCCTTTAGAAAAAAAGTCTGAAAGAATTCAAGAAGCAGCTATGGACAAAAAGCCTAAAGAAATAACCAAGGCAAAAGTGATAAGAACATTTTCCATGGACTTTTTGTCCATGGGAATTTTTTGCGGGAAAATGCCTGTGAAAGGCCACTGAAGGACCCCAAAGGGCAGGTGCCCTTGCAGGGGACTCTCGACTGCCGAATAGAAGGACACTTCCCCGAAGCTGAAGGGTAACCTTCCCTTCGAAAATATGTAAAACAAGAAGCCCGAAGGCCATTCAAAATTCATTTATTAAGGCCCGAAAGGGCAGTTTCTTTCTAGAATAGTGCCAAATAACAAAGCCAAAGAAGGACCAAGGGGTGACGCATCTAAAGACGTCAAATTCAAAACCGTGAACTAGCCGTTGAAAACATAGTGACGAGCGCATGAATGTTAATTTTAAAGATCATAAAATAGTCGTTGATCCTTTGAATCTACAGACTTGAATGCATTCATAGACTTCAAGGCCAAGACCAGTAGAAAGTGAGGAAGGAACAGAATAGCAAATTAAATCCAGGACCCGATTTAATTAACCAGAAAAGGAGGAATGATGAAGGTAGGATCAGATCGCCAGGTGGACATTGAAAGTTGCAAACTTTCAATAGCGTGACTTGTTTCTCTACATTGATAAAATCAAATGGGTAAACGCCCCTAAGTTCCAGCCTATCTTCTTAACAGATTCCAATGCAAAATGATGTGTTATTGTTCCCGAGTCCTTCTTGAAGTGGCTATATAAGGGACTCTCTTTTATTGTAAATGGATCTCTTTTTGACAATTAGAACGAAACTCTGTCCAAATTGAAAGACACTATTGAGACTTTGAGCTCAGTTTATTTATCATATTTTGTTATTAGAATAAGAAAGCAAGTGGTTTTTTAGACATTGTGTTGTAATATATTTGTTGTTGAGGAAACTGTTCTTATGTCTTTTTCCTTAATATATCTTCTATTCCTTTAATTCAACAAATAGAATTAGTGACAGCAGTCAAGAAGGTGTCCTGAAGAGTCAAGTGTGGAGAGACTTTGTGCCCCCATAATTGCCTTTAGTGTGTTTTCTTTTCATTTATGTGTAAAGGACCTTGTGATGACTTTGTGCCCTCATTGTCCTTCGTATCTTACTCTTGAGCAATTCAGGTGAAGACTTTGTGCTGCATCTCAATTTGATGATTATTACATCCTTTGCTACATTTTTCTATTACTACCAGGAGTATTCTTGTGGTTTGCTGAATAGTACTTTTGAAAGAAGAGGAGTGTTGTTTGTCATTTCCCTTAAGTTTTTCCTTTGATTTGCACACATCATCTCTGAAAAAAGAGAGATGGATGGTTTGTCCTACCCTTGAGTATTATTTTATATTTATTTATATATATATATATAGCCTACCTATAGGGAAACTCCCCTTGATGAGAAGAGAGATCAGTCCCCTTCTGATGTGGTAAAACTACACATTTAGATGACTAATCTTCCTACTTTGGCTGATCAGACCTATTTTTTTTATCAGTACACTGATCGACAAAATATTCAACCAACAATTTTTGGCGACTCCGGTGGGGATATAAAATCCATTATCCATTTATAATCTATCCATTCACCTCCACACTAATCGAGAAAGAATGTACAGTTTAAAGCCTCAAGCTTTAACTGAAGCAAGGTCAATTCTTTTCCATGTTTGTTTCACAATCTGGCAGATTCAAGGTATACACGAAGCCAAAGGGCTAAAGGGATTGTTGACCCTGTATTCAAGTTGGTATAGCAAAGTGATTTTGATATGTTTCTTTCACCATCTCATCTCCAATGAACCAAGAGCTTTCCTCCTACTAAAGTCAAATCTCCATTGCCAGACGCAGTATCTACTTCTGTTGTTGATAAAAACTTTGCCTATAATTACCCCTCTAAGATTTGTTATCCCTCCTTTTAATAATCATAAAATGGTAGTTCAAGGCCCCTGGGGTAATGCTTTTGGTCCTCTCAATCTTACTCTACCTCTACATGAGCTTCCATGCAATTCAAAGAAGAATTTTCCTAAATTTTATGATGGGAAAGTTCATCCTGATGAACACATTATAGCTTTCAGCATAGCTTGTGGAGTAATCAGAGTAGAATTTGAAGATGTAGCAGTCAGGTTTTTTGTAGAGACACTATAAGGTGCTGCTACAGATTGGTTTTATCATCTACAGGCTTAATCAGTAACTGATTGGAATACTCTCAAAGATAAGTTTGAAGCCAGATTCAAACCTGCAAAAGATGCACATGCACTTCTGGCTCAACTTACACAGATGAAGAAAGAGCCTCATGAATCAATGAGAGACTTCATAGTCAAATTTGACAAACTGAGAAATAGAATCCCTGTAATTGCTCAACCTATAGCTGAGAATCTCAAATGCTTTTTCATTAATTCTCAGCTACCTGAAGTAAGTTTTCTCTTGAGACGTGTTGGTCAAATAGATCTCGTTGCAGCTCAACTTTTGGCCACTGAGGTAGAAGATGATCTCATCTTAGCAGGGAAGATAAGAAGAGATCCAAATAGAAATAGAGCTTTATCATCTTCTTAATATGCATCTACAGGCACCACAGATCTAATGGTGTATAAATTAGCAGATGAGTTGCTTGCTCTCAAAAAGCAAATGGCTCAAGGAATGTCTTATGCTCCTTCATACAGACAGACATTCCCAAATCAGTCATATTAGGGAAATGCTGCCAGTAATCAAGGGCAATAGAATCGCCTTCCTCCCCCACAAGGGAAACTTGCCCTAGAAGCTCCTCCAACCAATTCAGCAATGGGATATCTTGAAGCAGAATCAGAGTTCTCTTTCTAGCCTAAATTAAATCAAAAAAATGACACTGATCTCCTTGAAGACGATCAAGAAGAATCAGCTGGCGACTCCCATATTGGTTTCCTAAATTATCAGGATGAACTTGAAAGCAAAGGAGAAGCTATTTATGGATCATATGTAGTGTTTACTAGGTCCAAGAACCAATCAGTCCAGCAAGTTGATAAAGGGAAGATAGAGGAGCAACCTCAACCAGCAGTTATGATTGTTAAGCGTGGAACCCCTCTACCTTTTCAATCAAAGGATCCAGTGATCACCTAAAATGTAAGTACATTAATTTCACCTTCACCTTCTACTTCAATCTCGCAAACAAGCCCCCCTCCCATCCCTCCTAAAACCCAAAAGGTTGAAATGCTTTCTTCTGTTCCTAGTCCAATTCAGCCATTTGACATAATTGATCATGTCAAAAAGACCAAAATACAAATGTTTGAATTTAAATATTTGTAGTCCAATCCTGATCAATTGGATAGGTTGGTCCAATGTGTCAAGAACCAAACCGTCCCTGCAAGACAAGAGGTTAAGAAAATAATTCTTGATTCCCCAAAGAACATGCTCATTCCAAATAATCTTGTCTTTACTCCTTTAGCTGCCCCTAGGAAAATAGAACCTTTCTATGTTTCCCTGTTAATAAATGGTTATCAACTCAACAATTGCATCATTGATTTTGGGGCATCTAACAATGTCATGCCTACTAAAGTAGCTGAGTCTCTAGGTCTCACACTAACCAAGACATTTGAGATATGTTTCTCTATGGAGAACAAGCAGGTACCATTGCTGGGGTAAATCAAAGATGCCCAATTTGCATTGGCAGCCTTTCCAGATAAGAGAATCAGGATGACTATCTTGGTGGCTGACGTCCTAGCATCTTATGGCATTTTGCTTGGATGAAATTTCTAAAAAGATGTGGGAAGAGAACTAAGCATGGACCTGTCTAAAGCAAGGATCCCTGTCCAAGGTGTAATGAAGAGATTGCTCCCTGAAAAGGAGGCAAAATATGTGGTCACCCAAACATCAGCCCCTACAGCACAAATTTAGTTTGAGTCTTCAGGCAGGGGTAATTATTTATTTACCACAAAGAATGTTCATGTTTCTACAGATGAAAGTCTTGTAGCTGATAATCTAGGAATTGATCCAAATAAGACTTCAAGAGAATTGGTAGGGCACAGTACAAGTAAGGAAGTATCTTCTATCTCTAATGAAGAGAAATCTGACAGGAGATCAACTTCTGATGATACTTCGATCCTGAAATCCAATGGCAGCAATTTTTCCACCAATGATGGAGTTGGGACTGTGTTGATATCTCCTCAAAGAGATATTCTTCCTTCATGCAATTTACAAGTTAGTAACACCAACAACACAGTTGGATGCAAATCTTTGTTTCTTGGATTGAAGAGTGTTTAAGATGAAGAAGTCAAATTCCTTCACATCAAAGGAGATGTTAAGCTGATAGTTTGTTAGGAGTTTGATGTGACAATCCAATCATGTGCTAGATTGAACTAGAAGAACAACCAATTATGGTAATGGATCATGCTGTTGCAAATCAAAATTAGGCAAAGGAACCCTTCACCAAGAGAGCAAGGAGTTATGGTTTCCAGTTTAAAGACCACATCCTGCCATGGGACAAGAAAAAGAAAAAGCCAAGGGGAAGACGCAAAAAATTGGTTTCTTGGTGGAGAACTCCATTCGCCTGTCACTATTTCTGGGGGCAAAATGTCTTCTTGCTAGTTTATCAGAATAGAGCACTAATTTCACTATCTCCCAAGAAGCAGCATCTGAAATACTTCAATTCTTGAAGTATCAGATCATTCCATCTGTATATATGTATATTTGTATAATTTTTAATTTTTTTTTGCTTTGTTTGTTTCCGGTTTTGATGCCTTTCATTTTTGGGTAGTATGACTCCATAACCCAATGGTATACATGAAGACACTGGAGATTCTAGATTCTACTCCTTTCAATTCTTTTTGCAATTGATAGAAGTTCCCCAATTGGAGCCAGCTATTGTCCCCCAAAAATATCACTCATTTTTAAGACAACATTTGAACTATTTTGGTCTTACAGACCAAATTTGTCTCTTCCCTTTTCAAAATTTGTCCTAGGCATTCAAATTCCTCATTTTTTCAAGCTTCTCAGAAATCTATGGACTCTATAGGCTTAAATATATAGAATCTATAGGCTTAAATCTACAGACTCTACAGGCTTGAATCCACGGACTCAGCAGGAAGAGAAAATCTACGAACTCAGTAGGAAGAAAAAATCTATGGACTCTGTAGGCCAAGTTCAATGGGCTTTACAGGTTGATTTCTACAGATTCAAAGGCTTCTACAGGCGGGTTTAACCAAAAGAATCAATTTTCTACACTTGGTCATTTTCAAGATTGGTTCAATGCCTTGGTTCAATCAAAAATGTTTATTGGCAAGCATTCAAGCAAAAGAGGCTTGAACCACTGAACCGTTGAACCATTGAACCGTTGAACCACTGAACCGTTCAATGAGTTCAAAGTTAAATCGGTTCAACACTTTCAGTTTAATCGATTTGTCCGATTTGTTTCAATGTTTTGGTTCATCCTTTGGTTCAATCAAATGGTTCCTCGGTCAGTTCAAGGCTTTGTTTGAACTGTTGAACCAAAACTTGGTTCAACGATTGGTTCAACATCTTTTGGTTCAATGATTAGTTCATCACTTCAGTTCAATCAAATGAACCATCAGCTTGAACCATTTTGGTTCAAATCCTTGGTTCAACAAAGAGGTTCAACGTCTTGTGGTTCAATGGATCAGTTCATCGACTTGGTTCATTCAATTGAACCATTAGCTTGAACCATCGGCTTGAACCATTTTAGTTCAAAGCTTGGTTCATCGGCTTGGTTCAACGTTTGGTTCAATGAAGAGGTTCAATGCCTTGGTTCAATAGACTGGTTCAACATCATGGTTCAAAGGAGCAATCCAATGTAAAAGTTCAAAGAGCCTCTTGAAGGACAAGTGCCCTAGTGGAGGGCACTTGGTTGACAAAACACCCTTCGAAAGGGTCATTTTCGAAGAAGGCCGCAAAGGTAAATTCCTTCAAAAATTTTGTTTAAGGCAGACAGTCATAATTCTTTTAGATTTTGTCTGAAGGAATTCCTTCGAACAAAAAGTCTGAAAGAATTCAAGAAGCAGTTGCGGGCAAAAAGCCCAAAGAAATAACCAAGGCAAAGGTGATAAGAACATTTTCCGTGGACTTTTTGTCCGCGAGAATTTGTCTGGGGAAAATGCCCACAAGAAACTTGTGAAAGGTTGCCAAAGGACCACGAAGGGCAGGTGCCCTTGCGGGGGACTCTCGGCTGCCGAATAGAAGGACACTTCCCCGAAGCTGAAGGGTAACCTTCCCTTCGGGAAGATGTAAAACAAGAAGCCTGAAGGCCATTCAAAGATCATTTCTTAAGGCCTGAAAGGGCAGTTTCTTTCTAGAAAAGTGCCAAATAAGAAAGCTGAAGAAGGACCAAGGGGTGACGCACCCAAAGACGTCAAATTCAAAACCGTGAACTAGCCATTGAAAATATAGTGACGGGCATGCGAATGTCAATTTTAAAGCTCATAAAATAGTCGTTGATCCTTTGAATCTACAGACTTGAATGCATTCACAGACTTCAAGGCCAAGACCAGCAAAAAGTGAGTAAGGAATAGAACAGCAAATTGAATCCAGGACCCAATTCAATTAACCAGAAAAGGAGGAATGATGAAGGTAGGATCAGATCGCCAGGTGGACATTGAAAGTTGCAAACTTTCAATAGCGTGACTTGTTTCTCTGCATTGATAAAATCAAATGGGTAAACACCCCTAAGTTCCAACCTATCTTCTTAACAGATTCCAATGCAAAATGATGTGTTATTGTTCCCGAGTCCTTCTTGAAGTGGCTATATAAGGGACTCTCTTATATTGTAAATGGATCTCTTTTTGACAATTAGAACGAAACTCTGCCCAAATTGAAAGACACTTCTGAGACTTTGAGCTCAGTTTATTTATCATATTTTGTTATTGGAATAAGAAAGCAAGTGGTTTTTCAGACTTTGTGCTGTAATATCTTTGTTGTTGAGGAAACTGTTCTTATGTCTTTTTCCTTAATATATCTTATGTTCCTTTAATTCAACAAGCAGAATTAGTGACAGCATTCAAGAAGGTGTCCTGAAGAGTCAAGTGTGGAGAGACTTTGTGCCCCCATAATTGCCTTTAGTGTGTTTTCTTTTCATTTCTATGTAAAGGACCTTGGGATGACTTTGTGCCCTCATTGTCCTTTGTATCTTACTCTTGAGAAATTCAGGTGGAGACTTTGTGTTACATCTCGATTTGCTAGTTATTACATCCTTTGCTACATTTTGTTGTTACTACCAAGAGTATTCTTGTGGTTTGTTGAATAGTACTTCTGAAAGAAGAGGAGTGTTGTCTGTCATTTCCCTTGAGTTTTTCCTTTGATTTGCACACATCATCTCTGAAGAAAGAGAGATGGATAGTTTATCCTACCCTTGAGTATTATTTTTTGTTTATATATATATATAGCCTACCTATAGGGAACCTCCCCTTGATGAGAGGAGAGATCAGTCCCTGTCTGATGTGGTAAAACTACACATTTGGATGACTAATCTTCCTACTTTGGCTGATCAGACCTATTTTGTTTATCAGTATGTTGATCGACAAAATATTCAACCAACAATATCCACTTAGCATAAATTTGAAAATGTTTGGGTTGATTAGAGAATTGGTTGGGTACTAGGGTTAATCCCCCACTAGAAGGAATCAAAATTTAATCCCCCTCCATGTGACCAGACCATATGACCAAGGGGATAAGAACTTTTGTGAGTGTTCCCCCTTGATGATGTCACTTTACACTATGATGTGACTAAGTGAGTGATGCCACTCCCTAAATTACCTCCAAAAGTCAATGAATAGTGCCACAATGCACTAACTTAAAATTGACACTTGTATGAATGTCATTTCGTATTAGAGGTGGCCCATGGAGGATGTAGGGCACAAGCATACTAATGCATATGGGGGCACGACTGGTCAGAGGGCGTCATGCATAAAAGTGATCAGGTGGATAAGCTCATGTATAGGATGCACCAAACGAATGATCTCACATGTGAAGGGCATCATGAAGATGAGCTCACACGTGAAGGGAATTAGGTAGACATGCTCATGTGTGGAGGGCACCATGAGGATAGGCTCATGTGCGAACACACGAAGTGAGGATGGTCAGCCGAGCCCGAGTAAACACACTCATGCACGAAAGGCATCATGAAGATGGGCTAGCGATGGAGCGAAGATGGCTGAGCGATCCCTCTTAGATGCAAATGCATAGGGATGTGGATGAGAGGTGATGTGCAAGACCCCATGCGTGCATGAGTGTGAATGGAGGATGATAAGAAAAGGTCACCAAAAATTTTAAGTGTTTAGATTTTTTGTTAGAACAACCCAAGTGGCAAAAATCTTGCACAAAAAACCTCAGATCTATAGAAAATTGTTCATCTTCTCCTAAAATCAGTAAGAACCCACTAAATATTTTGGAAAAACAAGTAAAACTTATAAAGTGTTTTTTAATTAAAGACTTCAACAGTATGAATATACATGAAAACTAATAAAAATGCCTAAAACCCTCCAAAAATGGTCAAAAATGGCTATCACGAATCTAGATTGTGTTTACTGTCATTTTTAAGGTTTTGTCACTTTATGAATCTAATGGCATTATCTATTTTTTATGTGGAGGCTCTGGCAGTCAAACATGCATGAGTTTTCTAGAAACCCCACCAAACTCTTGAAAACTATAATTTGAAAAATACATGAACAAGCTAGAATGCTACATTTCACAATAGAACCAATAGTATTCGGCTACCAGTAAAACTTTGATACCATGTTAAATTAGGCCATAATAAATATCGATTAGATAAGATCAAATACATGAAAAAACTTGTATAGAATAATAAAATCAGAAAAATAATCTAAAAAAAAGAAACTTACTGTCATAATAAAAAATTCTTATTAACAACATTTATTCATTTATTCATTAACCAAAAATATTTAAGAAAGTACATTACATAAATGGAAGATAAACATATCCTCATATCTTCATAAGTATGAATAAACTTTTACAATAATTTAAAAAACAACGCAAATGATACCTAAACAAACTAACTAAATATATTAAGAAAATATCAATTGATGCCACAACTTCATTGGAAGAATTCACGTAATCTCCATTAAATTTTATCAACTTCATTGGAGGGATTGGCTTAATGTTTGGACATCACCATGCTCTTAGTGTAATTGATAAGGTTAGTTAATCATAAAAATTGTCACTCAAAAAATAGAAAGTCACAAAGTGAAGAAAATAATTTTTATTGAAAGAAAAATCATGTCTTAACATTCCCACCTCTTTTTAGAATCCTTTATTTTAATTTTGTGATATTTATGTAAGTTTTATTTACGTAAGAGATGGACAATTTTATTTTTTTATTTAAATTAATTTTTTTAATAAATTAGTAACAAATGATCTTAGCAATTTTAATTGGTTCTTTCATAATTGTATAGTGCCTTTTAAATTATTTTATATTTATATATTATATTTTTTCAAAATTTTAAATAAAGATATTGTGGTTAATTTTTCATCCCTATTTTAAATTATTTATTTGATTTTTAATATTTTATAGTATTAATTATTTATTTTTTGTATTATAAAAAATATTGTGTGTTTTAAATTTTTAATCTACTTCAACCTCAATATAATAATAAGATACATAATCATTTGAATTATAATTAATATCTTCTATATTATAATGAAAAGCTATGGCATTTATAGAAATATGTGCAACATCTTGAACAATATATCAAAAGAGTGAGCTATCACAAGTACATTAGGATTAAAATAATATTAACAATAAACTAGGGTTAAAGATATTGAAATAATAAATATAAACTATAGAGAAATAAAATTTGAAACAACTATAATATAAAATCTATAGGGAAAGAGAACATGAAACACAACAGTTGAATATTTAATATAAGAAGGGTTCCCCAAAATGTTTTATGTAGAGGACATATAAGTATTCAAAATACTAAACCAACTACATAAAATGGTGACATAAAACTAAATTAGGCACAAATATATTAAATACAATAATTAAAGATCTACTCAAGTGTGAGAAATAAGGAAGATGAATTAAAGTACTTTAAAATAGGAATCATCAAAAGAAATAGATAAATAAATACATAGTTTAGACTCACTTGGATTGTGAGAGAAGATGAAATGTTGTGTAAAATGTATTCTAGAATAGTGAAAAAGAACCCCCAAAAATCATGCGATGATCTAGGATAGTGACAAAAAAATATGTATAATAAAAAGATCAAAAATGAAATGTCTCGTGAAAATCTTCTCAAAAGTGGTCATTTTGTTTTGAAAGTGGATTTGTAGATCTATGTTGCTTTAAAAAATTTATAACCTTTCTTCAATGGTATACTTCCAAAAATCTCTATCAAATATTTGAATATGTGTGCATATTTTAGAATCTTATCATCTTTTATTTAACCCTAATCCATCTTCAATACCTAGAAATACATCAAAGACAAAATGAAATATGCATATATTTTGGCTTGGACCCCTTAAGTGGATGTTACTCTGCATACCAGTGTAAGAATATAGGCTCATGAAGTTCTATGCATGTAAATAACCCATCCCAATGAGTGAGAGAAGCTTTTATCCTCTTTCTTTATGATCATAAATGAATTAAATGCTCTTTCACTTAGCCCCTCTTTTGTTAAAATTATGTTAAAAAGGAAATCAATAGACCCATCTCAATGACTGAGAGAGGCTTCTACCCTCTTTCTTTATAATCATAAATGAAATAAATGCTCTTTCACTTAGCCCCTCTTTTGTTACAATTATGTTCAAAAGGAAATCAATAGAACTGATATCTTGATATCAGCTTTCAAATAATTCAAATGATACTGAAATAAGGTGTTTTGATAATTTTTATGGAATTATTAAGGTTCTTGTGTATATAGATTTATTGAATTCAAATTAGGTCCTATTGGTGTGTAAGCTAATCATATTGAACCAAAAAAACTAATAATTGGGTACAATAAACCCTGGAAAGAACATTGGGGAGAAAGGACAATGGATTCAAAATTGACCCATCCACTTTTGTGTTTTATGAAAGTGATCAAAACCATTTTATTGATTTTCTAAAAAATGATAAAAATTAAAAAAACTCGTAAAATAAAGACTTATATGATTTATAAAGAACTTAGATAGATTCTAAAGTAGAAAAATGTTTGATCAATAAATACTCAAGAAGCAATAATAACACAAAAAATAAATACTAAACCTAACACAAAAAAAATATTTTAATAAAAATCTAATATAAATATTGTATTCACATATATAAAAATATAGTATTAACATTATAATTGCAACTCTTATACAAAAATAAGGTGTCTACACATTTATTTATTATCAAACTATAAAAAAACTTTTATAATTAATTACCAAACTCGTATCGTATAAAAGAGAAGAAATGAACTTGAGATATTGGGAATGTCAAAATAAATCTAAAATAGAAAAAATCATGTAAACTCATGACACCCCTTTGGTTATTAAACGCTTCAAATTAGATTAAAAGGTACGAATGTTAAATTCATAATCTTCTCCATTTCAATATTTTGATTCAAATTCTAATGTAACAACTAAGGTTATTGTCCATTGTTCCAATGACTAAGTCATAATGTAAATTGGGTATGAGGATTTATTTTTAAAAATAAAAAAAATATAAATGGATTTCAATATATTTGGTCATTATTTAAGTTTTAATTAAATTATATTTTTCCTTGGAATATGAATTGGGGATAATTTCTTTCATTATAATCCTTAAGGGGTGTTAGAAATTGTTCCCTGAACTTTATATATATATATATGGGGGATTTACCTTTTTATTACATCACTAAGAGGTTTGATAAAATAAATGAATTTTATAGTTTAGGTTTTAAGGTTCGTCAAAGCTTTTAAGTATAAATAAGAGTTGTAAGTTGTAAATAGAGAGTATGTAAACATAGAAATGATTTAATAAATATGTTTTAATATAAATATAGAAGAAATGAAATAAATTAATATAATTATATAGATCAAAGAATAATTTAAAGATTATAGAGTTAAGGATATTTATTTTGGTTGATTTTCTAGTTTAATAATATTTGTTTTTGTTTTAGTATATAATGAAAAAATATTGTAGGTGAAATCAATGTAAATATAAGAAGACTTAATTAGAGTCAAGTTAGGGATTTCATAGATTAAGTATATATTTTTTATTTTGTTTATGTTATTGATATATTCAAAGCCCTTATATAAACTTGTCTTCCTTAGTGTAAGTTCCTTATCCTTAATCCATATTTTTCTTCCTTAGGTACATTTTTAATATGAGAATAGAGGATTGGATGTATTTGTTTCATGAAATATTAATAAAAAATTTATAAATATGAATCCAAATCTTAAAACTCAAAACTCAAATTTTAGTCAATTTAATTAGCCTAGTCAGTGTTGAATAAAAATTTTCCAACTAAAATAGTAAATCATCATAAAAACTGACGACATTGGCTAAACTAGATTACAATGAAACACATCATCGGTCTATCTAACGATGTTGGATAAAGGCATTCAAAGGGGAAATATGATTATAAGTGGGAATAAGAACCTCGAGAGGAAAGCTAGATTGATGTCAAGATGATTCGAAGATGGTAGATAAAATGATAATGAATGTCTGAATCTCTCATAAATTTTCAAAATTCATCCCATCCCAATCTTAATGTACTCCTTATGACATACACTCAAGGAAATTAATGCGTTGATGATGCCTAAAAAATAAAATTTCTAGTAAGTGAAAATAATGTGTGTACATGATGAACCTATTTTTAGACATCTAAATTTTGTACAAAACCATTCTCCATTGGGTATTTTTCATGTTTATTTTACTTGGTTCCTATGCACACATTTAGATATTTTTGATACACTTTTTCCTTTTGTTAGGCCCCATTTTCATCCCTTGACTTAGGTATTTCTCATAATTTTACTTTATTCTCACTTTGGAACAATTATAATATATCCATTCAATCCAGGATATTTTAAAGCCTATATATTGACTTTTCATTTTCCCTTGTGTGACCCTAGATTCTCTCAAAATGTCCAAAAAATATTTGAGAGTATTTTCCAAAGTCCTAATTTGTAATGAAATTGCTTATAGGTTTCACAATAATGAAATAATATATCACATAATTAATATAATAATAATTAGATTCATAGTAATAATTGACAAAAGAGTAGAATACTTGATAATTATGACTGAGCCACTTTAAGGGGACAACCTCTACAATTATGCAATAAGAGCAAAATTCATAATATGATGATAAAAGACTAACCACTACCTCCTATATATACTCTACTTATCCATGGATATTTCATAGGCAGACCATACTAATAACATAGATAAATGCAATAAGATAATATGAAAGGTCAGTAAGCCACAAGTTGGCCACACGTATCCTTTGACAACACACTATAAGTTAAGGGTATAGAATGCCCCTCCCCTTAAAAAAAACTTTGCCCTTGACATTGAATAAACTTTGTATATTATTATAGGAAAGTTTCATTCTTCCATGTTGCATCATCATGATTCAGACTCTTTCACTTAATCAAATAATCCTTAAGCTCTTTTTTTCATAATCTTTTCGTGTGTGTATGAAGGATCTCATTGGGTTCCATAATGACTCCACCTTTTTCATAAATTTTAGGTGACTCAATATAAGTATAAACTTTATGTCCAATAACCTTAATCAATAAATATACATGAAATATAGAATGTAAGCCAGTGGATTTAGGTAGCTCTAGATTGTATGCCACACTGCAAATTTTTTGAAGGATCTAATAAGGGCCATAATACTTAGGAGAATTTTTATTATATTTTTTATGTTTATTCAAATACATTTGATTATATGGATGAAAGTTCACAAAGATCCAATCATTGATATCAAAATTTCTCTCACAATGGTGATAATCAACTTGCTACTTCATTATATTTGTGTGTCATTACTAAATTCTCCCTTAAACTGGATAGTACCTCCTATTAATGTTAAATATGTTCCTCAATAGCTTGAACCCTATGTTGCACCTTAAAACATGAAGTGATGGATGGGGGATGATAACTTTAAAGTGACATAAAAAGAGACATTCTAGAAGAGCTATGGAAGGAAGTGATGTACCACCATTCTACTAGTGGCAGCCAATGGACCCAACATTCCTATTTATTTGATACAAAATAATGGAGATATCCTATAGGTATTTATTGAAAACCTTTCTTTGACCTTCAAATTGAAGATGATAATATGATATATGAGCAAACTGAGTACCTAAACATGAAAATAACACAATCTAAAATTTACTAGTGAAGATGGGATCATGATCACCTACAATGATTTTGGGAGTACCATGTTACTTTTGAATTGTATTGAGAAAATTAGTAGTTATTATATTGGCTACAAATGGTTATGATAAGGAACAAAAATGAGCATATTTTATGAGCCTATCCACAACTACCACAATGAATATTTTATCTTTAGACCTTGGCAACCCTATAATGAAGTTCATGAAAACATCTTTCCATCACTAGCCAAGGATGGATAATGGCTACAGAAGACCTGGTGTCTTAATAGTTTCTCCTTTGTTTTGTTGAAAAACCATGCATTCTACTAAAAAAATATGTATATCCCCCTTGAGTCCTTCTCAAAATAAATCTTTCTTGATTTGATGATATATCTTTAAAAAACTTGAGTTCCACTATTGGATATGTATGAAGCTCCTGAATGATCTTGTGTTTGACAACATAATCCTTACATAGGTACAATCTAACTTTATACCATAACGTGTTCCTTTCCTACTCATTTTTTTTAGAAAAACCTGAGCCATGCTAAATATTTTGAACCATGAATTATTTATCCCTATAATTTTCCCATTTTGATATTGTTTATTCTAACCAATCTTATTTCCAAATGGTCATTACATAACAATGTCTCAACTGATTCATCCCTCCTAAAAAGTGCATCTCGTACCAGAATTTTTTCCCTTTATTATAGAATATTTCAAAGTCATATCCTAACATTTTAGTCACCTATTTTTTTTGTTCTTATGATGAAAATCATTATTCTAAAAATTATTTTAGACTATCATGATTAGTCTTTACTTTAAAGTATCTATCCATCAAATAAGGTCTCCATTGTTTGACTACATGAAGAATAGCCACCATCTTTTTCTCATAGATTGGATTGAGATTTTTTTTCCTTGAGTTGATGAATATTTAATGAAGTGGATCTTCTTCTTACATGATTACTACCACAATGACTCTTTCATATATTTTGGACTTATGTCCCTAAAGTGAATGGGAGATAATTTTTGAAAATGAATAGTTTTTTGGTTTTGTGCAAGCTGCATGTAGAGAGTATGGTAATAATTTGGATCTATTACCCATTTATTAGATTGTAGATAATTTAAAATTATAAAATTTGAATAATGTAGGAGTATTATTGATATTTATTTTTTAGTTGGACTATAGATAAGTCCAAATTATCTAAAATAGTCCCTCCACATTGCCATATCATGATGCATCACATTCAACAAATAATTTTTTGTAAAAACTAGGGCTCACCAAAACTAGAGAGGTACGCATAGCCTCTCTCAGCTTCTCAAATGCTTTGGTGTCTAGTTCAGTTAAATGGAAAGAATATTTATTCAAAACTACTTTGAGTAGAGCTATTATGCTACCATAATTTTTACAAATTTGTGATAGTAACATGTTAGCCCCAAAAATCCAGGTTCTTGAGGGTCTTTGGCACTTATCACTCCATCATATATTTTTTCATTGTAGGGTTAACTATGAATACTTCATGTGAAACAATATAACCCAAGTATTCCACCTCGTGGAATACAAAATCACATTTGGAAGGTTCTGCATAAATTTGATGTTGTTTCAGAACTAATAGTGCATGTTTCATATGCTTCAAATGTTCTTTCCAAATTTTGTTGTAGATTTAGATGTCATAAAAAACATCAAAAAAAACTTCGTTAACAAGGCCTAAAAATAATATTCATCAAACTTTGAAATTTAGATGGTTCTTTTTTGAGATCAAAAGGCATGACCATAAACTAGTAATGGCCTTCATAAGTTCTAAAATATGTTTTAGGGATATCTGCATCTTTGATCCAAATTTGATGATACCTAAAATGAAGATCTAGCTTGGTAAATAAACAAGGCCATGTAATTCATTTAACAAATCATAAATTATTGAAATAGGGAACTTATATTTTATGGCATACTTATTGAGTTATTTATATTTAGGGAACATCCTCCAAGTGTCATCCTTATTCTATACCATGACCATTGGGGATGAATATTCACTTTTGTTATGTTAGATAATACTCACCTCCAACATCTCATGTACCATATTTTCAATTTCACTTTTTTGTCATATGGATACATGTATGGTTTGATGTTTTATGATGTACTAATTAGAATCAATTGTATTTCATGATCATATTCTCTTCTTAGTGGTAGTCCTATTAGAATTGCACCAAAAATTAATGGTTGGTCATCAAGAATAATTTGTAAATCAAGATTTATAGACACATTTGTTGGTTAAACCTATATAGAAAATAATTGTGCTACAAATCCTTCAAATCTACCTTCATAATGAAATCACATGTGAACTAACAAATTGGGGAGACTTTTCCCATAATCACTGTAGTTAAAATGCCCTACCTTCATAATGAAATCACATGAACATTTCTCATAAATTCATCTCTATTGTTCCCAAAGTTTTGAGTCATTGTACTCCCAAAATTATGTTAGTCCCACCCATAAGAATATAAAACATGGGATAATCAAGTAGGTAGTCCCCCATGGCAACATCAACACTATGGAATTTTCTAGAACAATTGATTGTGCCACCATTTATAATCATGATTTGAAATTATGGAGTTGGATAAATAAAATAGTTCAAACAAGTAGCCAACTCACTATTGATAAAATTATGTGTACTTCCTGAATCAATCAACACTACCACCTTCTATTTCTTGAGGAATCCCACCACCTTATGAGTTTGAGGAGTATCTATACCTGAAAGAGCATAACAAGAGATAGTAGGGTAATAATATATATATTCCTCCTCTAGATATTCCATACCCTCACCTGAGACCTCATCTAATTCTTCATCTTAATTGGATCCTTTAATTAAAATAAATTATTTTTGGCACATTTGTGTTCTTTGCTCCACTTTTTTTCATAGCCAAAACATAACCCTTTGACATGATTTTATTCAATTTATTGAGGGGTCAATCTTGTAATTTGTGAAAATAATGGTGTTGTGAAATTGCATTTATGGCCATGATTGAAAGCCCTTCTTTTGACCTAATAGTTTTCCTCTGTATAGTGCACAAGTGATATGGATTCAGAAAAGGAAATTGGATTAAACATGCAAACCTAAATTTGGATGTTATCCTTGAGCACCCCCAAGAATAAGTTAGTCATTTTTTTCTCATTGATGTCATCCTTGTATAAGGGTAGATTCTGTAATTGTTGAATATAATCCTGAACAATATTTGTTTGTCACAACTTTGATAACTAGTTGAAGTAGTTCTAAGATGTTGTTTTGATATTACATTTGTAGTTCCTTAGTAAACAACAACCAAGTAATAGGAATGCCCTTATTTTTATTTTGAGCACACAATCACCTATACCAAATGAACTACTCATGTTCTGAATAGAGAGATGTTGTGATCACCTTTTGCAAACATGGGATCTAATGTAGATCAAATAAATTTATATTTGATTGATCCAAATGAGTGGATCATTACCATCAAACTTATGAACTTGGAGTTATGTTTGTTCAGATTGGGATAACTTTATTCGAATGGTGGAGGATTATTTTTTAGAAGTTGAGATATAATAATGGTCAAATGAGCACTCATATTTGACAATTAATCCTTCAAAAAATCCATTTTCCCTTTTAATTAATTGAGATTGTCCCTCCTTACCATTCTTTGTATATCTAATTGAATTTTTTGAACCACCTTAGATATTAATAGATCCAACTCCATGTCTTCATTAAGATGATTTTTTAGAGTGTCTTGACATTTCATGTGTCTATAAGTGTTAGGAAAAACCATGCACAAACCTAGGATGGAGGGTTTCAAGCCCAGAAAAGTGTACCAACATGTTATATTATTGTGATCGTCTCACCAAGATGAATTTAATGACTAGTAATTTGCACAAGGGTGAGAAAAAAATCTAGATTTTTTATTAAAAAAAAGACTTTAAATAATACTTTAGTGGAAAAAATAAATATATATTCCTGGATCACAAGTTATTATTTTTTATCCTTCAGCTCTTCTAATTGTTATAGCACCATATCCAAAAAAAATAACATAGAAAAAATTGGCACAAATAGATGCTTTGATACCACTTGTAATGAAATTAATTAGATGTTTTGAAATAATGATATAATATATCACATAATTAAGAGAAGAACAATAAGATCCATAGTAATAATTGATAAAAGAGCAGAATACTTGATAATTATGACTAAATTTATTTGATGGGGCAACCTCCACAATAATGTAATAAGATCAAAATATGCAATATAATGATAAAATACTAACCACTACCTCCTATATATACTCTACTTAGCCATGGATATTCCATATGCCAACCATACTTAGAACATAGAAAAAAGATAATATTAAATGTATGTAAACCATAAGTCAGCCACACATATCCATTAACACATTATAGATTAAGGGTGTAGCATAATTTGCTTAAATACAATTTCTCCCTTTATTTGTAGGTCCTTTGTGCCTTGATTTTCAATTTTTACTATATTTTTTGGTTGGCCTATGTGTGTATGTTCCCTTGAAGAGTATATATACCCTTAATCATTTGATAATCTATTCCTATTCTCCAATATCTTATAATTTGAGTTGCTCATGCACATGTTATCTAGTGTACTAAAGGAATCTATGCATTGATTTAATTTTACCCTCATATATATTTTTCTAAGGTCTTAAATCAAAATAATTTTATATTTGATCATGTAGTTGTATTTTTTAATCTAAGGAGAAAAGGTGAAATTTTTATCACTCACTTAGGTTAGGATTACACTTATAAAGAAATAGAACTACATTGGCCATGATTCCAAGTGTAAAAGATATGTAACTGCAACTTCTCAAGAGGTTTAGTGAGAAATCTAACATACATGTACTCTTTTTGGTGCAACATTGTTTACTATTAGATCAAGATCAAATAATAATAACAATTAAATATTCTAGACATAAGTTTTGTGAACTGAAGTTACAACCTAGTTTTTCATCAACCTACAAAACAACTTAGAAACTTTATGACTTAAAATTGAGTGAAAAACATCATCGATGGCTAGGTATATATTCAGTATGAATATAAGTACATATTTGGAAACATGGAAATTATTTATAGTACACAATTGGTGCTTGTTGGGTTTTTATTCTTTAATAGTGTTTCAAGCACTAAAATGTAGCCCCAATGAGCTAGCGCATTGGCCCCTCATGTAAGACTATGGTCTTTCACGTTCACCCTAAGTGTGTAGCTAGAGATTGGTTCCCATAAGTTATGTTTCATAGTAACATATTAGTCGTATTCTTTAGGTTCAAACTTATAATTGATTAAAAGTTGTATAGAAAAGAGATATACCATTTTGATCCTAGTATCATTATGTGTAATAACCAATATTATGTAGATAAATGCCATGAAGTTCATAATTAGTTACTCAAAAAATGTAAAAGTTTGTGTAGATCTCATATTAAGTGATAACTATAAGTACTCAATGTAAACCTACCACAGATGCATAATTATCAATAAATTATAACTTGAACATCAAAACTGGTTATAATATATGTAACTCTATATTGTATTTTAAAAAAAAGATATCCAAAATCCCTCTTACAATGCTTTCATATAGAGGTATTTATAATTTTTTTCCCTAACCTAGTAGTTATAACATAAATGACATGATTAATTGGCCAATGAACTCTTTATGAACTAAGAGTCATGATAGTCTATTAACTAGTTCCTCCTAAGGACTCAAACCTTTGCACCCCCTATATACTTGTTCTATTCTGGATCCTTGTTGTCATGTGTCTAAATCTATAGGTTAGTGAAAAATTAATGATGGATAAGGTCTAGATGGCCCTTGAGAATTGCTCCTTAACCATCTCCCACTTCCCATACACTCCCCAAGTCTTTCATTACTATTTCGAGTCTTATGGTCTCAAGTTCCTCATGGTTAATTCTCATCTTTGACTAGGTCTTCTCATATTGGTGCTTTTGTTCCCTTATCCTTTCATTCCTTACCAATTTTGCACCATGGTGCTTTTGTACAAGTCTAGTTCCGTGCCCTAGTATCTCTTCACTATACTCCCACATCGTGTCGATTATGTGCTAAAATACTAAAATACTTATCCAAAATTTGGGTTCCAACATCACCCCACACTACACTCTTAGTCCATCCTAGAATAAGTCTCAATGGTGGCCTCCACCAAAAATTTAGACCCCATTTGTTCAATCTATTTCTTGACATTGTCCCAATGTGACAATGTGTCGAGCAGTTTTGCAATTATTTCTTCAATGGTCACTTTAGATTTTTTTAACTCCTAGAGTTGGTCAAAATTATCATTGGCCTTTTTTACCAATTCATCTAGGGATGAGCTGACATCCTTCTAAACTTATTCTAATGTTGAGACTAAATCGACAACCTATCTTTAGAGGGCTACAAAACTAGCATTCAATTTTTGGTAATGTGCATTTATTTTCTCCTCCATTATTTTGACATATTTGAATGTCTTTACATGCTCATCGTGATCCCTTATTAAGAGGGAAACATCAACCTTGCTACCTCTAGGATTCCTTTGCATGGATCAGAGCCCCCAAGATTTTATTTAGTCACACTAATTTTTCAAAAATCTCATCCAAGATCAGGATATCTTCCCCAACTCTTTTGAGGGTGTGTTGACATACTTCCATCACATCAGTAAACTGCTTTGCTAATGCTAATGCCTCATTCCTTGATGTAGGTTGCTCTTTGTAGTGCTTCAAAAGGAGATTCACTAAGGTCTCTAATTTTATTTACGGCATCCCCATCGAGAGGTACTCCATCTGCTAGTGTTGGCTCTTGGCCCAAAATTTATTTGCACAAATTCAAGGTTTTGACCTTGGCCTCGATGGCCTCCTTTATTTATTGTTCCAAAATAGCCACTTCTTCTATGAGTTCCTTTTATGTGACAACCTCATTTTCATACATAGTCACCACCTAGCCATGTTTCTTCTCTACATCACATGCATTAGAGTCTGATAGTATATTTTTCACACATGACTTCAAAAGCCATCTTCAAAAATGTAGTGTTGGCTTGCAAAGGAGCGATATTTTTGGGATTAACCCATAGTGGTATTGGTAGTGTTAGAGCTTTATGACCTAAGAGGAGGCTATCTAGAGGGAGCTCAAAATGGCACTCCTCATTATACATGTCCAATAAGAAGAACATCTATTACCTTGTGTCAAGGTTGTATCTTAGGGGAGGAAGTGTGGACATAAGTATAACATCCTGATAGGGATGCCTATTTGATAATAAACACACAAATTAGTGGATGCATCAATGGAAGGTTATTAATCAAACTTGATAGGCTCCTTTCCTTTGTTTAGGTCATGCTCCAATATTTTGACCTCTATATCGGTAGCTAAAGAAGTGCTACCAATAGCCATTATGCTCATCTATTGATCTTCACCATCCCCCTCTTCACCATATGGACCCCTAATTTCCAATGGCAAGTCTTCGAAGGTGGCCTCCTCCTCTCACATTGGGTAGGGTGTCTTCTTAGAATAAGAGTCAGACTCTTCCTTCTAGATTATAGGTTCTTCTTTCGTAGGTTCTTTCTCTATTGCTCCTTGTGGTATAGTTCCTAATGACAAAAATTTTGGGGGTGATGCTTGTGAATTTATTTAAGGAGGTGATATGGTTTGAGGAAAGTGTGGAGGAGAAATTAGAGGTGGAGGGACCTATGGATGTGTAACTTTAGGTGGATAAGGTTGAGAAGGAGAAGGTCAAGGAAGAGAATGTTGAGTAGGAGAAGGGTGAGGGGGAGAAGGTCTAGGTAGACTAGGTTATGGCACTTGGGTAGTCCTCTACCATTTTGGAGGATCTTGTTATGAACTTGTGCCAGTATCATTCTCAGTCTGCTTCTTTGTCAGAGGTACTGGTGGGAGCTTTTTTTTTGTATGTTTTATGCCCTTTGAACTCTTATTGTTGGGTCATAACATATAGATTAGTTTATGCACCTATTCTTCAACTAGTGTTTGTTTTACCTTGATACATGTTTGGTCAATCTCCCTCTTTTCCCTATAGGCCTTCTTTCCTAGATAGACATACATATTCCAAAGGGTGTGAATCTCTAAGTCAATTTTATATTCCTCCATGGTAATAGGTTATGCATCATATATATGATTCATTGTGTCAACAAAGTACCACACCAAAAAGGCATAAGGTAGCTTTAGCCACATAGATATTTCTCTAAAAGGGACCATTTTAATGCACACCAATGAGAAATGTTTCTTCAAATCAAACTGAGCTTGCTCACTAGCTAGGGTGGGCAAGTATTTTAGAATGTGCCATTCATTCCTGAATGCTTCCTTCATTCCATCAAACCAAGATTTCATTTTTATTTTGTATGTGGGGTGATGTGCTTCAGACATGTGAATGCCTTATAGTGCTCAACAAGGGACTTGTGCTCAAGAGGGTATGCCCACTTCATCACTCCCATATTGTAATCAGGTATATCAATCTCATCAAAAACCATCAATAATAAAAATACTCCCAATGAAAACCTATGATCAGGTATCTGATGGGTCTTCTCCACATCCTTAATAATTTTATGGGCAAAGTACATAGCCTAATTATTATTCAATCCCTTATTAACTTGGTGGTTGATGTAGAGGTGAGCCATATCTACCACTTTCTAATGATTCATGCCACCAATCTTGGTCATTATGATACACACCACAACCCGAAGGGTGGGATCCTATAGGTTCTTGATGTGCATAGTATGGCCCTATTTTTGGTACATCAATGTTGTGGTTATCTTCTCAATCTCATAAGATTCCTCCAAGTCATATGTTATATCTATTCTCAATCACTGCAGCGTTGACACCTTACTTATCCTCTCAGTCGTGATCTTCATGTTGCACTCTATGAATTAAAGGTAGTCCTCATGGATGTGTGAGAGTATGAAATTGATTGTCTCCACAGGTTTTCCAAAGTAAGGAAGATTGAATAATTGGAAAAACCCTACAGCATCCAAAGCGTTGAAGATCTTTAGGTCATACATGAATTGGTTTTTGGTGTTCTAGCGCTCAACCTCATAGTCATTCTATAACTCAACTTCATTATTGGGTTGATAGTGATTATAATTAAAAATTGTGCAAGTGGGTACCTTTAATACCTAGTTCTCCACGTACAACACCATCTTGAGAAATACATTCCTTTGATCATTAATGGCAAAGATGGAGATGATTGTGTCTTCTTTACCTAGAATGGCATTGTAACCTCTTCTCCTTTCATGTGTTAAGCTTTTTCTTTAGGTGTTTCTTCCTTGATTAGTATTGTTTCCCCTTAAGTGCTTCCTCTTCCTCTGGTATTGTTGGAAATGGATAAGTCTTTAAGGCCTTCTTCTTACTCCACATCACCCTCCAAGGAGCCCAAAGGTTGAGGCACGATCGTCCAATGTTCCCAAAGGAATATGTGATTGTTACGTTGATGAATTCAGCGTTTCATGCTTCATTACCCTATAATGGTGGACATTTACCTATGTAACCTAAAACTACCAGTTCCCTATCATGGTCATGTTTAAGAGTTTTCCTTGTGTTTTATGTAGCTTGATGCTGAGCTCAATAAATATCTATAGATTTGTGATGCTTTGTATACTCACTCTGGAATCGCTCTAGCTCAATCACTCTTTAGCTCTATATTCACAAATGGAAGGAAAGGTAAAAAATAAAAATGAGCTTACTTGTATTTTTATAGGCCTGAGGGGGTTAACCTGCATTTACTACCCCCTCTCCTTTCATCCATCACTTCTCTTTATTAATGTATTTTTAATGGCCATTGTTCTTCGACCATCGCTTGTTACCATAAATGCATTTAATGGTATTATCTTGTCATGATGTTGGCACATTTCTCGCAACCACTAATTTTTGCATTAATGACATGTCCCATCTCACACTTTCCTATGGGGTGGAAGATAGTTGTGTCTCATGCTTTTCTTTAGAGTGAAATCCAGTTGTTCATATTTATTTCAAATTTTCAAACTAATTGGCGGGAATACCCTATCTTAGGGCTATGTAATTTGAGTGATTTAAATAACTTGTGTGCCCTGTGTAACTTACATTCCTTAAGTAAATTGTGCACCTTAAATAACTTGTGTGCACACCTTTAATCAAGAATATAGATACCTTTTACCCCACACTAAAATTGTGTCATGGTCCTCCATGAAAATACAATTACAAAAGCTTAAGCTATTCTATATTAAAGAAATGTCATTCATAATAAAGGCAGTGCTTTTATTAAAATAAATAAATCCTAGAATAATGGCATAAGACTTGTTGTTACAAAATATTAACTATTTAGAGGTGAAATATCACCAGAGTTGGCTTCCATTGTAATGTCCAGGAAGAAAATGGTCATCCAACCTTTGTAATCAACAATCACCAATAGGTCAAATTATATGAATTATAAAGGGGTCATCCCAGTGAATTTGAAGTTTTCCATAATGATGTATGAATTTAGAGTCATAGAGCAAGACTTTCATTCCAGGGGTAAATGTTTTATACTTGATGTGTCGATCATGCCATGTTTTCTATTTACACTTCTCCACATCTTGACTCCAATGAGCAAGGAAACAAGCTTCATTTAGTTGTAACAAAGTATCAATGTGTGATTTCAAGGATGAATCCTCATCCAATTATCCAATTCATTCAATACAAAGAGATGGTACCAAAAACTTGACTGGTAGGACTACCTCTGCCATATACTAAATTAAATGATGTATTATTGTTTAGGTGCTTATAAGTTTTTCAGTAAGCCCAAAGTACCATAGATACTCTATCATCCCAATCATTTTGATCAATAATAAAAAAAATTGTCAATGTTGTGCCTAAGATTTTATTGAATGCCTCAACATTCCATTGGCTTAGGGGTGATATGGTGTTATTTTTTGATGAGCAATCATAAACTCAACAAGTAAGATGCAAATAGTTTAATTTAGGAAATGGGTGTTGTGATAACTAGTAAAACTTAATAGGCATCCAAACCAAGTTATGATATGTTCCCAAATGAAATGTATTGTAGTAGTAGTAGTACAATCCCTTGAAAGAACCACTTCAACCCAATGCATGAGATAATCAATTGTTGTGATGATAGACCAAGAACCTATTCATCATCTAGATGGATCGATGGGGCCAACAAAATCAATGGCCTACTTCTCAAATGGTTCTTGAGATAGAATTATATATAAATGCATGGCATCCTAGAGATTGATTTTTCCTACATGCTCATAAATGTCACACTTCCTAACATATATCTTAGCATCTTTAAAAAGAGAAGGCCACTATAAACTGGCTAGCAAAACCTTGTGAATGGTAGCCTCTCCAACATAGTGTCCACCTGCAATGCCTTCATGAACTTCTTGAAGTACCTAGGAATGCTCATGTTTCATGACACAGTGTTGAATAATTTTGTCTCAGCCAATCTTGTAGAGGTCTCCTCTTATGAGCTAAAATGGTGTGACATAGACCGTGAGTTGTTTTTTGGCCTATGAAATTAGACAGTTAGGCATTGAGCCAGTAGTTATAAATGCTAAAATATCTTCCAAATCCTCAGGTACATGAGTAACATGAAAGAGTTGAATATTAGGCAAGTCATATTCAATAGTGTGTGATGGTTTTCTAGAATCAATTCGAGAGAGGTGATCAAGGCCATAATTAGTTTTTCCTAGTTTGACCATGACAAAAAATTGAAATTCTTTAAATAACACTATCCAGTGTCAGATTAATCTATACAACATGGGTTTTTTTACTAAATACATTAAATCTTCATGATCTATGTAGAATATAAAAGGTGTTGCCAATAAGTATTGTCAAAGAATTTATAGAGCATATACCATTGACAATGTTTCATGCTCTATGGTGGTGTAATTTCACTCTACCAGAGTAAGTTTCCTACTTGCAAATTATATCGGGTGAGCAAGGTGACCTTCACCTAGTTGTGCAAGGATTACACCAATTTCCATTCTAGAATCATCAACATGGACATGGAATGATCTTGTCCAATTGGGGAACTAGAGGATTAGAGTGGTAACCAGTTTGTCCTTTAAGGCCTCAAAGGCTTCTTGATAGGATAAAATCCAGATGAAGTGTTCGTTATGTTTTAAGAGTTCCTAAGAGGCATGGCAATCTTTGCATATCCATGGATGAATTTATGATAATAACTTGTATGTCCTATAAAGCTGCATACTTCATGCTGATATTTTGGGGCTAGGAGGTGAAGAATGACATATAATTTATCCAGGTCTACCAAAAATCCATCCTTATAAAAAATGAGTCTAAGAAGAACAACAAAAGGCATAATAAATAGACACTTCTTTATATTTAATGATAATTTTAAGACTCGACAGCACTCAAGCATGAGTTGTAGATTAGAGAAATGGTCCTTAATCAAGCCATAAACTATCCAGTCATCCAAGTAGACTAGAAGAAACTTATGGATGAAATCCTTAAAGGCTTTAATAGTTATTCATGAGAACACAACTAGTGCATTCTTCAACCCAAAAGGCATGACAATATATGTAAAAGATCCCCATTCAGTAGTGAGCATCATCTTTGGTTGATCCTCCTCGATTGTTTAGCCCTGATGGTACCTCAAAAATCCATTTGTGAAGGTATATATTTCACACCTAGCGATGCCTTCAAGTATTTCCTCTATGAATGGTGTTGGTAAGGGATCAGTGATGCAAAGATGCATTAAGTACCCAGTAATCAACACAAATTCTAATGTATCCATATTTATTTATACTTATCACCATGAGATTGACCCACTTAGATTCATCAATGGGGGTGATTAGTCCAATGTATATCATGATATCAATTTCTTCCTTTATGTGTACCTGTATATTTAGATTCATTCTAAATGGCCTTTTCCTGACTATTTAAGCACCATCAACCAATTTAATATGCATATTACCTAGGGATGGATGAACTCCTTTCATCTTATTGTAGCTTCTTGGAAAGACATCTTGGTATTCTTTTAGCAACTCAAATATCTTTGAAACTTCTATGTCAATCTAGTAATTACCTAATATAGCTATTTTTGGTTCTTCCTTTGTGTCGATGTTATGTTGAATAGTTTGAATTGGCCTAGAGTAAGGGTGATCTGTATCGAGACCAATATCATGAATAGTTCATGTGCCATAGTCTATAGGAACATCCAAATGATTTGATAAGGGTTCAATTGGGTTGGACCCTTCACCCTCTTCTACCTAAAATACTAGCTTTTATTCCCCTTCGTGTATCTCTTCACATCAGCCCTAATCAAAGACTAGTTCTAGCGCAGGAACAAGTTGTGTAGATGGTTTATTGAAGATAACTAGATCTTATTTTGGGACATTATGGATATATCTCAGGTGGTCTAAAGTGGGACTAGGGTCACCAATAACTACTTCACGCATGGCCTAGAGAGTGAGGCACAAATCCATTCTTGGAGAGGAATAATATAGTGTCGAGTTCATGTTTTCCTTCAATAGGTGCCAAAACCAAGTACCCATATGTCGCTCTTCATGAACATAGTATGCTTGAAAATAGGTTCATAAAGTTCCATAGAATGCATGTACCCACAAGTACTCTAGTAATTAAGACTCTTCAACTCTCCATATTGACTCATAGGCCTCTATATGGGGTTCAGGTGCTTGTACTCCACTATAGTTGATTATTCCCTTGACTCAGTTTTCATGATGAAATCAATGATGCAAAAGTTGAGCATACTTGATCGCACTAGAGAAGTCACTCATGTTGGGTTTACCACCACCTTGTAGCTGTGTCATCAAAGAGGTGAACCAAGGATCATATATGATCATTGTTAGAGTGATAAAATTCTTTAAAGTGCTACAACAAGTCATGGAATTTTATTTGTCCATGAAATTGAGGGGTTGCATCGAGTCTTTCTAAAGGTGAATCTATCATTGGTCCTCTCATTACTTCATCGATAAGAAGGTGAATGAACCTATGGCATTTATGATACTGGAACAAAAGTTATCATAACTACCAATGACACTACACACTCTTCCAGTGAGGTCATAGTCATCATGGGCCCAATAATTATAAGTATTACTTGTAGTATCAAAAATGGATTGAGTATATATCCATCAAAGGATTATATCAAGAGCAGGATCAGGTTTCTCACCATCTCTAGCAGTGATATTATAGATGTGGTTAATATCTTCTTCCACATTAATATGTTCTATGTATGGAGGTTCATGTGTTTGATCTAAGGAAATAACAATGCACTAATCAACATTCTCAAAACTAATGTATCACTTTTTAGAAATTAAATATGAATTTTTTTTATAACACCAGGGTCACCCCAATAGATTTGGGAAGTCATCAACCTCTACTAACTCAAGAACTTCAAAGTTGGCTTTGAAAGGTACTCCAATGATATCTAGTGTTACATTCTTGAGGATTCCGATCGATAGAGCATGAGTTTTATTAGCCATAAAAAATACATGTGGTGAAGGATGGAATGTTGGACTAGCCATTTTACACCATGAATCCTTGGTGAGGATGTTAAATTTAGTTCCAATTCAACTAAGATGTCCTAAATTACCCAACTATCGATGGCAACATTTACTAGTATTTATTTGTCCTCTAAAGGGTTAAGAGGAATAAGGGTATCTTGCCAATGAGCATGATTTAAATGATGATCCTCAATCTATTGATTCATTTGAGGTTCAACATCATTTGGTACTTATACCTGATTCTTAATCCAAATTCTCAATTGTGGGATAATATCTTCATCTAGTGTATACTTGCAAAGCTCTTGAAAATCATCTCACGCCATGTTTTGAGGCTCTGTTACCTTCTACATATTAGCATGTTATGTTACTTCTTGGTCCTTAATAAATTGAATTTATCCTTTTAGTTCTCGTACCAATGTCATAGTGTCTTAGAGGACATCTTTTTTTTGTTGGGCATCAGGATACTTCCTTGCCTAAGGTTCTTCATGCTATACCTTTTCAATAGGATTAGATGTAGATTGAGATTATCCTCTACTACGCATAGTGATATTCAGCTATTGAGATGTTGGGGTGCTTGAACGTGCATGCTATTGTGGTTTTCTAACATGAATCATACCTACACATTTTTCATTTCTCTTCTTAGTGATGGTCATGTATAAGTTAGGACATTCTTCTAATCGATGGTCCTTTTTATAAAAAGTGCAGGTTGGGTAAACTAGACAATATCTTTGATAGTGGTTCAGGGATCTATACTTATAACATGTTCTTGGTGGGAAATTACCACCTCCTTGTCCTCATCCTCTACTTCAACCATGATATCCACTGTTATCTTTATTTTTAGAAATAGTGGTTTGGCATGTGCTTCATGGATATCACTAATTAGCTGTCAAACATTTGTGTCATGGGTATAGGCATCACATATTTTATAATAATCAAACAAATTAGAATGTGAAACTCGCTATAAAAGAGGATAGGAGTGTACATCATGCTCTTCATGGTAGATTTCACATGACTACTTCATTACAACATGGATGTTTTTGCATAGGTAGTTACCTCAGTTATGTCCTTCAGACTCGTAATCAGTGTACCAAAGAACATTACATGTATCACATGCATTGTTTGAAGTTAATTTTTCAAGATGTGATTCCATTGAAGCTATTTAGGCTTCCATGAAGAGACTAATCCCAGTGTCAATACTACCAACAACGTTAGCATGGAGGGTAACTTCCAAAACTTCACATGGGCTAGTAAAAAGTTTTTAGGGACAGTGTTCATCAAAAATGAAGTAACAAACCTCCCATGAACCACTATGCATGTTGAGTAGCATTTATTTCAAATGAAAACTTAGACATAAGTGTTTTGGACCTAGTGTCATATTCTTATACACTTCCAATGAGTTCTTGCTTTATATCTTTCAGCCTGGTAATACTTTATTACTCAAATTCAAGAATGTCAAATTCTTGAAGGAATGTCATTTTGAGCTGATCAAAATCAATCACCACTTTTTGAGGGTCAAAATTTCTATACCACTTATGCACTCACTCTAAAATTATAGTCACTAATTGTGTGGCCTTCCGCTCAAAAGAAGTGATGCCTTGTGCCCTCCAAATAAGTTTGCACTTATGATGTATTATGACGCATTCTATATGCCTCAATATTCAGGTAAGTGAAGCATCATTTCATAATATATTGTTGGCAACTGAGGCACTTGCATTGGTGGTTTTTGAGAACTCCCATATCTTATCCCTTAAGGGGGAAGTCTACCACTTCCTCCCATGTCACCTCCTAGTCTACCTCCAATGCTTCCAATAACAATGCCCATTTTTTGAGGCACAATAACTAGTTAATTAATAATATTTGGGCATGTATTTTATCCACTCTGAATGTCAGGTCCTCTAAGCATCCCAATTTGAGCCATGAAATTCCCTTGAAGAGGGAAAGAGAGTGTTAAGTTTATATGAGTTGTTATTGGCTCAGCTACAATATCCCTTATAAGATCAATTTCTAATTCCATGCTATATGTATACGTAATTATTTTGATTCAAAAGCATAAGCACGTACTATGGTTTAGGAACTTGGTTGGTTCAAACTTGGTTCTTCAGTTTCTGTTGTCCAGCTAGTTTCTCTTTCATATGATAAAAGTGGCATGGGGCATGGTTAGAAAGTGATGGGGTCCTCTTTATGTGTTTTCACTTCCATGTGGGTCTTAATATAGCTTCCTAAGTTCTCTCGGTGCCTTCCCACACTGCTTACTCCTATGATCTTTTTTGATCTTCATCATATTTTTGCTTCCATAATTCTTTCTAATTGGCTACCATTCTGAACCTAAAATATTTTACCCACTCTTCTATATTACCCTTCCAAACGTGTAGCTCATGTAAAGAGGTATTTAGCTCTCCATTAGCATAGTTTCAAGCCCAAAGTCAATGACCAACTTCTTTATTTCTAATGAGAAATGTCTAATATATCAGCCACGTAGTTCTCTAAGGAACTAGAACTTGGCTTCTTTAGGATAAGAATAGGTAGTTACAACATACTCTAGAATGTAGCTATTCAACACTCCTCTCTTCCAGATATTAATAGATCATGTCCATGGTGTTTTGAGTCATGCTAAATCACTTTATCATTCTAACATCTAAGACTACCTTCTCCCAATGTTTCATGATTGACCTTGAGTGTAGGCAGATATCCAAGTATGCAAATAAATTGGGATCTCAATAAAGAAAGTTTCAAACAAAGTACTATAGAGATCTTATTCTACCCACTTGCAAAAACTCCTGGTTTAAGGTAAGGAACCACAAAATTATCCTCAACCCTAATAATCCATTGCTCAATACTCTCAAGGGTGATATGTTCAAGCATCTTCTATTACTATGTAGCAATCACAATGATTCCTAACAACAGAACCAAAATGTTGAGTTATTATTCTTTAATAATTTTTGGGTGCTGAAATTTAGCCCCAATGAGCTGGCACGTTAGCCCTTCATGTAAAAATGTGGTCTTGCACACTCACCCGAAGTGCACAACTAGAGATTGGTTCCTATGGGTTATGTTATGTAGTAACATATTAGTCATATTCTTTAGGTTTAAACTTATAATTAATTAAAATTTACATAGAAAAGAGATATGCTATTTTGATCCTAGTATCATTATGTTCAACAACTAACATTACATAGATAAATACCATGAAGTTCAAAATTGGTTACTCAAAGAAGGTAAAAGTTTGCATAGATCTCATATTAAGTGATAACTATAAGTACTCAATGTAAACCTACCACAAATGCATAACTATCAATAAACTAGAACTTGAACATCAAAACTGGTTATAATATCTACAACTCTATATTGTATTTTAACAAAAAGATATGCAAATTCCATCTTACAATGCTTCCATACAAGGGTATTTATACTTGTTTTTTCCTAACCAAATAGTTACAACATTAATGACATGAGTAATTGGCCAACAAACTCTTTATGAACTATGAGTTTTGGCAGTATATTAACTAGTTTCTCCTAAGGACCTGGGCCTTTGCACCCAATATATACTCATTATATGCTAGATCATTTTTTCCATGTGTCTAACTCTACATGTTGGTGCAAAAATTGTGATGGATAAGATCTGGATGGCCCTTGAGAATCGCTGCTTAACTGTATCCCACTTCCCATGTACTCTCCAAATCTTTCACTATTGTTCTAAGTCCTATGCTCTCAGGTTCTTCATGTTTAATTCTCTTCTTTGACTGGGTCTTCTTGTACTAGTTATTTTGGTCCCTTGTCCTTTTGTGCCTTGTCAGTTTTGTGCCATGGTGCTTTTGTACCAATCTAGTTTCATGCCCTAGTATCTCTTCGTTATACTCCTTCTGCATCATGCTAGTTTTATGCCAAAATTTGGGTTCCAATAGTGATTTGTTGATTTTGTCCCTTCAATATAACATAGTTAGATTTATAGGGTGATAGTGTAATTAGGTCTATATTTTATTTCCACTCTCATATTCTTAAGACAGTGACCAAGTGTGTTTTTTCATCTCTTTTTCTATTCTCTTACATTTCCATTAATTTTAATGCTTCATTACATTTTTAGTTACTTTTGTAGGCATTAGATCAAATATGAATGTTTTTTATGAGTTTATTATCATATGTTTGCATTGAGCCTTAGTTTTAATTAGTTATGTGTAAGCTATTAACCCTTAAACCACAAATAGTTAAAAACATATTAGTGAACCCCTCCATTTTCAAACCAATCAACCTTAGTGTTTCGTGCTCTCTTTTCCTATAGTTTTTTTTGTGAATTTTTTGGATCTAACTTATCTAGTGTTTTTCTTCATTTTTTAAATATTATTAACCCTAGTCTTTTTTGTGTATTTTTTGAGCCCTAGTTTACATATGATAGATCATTTTTTTTATTTAATTTTTATAAATAAGGAACATTGTTCTCTTAATTTTGTTACAAATACTTCTATGGATATCATTCCTCTTTTTATTCATTCTAATATATGCAATGGCAAAAATGATTGAAATGATGTTGAATCTTATTATTATGCTAATGAGGATGATCTAGATGAAAACTAGTAAAAGTTAATTTCAACCCTATTAAACCATGTGAAAATGTAAATGATATTAAATTTTATGGTGTGGTTTTTCTTTATTTGAGCTTTCATGGGTATGGAATTTCAAATTTTATGCAAAAATTAGTTACTATAGAGTGATGTGTTGGTCTTTTAAAAAGTATCTTAGAGTAATTTTGTCTCAAATCTCAATGTATGCAATATAATCTTGAATCTTATGTAGAATATAATGTGAATGATGACTAATAATGTGCTTGCATTCATACTCTCTCTCTCCTTGAATAAAAATGATGAAAATTTTGAAAATTATTCCAATGATTAAAATGATTGTACTCATCCTCTATATTTGAATGGAAATGTTAGAAAGGATTGTGTTCCTACTCTTGCTCAAAATAATGTTGAAAATGATTATCTTCCTTCTTTGAATGCACATGTTATAAAATGATGATTTGGATGCAAATGTAAGAAAAAAAAATCTTTCTACTTTTTTTCTCATAATTATTAATTTATGGAAAATATTAAACAAGTATTACAAAATCCTTCTTTCCTTGTTGAAATTGTTAAAAAGGTTGATCAAGTATCTAGTGTGAATTCTTCTTATGTGATCAAGGATTATTATATGCATTTTAGTGATTATTATTATTGTACACAATTCTCCCATGTTTTTTACTAATATCAAAATTATACCTTTAAATAAACCTCTTCATACTTTAGTTTTGTCAACTCGTGAGATAGTTACTGAGATGCATGTAATAGGTGAGTTACAAAGATAACTACAAACTTTATCTCTAAGTCTTTTGCGTTCAATTCTTAGGTTGATTATAATGTTAGATAAGGCCAACATATAGTGTGTAACATTTAAGATTCTCCTCTCCCACCTGATATTAAATTCCCTAAATTTTCCTTATTTGATGGGTATGGGGATCCTTACATTTTATGTATTTTTTTTAAATCTTGAGAAATATGTTGTTAATGATAGAATATTACTTAAGATGCTTCCTATAATTTTATCAAGTCACAATTTATATTTATTTCACAATCCACTTAGTGGTTCCTTATATACTTTCCTTAAATGATAAGAGGATTCCGTATCATGATTTATCATTAAAAATGGACCACTTGCTAAATTTGAACATATCCCATCTCTTCACCATGGAAAACTAGAGCTTATTCACGAATATACCTATAGATTCAAGAGTGGCATGCATTATTTCATATATCAACTAATGGATATAGAGAAACAACATATATTTAGTATAATATTTTATCCTCCTCTTAAAGATAAAGTGACGTATCATGATTTTGAATATTTAAAAAATATTTTATATGAATTTATGTCACTTGAGGATGATCTCCTAAAATCACACGTACTTAACTATGAGACTCATAATTCACGTTATACTTATACTATGCATGAAACAATCAAGAAAAATCTTAAACCAATGGCTAACCATAGAAATGCACATACAACAATTCATGCACCTTCCCTTAGCACATCATAGTAATTTTAAAAACTTAAATAAAGTCAAAGTACAACATTGAAAATGCTACTTGATAATAACATATTTGTCTTACCTTATATTAAGAATTATGATTTGGTGTATGTTTCATAAACATTTCATTCAAGATACATCATTGATTATCATACAATAAATGGTCATACACCAAATAAATATCATGCTTTGAAACATAAAATACAAGATCTTATTGATAGTAGTGATCTTACATCTAATATGTGTATTACACAACCAAAAGACATAAGCACATCCTCTAATGTTGAAAAATCTATGGAAAATAATGTTTCATATTCTAAATTAAAAAATATAAATGTTAAGTTTATTTTGTTTAACGTGCCAATTACGGTTCCTAGTAATCTTGTAGAGACTCATCCTTTACATGTGGAACCTTTGGTCATTAGTGTTTATATGGAAGGATACCAAATACAAGGAAACATGATAGATGACAAATATAATCCATATGCGTAGTCTTCTTACTTTCATTAAGACACTTGGATAGATATTAAAAATCTAATGCAAGTATACATCTTTGGCAAAACATGTATCATTGGGATGTATCAATTTTTTTATATTTACAGGTCCCCAAACATGCCTTACATTAGTTTATGATGTGACATCCCTTTTTCACTATAATTATATATTGGGAATTACATGGTTACAAATGATAAATGCAACATTCTATGGTACACATGAACATATTACATTCAAGTAAGAAGGCCATACAACTAAATTCCAAAGAGATAAAACCTTTGAAAATAAATATTTAAAACACCTATAATTTGATCATGTTACATCTTGAAAACAAATCAAATGAATTCCTAATAAACAAGTGTATAAAAAAAAGTTCAACCAAAAAAGAAACAATTGTCTACTAATACATCTCCAAGGTAAAATCAATTCAGTTATATGTATCTTTATATATGAGACATAAGTTCATAAAATAAAAAAAAATTAACAACAAACTCTACTTTTGTTATAAGAGCATCAAAATTTTATGTCAGGGTTTTATCCATTTGACAATTTAATTCTTGAAAGTATTATTTTTTAGTTATGCTAACATACCTCATGATTCAACATTTTATCATTTATTCACATAGTCAATATGGGACTCACATTGTATAAATATGATCAATAATTCACAACTTGCTCTAGGGAAATTATGGTGGCAATCATTTTTCCATCTTACATTGATTTGACCTCTACTTTCTTGACCATTCATTTTTCATTGACTTTATGAAATTTCATGACTTCTTGCCACATGGATTTGATTGATTCCTTCTTATCATTCCTCTTAAGAGTTTCATTTCTTGACATTGTATTTTTTTTAATTTGTGTGTGCACATTTGATCTTGATTTTCCTTATCTCATTTTGTTTCCACATGTTCTGAAAACCTTGTTTTGCCACAATCCATATGGTATAGATATTTTCATGTATCACCACAATAAACATGAAACATCTATATAGAGAATATGATTTGGATACTTACATTTGAATATTTATTGTCTACATTTAAGACATATTATTATGTTCACCTTGACCATATTTTGCCTATATGTAGTGTATGATTCTTATAGAAAATACAAAAATGTAAAAACACACAAAAACAAAAATTGATTTACTAATGAATACATATCATTCCTATGTACCTATGTTATAGGTTCTAAATATACATGTTTACAGATGTGATTCTCATTATATTATATTAGTGGGAGAAATATATGATATACAGGTTACATGTGATCATTGACTTATAGATTTTAAGCGTCTACATTCACAACCACAAATGGTGTCATTGTCACATTGGTGGTATGCATTATACTGGGGGAATCTATCTACAATAGGTATTAGGTGATATCCTTTCAAATTTATATTTATAATATAGAGCTACTTAAATTGACTTATAAATATTGTTATTTCATACATCATGTGTTAAATGTATATATATACATTATGTTGTTATATATGAATATTACATATATACATTTTGTTTTCTCTTGTGTGCTTATGATTCCTTGATTGCCTATATGTGTGTGATTATGTGGTTTTCCTATTGATGTCCTATTTATGCTTGTCCATAGAGGGTCCTCTAATCATCATATCATGGTATCATTTCTTGTGATTCATATGTTTTTACTTGATTAGTTTATATTATATGTATGGTTAATAGATTGTGTAAATTTTGTTGTATATATTATACTTAATTCCATGGCCATATCATACACTCTACTATTAGTGGTATAATATTCTTATTTCATGTGTTTGCTTGGTCCTTACCATGCATCTATTGGGGCATACTAATATTGATTGTATGCGCTTCATTTTTATATATAACCCTCCTAAGAGTGTATTAATAAATTAGGGCATAGCATTTGTTCCTACCTTATTTTTTAATCCATGGCATCATGCCATTACCTATATCCTTAATTTTATTATCTATATCTTTCACATGCAAAGTTTACATTGGGGCATAACTTTGCTCCCTGTCACATTTCTATATTGGGGTATATTTATTTCCCCTCACTTAGTCATACTTAGATGACCTTAAATATTTATATCAAGATTTATATGAAGATATTATTATAGATAAACACGTGTTTACTATTATTTTTATAAAAGGTTCTAGAATCTTCAACTATAATACATGGTAATTCATGTGTGCATAACTCTTTCTTTGTAGATGAGTATTTTCAGGGATAGGTACCAAATCCCTCACCTCAAAAGGGGGCATATATCTAGATATTATACATATATATTTTCAAGATTAAATATAAATTAAAATATGGAGAAAAGATGGATCAAGAACCACTAGATGTTTGATTTTGTGATCCAGAAGTAGAATTGAGATGTCATAACTCAATTTGAAAGTTCTTGTACCTAAGAAGACCTGAGTAAAATTTGTTTTTAGTTGTAATTAATGATGAGTGGAACCATGGTTTACATACCATTAGGTTTATTCATTCTTGTGTTCATATTTTCATTTGCATATATTTATAGTTATTTATCAGGGCATTGACTACTTGTATTTTTTCATAGGTGCAATCCATATTTACCAAGAGCTATCAACACATGTGGGTGGAGTCTACCATAAGAATTCAATTGTTTTATCTTTCCTTCCCTAAGCTAGTGTAGGTGTGTGCTTCACTTATTGTTTTAATTTGATGCATGAATGCATTTATGCACATGCACATCAAAGTAGGGCAATATGTAGAAACCTAATTTTGGTACAAGAGCCTTCTTTATTAGATAGTTTTCATGTTTTATTACACTTGGTCAATGTGCATATATTTGGCCATTTTTTGGTACACTTACCCCTTATGTTGGGCCATGCATTGTCATACCCTGACTTAGGTCTTCCTCATAACTTGAATTTATATGCATTCTTGGTCAATGATTATATATTCATTCAATAAAAAAATTATATAAAACTATAATCAACTATTCATTTTTTCTTATGTGACATTGGATGCTCCCAAAATGTCCAAAACATTATTCTAGGTTATTTTAGTAAGTCCTAATTAGACCATATGACTATCACCTTAACTTATGGGTCCTTTGTGCATTTATTGTCAATTTTTAATATACTTTATGGTTGACCCATGTGTACATGTTCACTTAAGGAGCCTATATATACAATTGTACCCTTAGTAATTTCGGAATTGATTCTTATCCTCCAATATATCATAAGCCAAGTCTCTCATGCACATGCTATTAAATATTATCAAGAGGTCTTCATATCTTATCAAGGAATATGGACATTAATTTAATTATTCTCTCATCAATCATGTTTCAAATTCTTCTATCAAAAGAAGGTTTAGTAGTCAAACATGTAGTCAAATTTAATTATCTAGGGAGAGAAGATGAAGGATTATCTCTAATTTGGGTTGAGCTTATACCCACAAAGTAGTAGAATTGCATTGGCTATGATTTCAAGCATGTGGAATATGAAATTATAACTCTTCAAGAGGTTACCTAAGATAAATAACCTACACAAACTCCTTTTTTGTGACATTGTTGAGGATCAAATCAAGATCAAAGGAGAATTAAATTTGAATATTTGAAAATAAATTTTTTGAAGTGATGTTACAACCTAATTTTCAATCAATTAATGAAGTACCCTATAAAATTTCAAGACTTACATTAATCTAAGGACACATTAGGAAACTGGGTACAAAATTGGTAGCAATATAGGTACATAACCGACACCCTATCAATTATGTCTGATACACAATAATTTTTTTGCCAAAATTTCCCCTTCAATAGGGCACATTAAATTTTCTAGGTGATAATGCAATCAGTTTTAGATTTTTTTTCCAATCTTAAATTATTAGGATAGTTACCAGGTTTGGTTTTTCTATCTCATTTTTCATTCCAATATCTTTTCATCGATTCCTTATACTCCTAGTTACTGTTTTAGGCATAAAATCAAATTTAAATTTTATTTATGATTGTATTATCATATATTTGCATTGTACCTTAGTTTTAATAAATTTTGCATAGTTTATTTTTCCTTAAATGAAAAAATATTTAAAACACTATGAAACTCATATCTCAAAATATATTATATGTATCATTGAAATATAACATATCATCAAATAACATATTATACTATGATATAGCATTTTAAAGGAAAATAAAATATATATTTTGTCCCATGTGGGCTCACAATATGTGGAATCATTGCAACACAAAATATATAAACTATAATATTTCTACTATTGAAACCATCACAACACTAAGTCATCTATCCACAAATATATAACAATGAAGAGCATAAGCAAGAAAAATATTTTTCCTTAATATATATGCCTAATATAGATCATAGCAATATATAAAGAAAAAAAGCATAATGGAATGATTGCATGATATGGATCATGGCAGCATATTAAATTTATATGTATAATGTAGGATAATATCATTTATATATAAATTGTTCATCATTGAAAACATGTAAGGAATAAAAATTTATTGAACCTTAAATCATAATAAAATTGTCTCATGGAAATCCTAAATTGCAAATATTTTTATTAATATCTAATGTATTGAGTGAATAATATTTTATAATAGATAAAATATTAAACACTTTGGACCTTTATAAAATAGATATGTGAAGAGAAACATACTAATTAATTTATGCAAGAAAAGTAATGCTAACAAAATCTTAAGTTATAAGAGAAAGGCGAAATGGTACAAACACTATAAATAATATTTTCACCAAGGAAAATGTAGCATGTTAACCTGATTACTTATTGCATTGACTCAATAGTCTTACATTACAATAATGTACTTACAAATTATGTTTTACCCTAAGGTATAGGGAGGTATTTATAGGCACATCAATAAGAAATTATTCAAACAATATTAAAATGTAATGTGTAAAAACTATGGGATTAGAAACCATGGGTCATAAACCATAGGAAAAAACTACCTGTGTCAACCCAAAACCATACATAGGGTCCCCAAAAAAATATTTGGGAGGCTTCCACTCCCATACCCACCACCTGGAGTGATGCTATGAACCTCACTAGTACATGTTGGGATATACAGTCCCTAGAGGGTGTAAATCATGTAAATTATATAACACATATTCAAAAATCACACATGTATCAAACACTCTTCGTAGGAAGTCACAACTACATACTTTTCGTAGAAAAAGATATCCATTCCCATTGATTTTTTACATCAATAAAACTTCTTAGCTTTCATAACCTTCATCAATTAATCAAAAACATTATCCAATGTATCAACTTTTTCTAATAAAATATGTGTCTTAAACCATGTCTCTAACAAAATGGCATTATATATTAATATGCTTTGACCGTGTATGATAGGAAATTTTATTTTCCAAAATTATTGTATATTACTGCTTTCTGTAAGAAACAAGCATTTCAACACAATGTTTATAACCATACAAATTTATTACATTCATGAGTGTCTATCATGTAATTGACCTTTGCAAATGATAATGAAATAAATTCCTCCCTCTTTCTCATCTGATGCAACTATAGTTAGGGTTCTCAGTTAAGAGATACCTTTTGCGACATGTCCCATAACTACACAATGAAAATTCCCATAATAATAACATAATTCTTCAAAAAGATATTACACAACATTAGACCAATCTCCAAAAATACAGCCTTACAATGATCAAACACAACCATAAATAGTGCACAAACTTACAATTACAAAATTGACACCATCGTGTGGTTCCAAATGACTCAACTCCGCTAACCCTTCTCATATCTATGCAGATAATGACTTGCAATACTCCTTGCAACTATACCTTTGGCTTACTTTTAAAATATGGAATCGAGTACCTTTCTCAAGTGTACGAGATGTGTTTATATAGACACATAATCCACCTATTTACATTAATTAATTTCAACAACCCATTAGAGCCACAAATATTAAATGCTATTAAAATATTATGTAATGTCCTCATTTTCGAATCACTTATGAATAAGTACTAAAGACTTTTAGTCTACTTTTTCCATAGACTAAGGGATCACTTTGAAGGTTTCATTTTATTAATTAATAATGATTGCTTGAATAATGTTTTTTATCATTTATCCATATAAAGTAATTCTAGTTGATTAATATAATATTTTTAAAAGTGGTTTTTACCACTATGGTAATTAAAGGTTAAATAATTATTAGATTATTGCCTAAAAGTAATTTTAATTACTATTTGTTATTCAGGTAATTAATTTAATATTCTATTTAAAAAAAGAGGAATGTTAGCTTGGGAGATGAACAAAGAAAAGAAAAGATATCTTCAAAAGTCAGCACAAAGGTGTTTTGAGGTATATTACTCCCCTCAAGGTGGTTCGCCCCCTTTGAAGGGTACAAATATAAGGTGGAGATCTTATTCTTCATATGCTGAATTTTATATTGTGAATCTTCATTCTTGAAGCATGATTGGGATGCATGCTCAATAATTTCTCCCATGGTTTTGAGTTGATTTATCAATAAAAAGGTGTTTTGTGACACCACCTTACAAAGAAATGTTTTGTGCTTACCCTAGGGGTGGGCAATTTGCCTTGGTGATCTTTAAAGAGGGTTTTGAGGACAATTTGGGTGTCCAATTGCTCAAAACTAGTTGCTAAATTTTATTGTTAATTTTATGAAGTGTGACGTTGGGTTTTGTTGGATGATTGGAAAGGTTTTCAAGGGTTAATTGATTGGAAAAATAAATAATAATTTTATGAATTATTATTTACTTATTTGATAGAATTTTATGGTGAATTTGATTTCATGAAATAATGATTTAGGCATAATAAATAAAATATGATTTTTTGTCTAATACATAAATTATTATTTTTTCCAAACTATGACGATTTGGTTAGGCAAGCTTGGAAGGTCCTTGAGGGTGCCCTAGACCCTAGTTTGTGAAGAATATTTAATGTTGAATTTATTTCCGCCATTTGACTTGGGGAGACTTCACTTGGGAGGTTGTTTGGTCACTTTGTGTGCTAGAAGGGAGATGGAATTATTAAGATATTTTGGCATTTTCTATAGTGATTACAAGGGTTTGAGGAAGATTTTGGAGACACAACTTTTGTTTTTTTGAGAAAAATTAGATATTTTCCATCAAGCATATTTCAGAAAGTTATCTTCATTCAAGTGGAAAAAGGTACACTTTCCTTAATTTTCATTTCTTGTTCATATTTGCATGTTTTAGGGTGAATCAAGGTTGAATCAATTGTTGTAAATTGTCTATTTATCCCTTGTACTTTGGCGCCAAGGCTTTGGTGAGATTGGGTGTGTGTTGAAGCTTCATTTTTCATCTAGGGTTGGTTGATTTTTCAAATTTTGGAATTCATAATTTATTTGCATAATATTGGGATTTTAAGGAAAACCCTTATTTGGTCTTTTAGCCCAAAAAAGGGACATTACATATTAAGATGTACTAAAATTGTTCAAATGCACATGCCTTGATAGTAATACATCCCAAGATAATGTATCACATCATCGATGCACCATAACATATCATGAACCCCTTTACCTATTTGCAATTCAAAATCAATGAAATATATTTATGCAATGAAATGTTCATGTCTAAACTTAAAAAACTAACAAGTGTTCTAGAAACATATAATATGAAGCCTTCATAAAAAAATTCACCTTATCTATCACAAAAATCTTGTATTTGGCATGTCTTGAAAATCTCATACCTATGTAAATCTTAGTGATATGACTATACCATGCTTCATTACTTATTATTTAGTCACTTGATGATCCAAAATATGGATCTAGTTTACTAGATATGTCATTTAGTTCATTTCCATTATACTCAATTTTGTAATACATATATGTAAAAGAATATATAAGACACTTCTAGATATGTCATTTAGTTCATTTCCATTATACTCAATTTCTTAATACATATATGTAAAAGAATATGTAAGACACTTCTCCAAGGTTGTACTGTAAAATGAATTTTTAAGTTAAGTTGCAATGGTAGAATCTATGTTGGGATAGTTTGGGCTTTTTTGTATTGATGAAGTCAGTAGATTACAACCTTTAAAACTAAGGGTTTGTCAAGGATGATAAAACTAATGGAATATGTAGGTGGTGTCTAGTAGGTTGCATAACTACCAATATTTTTGGGTAGTAGTTGCGTATCCATTGGTCTACATAAAGTTGCGGTTTTGCCATGCCCAAAACAAAAGAATGAGAGTGGTTGCAAATGCTTCCTCTTCTTGGTGATTGTTCATTTGGATTCTTTAGTGGGTTCCAAGGTAGAAGGGCATAAATACAACCTTTGTGGAAGGCAAAGGGCATCAGAAAAATCAATAAGAAGTCTTGAAGTTGGATTCACATTGTAGTTTACAAATTTAGGTCCTTGTTCATGTTATCTCATTGTTTCCTAGTTGTTGTTTGGTTGTCCCAATTTTTGGATCATTGTGGAGTGTCTAAGAAGTGCAAAGCAGGCATATGTGTAAGAACATTGTCCATGAAGACCATGTTTAGCAGTAACTTGTATAATTTTTTTAATTACATAGTGGAAGGAGACTGCAATTTCCTAACCCACTAGAGCTCTTCTCACACCACATTTCTCTAGATCATATATTGTGTTCATCTTATGTTTTGTCCTAATTTATGCTTCCTTCTCATGTTCAATATGTTGTACATTTCATTCCAATGCTTGTTTATCTCTATTTTAGCATTGAAATTACTCTAGAACAATCCTCTATCAAGCATTAGTTGAGCTAGGAGTATAATATATATGTTGGTGAAGCTTAGTTGGAATATCCACCCATTTTATGGATCACTTGATATGCTCAAGAAGTGGATTGTAACGAATACCGCACATGTTGCAAACAACATTTTCCTTCTACACATCCTTACATTCAGAAATAAGTATTAATTGCAATAAAATTATGCAATGATTGAAAAATGTTTGTCCTTTAAGGATAGAAACAAGCCATTGTAACTAGGCTTCCATATGATCTGGAGAAAAAACACATTATAATATCCAAGGTAATATTACACTTATTCATCAATTTGTTCAATTCCATCCAAGAGCCTTTTCTTCTGTGTATTTCTTTTTAAGTTACAGCCTTAGACCACTTCTTGGTATCCATGCCTTTCATTTTTTCCAGTAGCTTAACAACCAATTCATAGTTGTTGCCTCTGCAAAGGGAAAGTGCAAGTTTCTATGAGTACTTAAAAGAAAACAAGATGCTTAGATCTAGATCAAGGTCTAGAACCAAAGAAAGTTGGAAAAATAAATAGTCTACACCATTGAAAGTTTGGGTTGCCTTTCTACTGCAAACCACAAAAAAGGTCTAGAACAAAGGCCAAATGAAAGGGACATTATTCACACATAAAAGAAGAGCTAGACAATAAATGTTGGAGCTAGAACCCCCTGTCAAACACAAATATATCCAAACTGCCTCAAGGTAATAAGGATTACGAGGTCATCTATTCCTAGTGTTGCAAGAACTTATGCTTGATGTTGAATGATCAATCTTCCCTTGCCTTAGGTGGACTAGTTTGTCCCTTGCACTTGATTTTATTTTTAATAACATGGAAATTCTTCTCAACTTACAAGACATTGCCATGCCTCCCATTTGTTTGTTGTATCAATTTGTAAATTCTTAGAATCGATGAAACATATTTTTGTAGTGAAATATTCATATCTAAACTTAGAATTTAACCGGTGCTCTAGAAACATATAATATGAAGCCTTCATAAAGTTTTTCACCTTATCTATCACAAAATCTTATATTTAGCATGTGTCTTGAAAATCCCATCCTTGTGTAAATCTTAGTGATATGACTATACCAATTCATTGCTTATTATTCGGTCACTTGATGATCCAAAATATGGATATAGTTTAGTAGACATGTCATCTAGTTCATTTCCACTATACTCAATTATGCAATTCACATATAAAGGACACTATAAGACGTCTCTTCAAGTTTGTTCATGTAAAAGTGAACTTTTCAATTAAGTTGCAGTAGTAGAATCCGTGTTGAGATGGTCTATGCATTTTTTGTATTGACAAAGTTAGCAACTTACCACTTTTAAAACTAAGGATTTGTCAAGGATGATGAAACCGCCAAAATCTACATGGTGCACCTAATGGTTGCGTAACCATTAGTATTTGTAGGTGTTAGTCACATAATCGATGGTTTGCATAAAACAACAATTTTGCCACAGCCAAAACATGGGAATGAGAGTAGTTGCTAGTGCTTCTTCTTCTTGGTGATGGTTCGTTTGGATTCTTAGGCAGGTTCCAAGGTAAAAGGGTATAAATAAAACCTCTATGAAAAGCAAAGGGCATTAGAAAAATCAATGAGAAGTTTTGAAGTTGGATTCATATTATAGTTTGCAAGTTTGAGTCCCTGTTCATGTTATTTCATTGTTTCCCAATTGTTGTTTGGTTGTCTCAGTGGTGTTGGATCATTGTGGAGTGTCTAAGAAGTGCAAAGTAGGTTTGTGTGCAAGCTTTGGATAGTGTAGTAGTGAAAACTTTGTCCACGAATGCCATGTTTGGTAATAACTTGTACAATTTTTAAATTGCATAGTAGAAAGTGAGTGTGATTGCACCATCCACTGAAGTTTTTCCCACATTAGGTTTCTCTAGGGCATATCTTGTGTTCATCTTATATTTTGTCTCAGTGTATGCTTCCTTATTATGTTTAATATGTTGTACATTTCATTCTAGCAATTGTTTATCTTTGTTTTAGCATTGGAATTACTCTAGATCAGTTATCCATCAAACATTAGTTGAGTTAGGTGTATACGATCCGTGTTGGTGAAGCTTAGTGTGGAATATCCACCCATTTTACGGATCACTTGATGCGCTCAAGAAGTGGATTGTAACGAATACCGCCCTTGTTGCAAACAACATTTTCTTTCTACATATCTTTGCATTCAGGGATAGGCTTATACAATGATTGAAAAATGTTTGACCTTTAATGATAAAAACAACGAGTGTATCTAGGCTCCCTTTTATCAAGTGAGTGTATCTAGGCTTCCATATGATTTGGAGAAAAAACACATTATAATATCAATATATACCTGACAACAAAATAAACTTCGGTTCTCCGGTACCATCACGAGGAAGAGGATACAACAAAGACCTCTAAAGCTAAAGCACAAATCAGGGTATTGATGGGCTGCAAGCGGAGCACTTAAAGTGGGGCGCTGAAGTACTAGCATCTCGTATCAAACACATCTTCAATAGGGTCATCCAAGAGGGCTTCCCGAAAGAGTGGACGACTAGTGTGGTTATCCCTATCTTCAAAAGTGGGGATACCAATAACCCGTCAAATTATCGTACTATCATGGTTAATCCCCTTCTTGGTAAACTCTTCGGAAGCATGATAGAGCGCAAAATCAGTAGGTGGACTGAAAAAGAAGGAAAAAGAGCTAAGGGTCAAGCTGGATTTAGACTGAAGCACTCTACTATTGATCATGGCACTACACTTAGGTTCTTGATTGAAAAAATATGGAACATTCAGGGAGACGAGGCCTTTTTCTGCTTTGTCGACTTCAAAAAACCCTTTGACACGGTCCCCCATGACAAACTTTGGAATAGGATGAAGGAGCTGGGGGTTCCAGATGAGCTTAGAGCTGTTGTCCATAGATTATATGAGCAAGTAAAGGCTAAAATTAGAACTAGTGATGGAATGTCATAGTGTTTTGGCAGCGATATAGGTGTCAAGCAGGGTTCTCCGCTTTCACCAACTTTATTTGGATTGTACATTGATAAATTAGAAGAATAGTTAAATATAGTGGGGAGGGGATTCAACTAGCTAAGTATGTTGTAAAATTGCTTCTTTATACGGATGACCTCATTTTAATCGCCAAAACAACCAGTAGCTTGAGGGAACATCTGAGAGCACTTGAAACTTTTTGTCAAGAGGTTGGAATGTAGATGAACACAAGCAAAACCAAAGTAATGATCTTCTCTTTGAAAAGAAAAAGGAAACAATATACATTTACTTTTGAAGGCAACCCGTTAGAGATAGTCGAGGAGTACAAGTACCTCGCGCTTGATTTTCACCACAAGCTCCGCTAGGAAACATGTAGAGCAAAAAGAATTCAAGGAGGATGGAAAGCGTTGTACTCTCTTCAAAATAAGTGCAGGATTGCAGAGTTATGGGATTGGAAGACCAAGAGAACACTCTTCGGTTTGTTGGTTATCCCGGTGATTCTCTACAGGTGTGAAATTTGGGGCAATAGTATGTCAGATCAGAAATGGAAACAGATAGAGAGAATCCAGAAACACTTCATCATAAGTAGTCTCAAAGTCAAGAATTCGATGCCGTATGAGATCTTACTTGCTGAAACAGGTTCTTTCCCTCTAGAGGCATCGGCGATGATACAGTTACTAAGATACCTCAAGAAGATTCAAAACATGAAGAAACACAGGTGGCCTAGACTAATTATGGAGGAAGAGCTAACTAGAAGAAAGAACACTTGGAGGAAGCAACATGACAAATGTGTAAAGAAGTGGGATATTAGCATGCAGGAGTGCCCAAATACTAATGAAGAAATTAAAAAATATGTGAAAAGAATATTCAAGTGCATCATGTGGACAAAACAAATGGGCCATAAAAAGGAATAATACCTCAAAGAATTCAACCCCACAGGGGATTTTGAAGAAAAACCCTATATAGGAGCAGAGATTAAGTGGAAAGCGAAAATGTAATTGCCCAACTTAAGATGAGCTCTCATCATCTTAGGTGTGAAACGGGTAGATGGCTAACTCCTAAAGAGTATTGGGAGGAGAGAATATGCCTCTTTTGCAATAAAGGCGTGGTGGACACAAAACGACACTTCCTCTTGGAGTGCGAGGCATACAACGACATCCGATACAGTTATGGTGACACTTTGAAAATCGCCAACTTTGATAACCTGTTTGAAGCGACAATGTTGGGTAATACGACGAACCTCGTGATCAAACTTCACCACAGAAGGGAAGATCTCAAGAAGGAAGTTCAATGAACTTAGAGAACGTTTTGTCATTGATATCCCGTTTTGAAGGGGATGTGCATCACTGATGGGTCCCATATGCTGCTGCGGCCTCATGAACGTTATTAAAATCCTTCATTCATTCATTCAATCGGAGGAAAACCATCACAGTACACAAAACTATATCAACTATACATCATATCTTACACAAGAATTTATACCCATTACACTGAGGTACCCTGGTAAACAATATTGAACGATCTAATTACAATACCGTACATAAAAAATTATTTAAAATAAGTATATTGAATTATTGAACTACTTTAATGCTTTATCATTCTGCAATCCCGAAAATAAGGATTTAAATAACCAACCGTCTTTTTCTTGAATTTGGAATGTACAATTGGAACTTTTACTCTCCTGGACATTAATAATAAATACTGCCAAATATGAGAATGTTTCAAATCCGCGTTCTAAACCTGTTTTACTGTGTGTGACTTCTGCAAAAATGTCTTTATAGCAGCCCATCATATAGAAAAACCACAAGGGGAATTTCGAGGACCATCAAAGGGACTTAATCTGCATTGCTTTACCTCCATTAGTATAGGAGTTTTTAGGCACTAAAAAGAGGTTCGAATCTTACAGATTTCGTGGAGACCTTAAAGACGGGCGTTGGCCGTTAATATTCTGCAAACCAGAACTCTGCTGCCTGAAATGAACAATCTGAGAATTTGGGTATGAAGCAGAGAATATGTTTATACATGGGATATGACCAGCTCTGTTTGTTGAACATGTCTTGTGTGGATAGCCGTATGGAAAATTAGCATGCGAGTGTTGCAATCGGACCCAATCATCTTTACTATGGCCGTTGTTACTAGTAAAACAACCAATAAAGTTTTTCAAATTTTCATATTGATCGTGATTCAAGATTCCATATGTGCTTTGAGGCAGACCATCCCATTGAGGTATTGAACCAGACAATTTGCCTTCACCATTACTTCTTGCATGGTCATGACCTTTCATAGATGGCCTTTGCAGGTATTCAGGAGGAGACCAACTATCATGAAATTGATTCTTGGTGCCATTCCAGTGACTAGGATGTGGCTCTAATTTCGGCATGGCTGTACCAGGCAGAGAACTGAAAGGTACGGCCAGTAGAGGACCATTCCTAGTTGGGACAACTGCTGGAGAAAGGCCAGGGTGAAAAATGTCTTGTTGACCGGAAGACTGCAAGGATCGATTCTGCCCAGAATGTTGGAATAAATAAGGGCGGTTCTCTTGATGATGATTCTGCCCGAAAATCTGTTGCTCTTGAATGTGGTCATTAAAGCCCTCCTCCTTTCCAGATTGCATTGAGTCTCTATGTTGTAATTGATGGTTATGTTCTTTTGTTTTATTGTCAGTGAAAAACTGCAACTCCTGTGTTAAATGGTATGCATGTGGGAAGCCTTGCTGAGTTTGTCCTCTTACCAAGTCACAAGGTAGAGAACAGTTATTTCCAGCCTGGTTGATCTCATGGTTTAGGCTGGGTTGTCTCCCTATAGCTTGAATCCCATTAGATGAAGAAAGAAACAATGAATTGGCTTCATCTGACTGGATGTTTGGAAGAGTGGCTATCTTTGTTAACTCACCCGAGGAAGGGGAATGCAGAGCATTTTTCTTTTGTTGTTCTTGAGAAATCTCACTGCCCCACTTGAAGTGATTATTGTCGTCAGATTGTTGTGGCTGCCGTAAAGATAAATGAGAAGTGTGATCCCTTCCTAGAGAAAGAATTTGTGTCCCGAAATGGCCTTCTCTCTTATCAAAGGGCTTTATCTCCAGCTCTCCTGTAGAATTTTCTGAACTCAGTGGTTGCTTTAAATGAAGCATGTGACTCTCAGTACCAGCCTTCTTATCTGTTTTCACAAGAAAAGAACAGCTTTGAGTTTTCGCATGTTGGTCTCTATGTGGAGTAAAATGACTCTGCTGAGATGCAACATTTTGCAGTGTGCCTGGATTTTCAAGACTAAAGCATGGTCTCTTCTCTGGTTCTTCTCCGACAATGCATCTCCCGATAGAATCATCAATAGAAGTCTCTTCTGCAAGCTTTGAAGATATCCAGAAGATTGCTCTTTTCCTTCGTAGGAAATTGTAACTTTCTTTACTAGTCGAACCTAATGCATAGTGTGAAGAAAGTTCTGGAGAATCAACATTGGCAGTAGATAATGTTTCTTTAATTGAAGACAGCACATCATCTCTGCAAATAGGTTGCTCATCAGAAAAAAACTGAACTTTGCTTTAGCCTTGAGTAAGAAGAAACATTTTCACCTGGCTTTGGATTCTCTATTCCTGACAAACAACTTCCATGCTCTTCATACTTTGTAATTTGTGGTATCATTTTCAGGCTAGGACTCCAGCACATACTTGATATCTGAACTGGAATAGATTTGGTAAATACCAAGGCTTTCTCCACAGAGGGTACTTCTAAATCAGATGGTTCACTGGCCCCATGTTGAATACTTGAGGGAGAATAAGTCTTTCTAAATTCAGAATCTGTTTTTCCCATTCTTCGATTTTGGCAATAGCATGACCTGACAGAATTTTTATTGGTGAGAGATCGATTTTTATCTTGATCTGTGCCCCTTCCCTTGTATTGCATATTTGCTTTGAATCTATTATATTCTATTTACATTTTGCCTGAAAGAATGTTCCACAAACAACAATTAGGCACGAATTTCAAGAAGCCTGATGCTAGACTAGTAGACAATATATAATAATGAATTAGACCTACTACCCTGGAAACCAAATTCACACCAGAGGTGAGTGTACAAAATGTGTTTTATCAACTTCAAGAACAAAAGATTAGATCCGGTGGAAAACGCGGTTTATCAACTTAAAGAACAAAACCGAACTCCAATAAATGGCTGTGTTAGGACGGCTTAGGACAATTAAGTTTTTAAATCTCTAGAAGTCTAGTAACAAGCTCAAAAAATGAACGGACATAATTCCATAGGACACGAATCTTTTCAACTAATTTTTTTTTAATATACTATATGATCCCTTTTCTTCCATGCATCGTCTGCATAGATGCTAAGACTTGAAAGTAGTTCGATATAGTTCAAGTTCATAACTAATGTCATACATAATTGGACGTCCACCTTTGAAGCTAAACATTCATCAACAATCTCAATTTCAAATTACAATGGATAATTGAAGTTCATGCAAAAGGGTTTAACCAGCCCGAAATCAAATGAACTAATCTTGCAAAATAATGTTTTTTGATACACACCTTGCCCAAGACAAACTTCTGATGCTCCAAAATCTCCTTTTTAAAATTATTTCTCTGTAAATGTCCCTGTAAGTGGACCTCCACAAATTTGGAATATGCTACAGGAAGGTCTCTCTGTACTAAAAACAGCCTGTACAAAAGTGATAAAAAATCATAAGTGAATCTTGCAAAATAATGTTTTTTGATACACACCTTGCCCAAGACAAACTTCTGATGCTCCAAAATCTCCTTTTTAAAATTATTTCTCTGTAAATGTCCCTGTAAGTGGACCTCCACAAATTTGGAATATGCTACAGGAAGGTCTCTCTGTACTAAAAACAGCCTGTACAAAAGTGATAAAAAATCATAAGTGCCACTTATGATGCATGCTGAATTAATATTAGTATCGTAATTCCAAGGTGCTTACCAATGTTCTACCGACATTTTCTTGCTTGACACATTCAAAGTAGCATGCAACTGCACATCAAAGTTTGTAATGTCACCAAAATTGCACCCAGAGATTCAAACTTAGGTTTATCAGTTTGCTTCACCTTAACAATGCTTTCATGCTGCTTCTGTATAATCTAAAATCAATTAGACTAAATAAAACTTGAAGTTTGACTAGATTTTCTTTATTGTGAATTCCAATGGCAGTCTCTTAATTAACATTTACAAAAGTGAAAAAGGTCTGATAGCAACAGTTACATTTTGAAGTACAATGAACAGGAAATACAAATAGGGAAGGCTAAGGCCGCTAGAAATTTAGCATCTAATTATAGGCAATTGGTTAACGGTTAAGTCCATATTATGAGCATAAAGGTATTATGTATTTCCAATTCTCTGGTTTATCTGGCCATATCCTAGCCCCTGAAATGTGGATTCTCGGCTTGTTGACTCAATATATAACAGTTCTTATTCCTTTTTAGTATCTCCTACATAGGATGCATTTGAAATTTCAGGTTGAATGATAACGGTAACAAAACTCAAAGCATATGTATTCACATTCTTATATTGGAAAGTTAAACCCAAGGCTCATCCCTAACACGCTACAACATAGGGACCAAAATAAGAACACACTAGATTACAAATTGTTATCAGCAGAAAACTAGTATCTTCACCACATCTAAGAAGCATAAATAACACCAATGAAGGTGATATATAAAAATATGTACTTTATCACTAACCTTAGAGAACTTCTTTTTAGCAGGGGACTCCACCTCGGGGATTTGGAAAACTTATGGGAAATTTCTCCACACCCAACATCCCCATTGAGGATTTGAGGGGACTTCATTTTGTATCCTCCAAGACAATGTCCCCTAAAAAGGGGACTCTAAGGGAGGTTTCAGGATGCAGGTAGGGCAAGACGCAGAACACCGGTAGGGCAGTATTCAGAACGGGTAGAATGCAGGTAGGGCAAAACGCAGAGCAGGTGGTGTTGGGAAGAATGTAGGACAAAACGAGCAGCACTCAGAGCAGAACGCAGGTCAGGACAGGCAACACGCAGGGCAGAACGGGCAGCAGGCAGACAAGCACATACAAGCCAGAAGAGAACAGACAAGGCAGAACGAATGGGCAGGCAGACAAGAAAGTGGGAACAAAATTTGAGGCAGACAAGACAAAGGGGCTGTGCAGGGCCCAAGTGAGTCCCACACAAAAAGAGTACTTTTTGTCCCCACCTTTTTTTGCCCTGCATCTTTTATATTCCAAGCATTTTTAATAACTATAATATACCAAGTCAGACTAAGACCTTGCAATCCTAAGGAATGAAAGAAAAACAAAGGAAGGTAGTGAGAGTATGACAAAGATTAATAGTAAAGAACACATCACTGTTGGAAATGACAATATAAAATCAGTGGAAAACAAAGAAACTTCATTTGAAGAGAAACATACACTGACCAATAGGGAGGAACTAGGTGGATCTCAAATAGGGACACAAAAACAGGGCCAATGATGGGAATGATGCCTCAGTGAGGCTTGGTGATCCCAATGGACCTCATTCAAGATCGCCTATATCAGTACAAGGATGCAATGACTGGGGCATGGGAATCATACATTCAATCAAACATGTTGGGATATCAACAGACTAGAGTATCAGACACTAGGAAAAAATTGCTCTATGTTAACACAAAACAATATAAGGGTATTTTAAAGCGGAGGCAAGCTCGGAAGTTGAGACAAACTAGGAGTAGAAAACTGACAGTTATCCTACCAAGGGCAGTCAACAACACTTCAATAATCACTTCCACAAGGCAACAAACACTGACAACCCATACTACACAAGGACAAGGGGTAAATAAACACTCAATACATTGTTTAAGAACAACGCTGAACTAAAGCAGGCTGCAAAACAATATACCCAATCCACTCATCATAGGCAACAAGAGAACATTAATACACATTAGAACTGTAGGTGGGATCTGAAGGACAAGGAGAATGGAAAAAAAACATATGTGGGTAACAGACAAAAGGAAATTGAAACTTATTTGTCGAACAAAGGGGAAAGAGATGAAGAGAACCAAGAAAGCAAGGAATTATATAGCCCAATGTCAACACCACTAATATGGTCACTCGAGTTATATGTTAATGAATCAATTAACATGGAAAAGAGACTTGAAGACTTAGAAACAAAGAAACAATTTGAGGACAGCGGGATGAAAAAGGTTATAGAGGTTAATTGGCAACTTGTAAGAGAGAATAAAATGCTCAACGAACAAGTAATCAACTTGCAAAACAACATGGAAACGGGGCAGCAATAGTTGATGGCTATAAAACAAGCTCTAAATCATTCGAAAACAACGGATGGAAATAAATCAAAAGTGAAAGAAGGAAAGAATGCACCACAAACAAAAGAGCCTCAATTTGCAATTGCAAATACGGAAGTAAAAGAAAGTCACTTGGAAGTCCAACATGAGGAGACCAAGTCTTGGTCTCAAATAGTGAGAGGACTTTTAGACGAACAGAGGGAGATAATAGAAAAACAGGTCAAAATGCAAATAAGAGAAGAACGTGATAGACATGAGAGGACTGCAAACATCATTATTAAAGGATTGAAAGACTACGGTGAGAATGAGAATACCAACAAATTAGCAAGAGACTTCCTCGCAGACTAGCTACATTGGACATGGCCTATTCTTCAGGGAAATAGAATGGGAAAACCGATAGGAGGAAAGGACAAACATGTAAGAGTTATCATGAAAAATAAGGAAGACAAGAACAAGATATTAAGGAATAGGTCTCTTAGAGGGACACATCTACCTAGATGAAGATCTAACCCCTATGCGACAAGAAGGAACGAATGGGAGAAAGTTAAAGTAGCAAAAGATGCAAGGAAATGGGCATGGTTACAAAATAGAAGAGCTCATTTCAGCGATCGAATGACACACAAGAAATAGGGACTCGCACTTGACCTTGGTAAGTTGGAACTGTAGAGGTTACCTTTGGAGAAGAGGTCTTGGATTGGGGCCCATAGCTAAAGGAAAAAACATTATCATTCTCATTGAAACTCAAAAACACGAAGGCTGCAAAGTTCCAGAGTTTGAAGGATATAAGAAAATATTAGTTTAGAAAAAAAGGACTGAAAGTGGCAAAAGACATGGAGGGGTTACGGTGCTAATCAAAGAAATATGATGCGGAATTATAGAAGTGGAGAAAAAGGACCCAAATAAACAGAATATATGGCTGAAAATAACAGAAAACAAGTTAACAATTAGGATTGTTGCTTGCTATTTTGCACCAAAAGACTCAAAAACATATAAGAAAAGGAAGTTATATTGTGAAGACCCCTATGCATCACTAAAAAGTGACATTTCAGTTTTTAGCATCTTAGGAGAAGTCTTGGTCATAGGGGACTTCAATGCGTGGACAACAAACAACCAAGCTCTTAAATTGAGAAATGGAGTGAAAAATAATTTATTATGGTTAGAAGAAGAAAAAGACAAGCTTTGGGAAAGGAAATCACAAGATGGAAAGGGGGCAGTTACATATTATGGAGCAGAACTATTGGAATTGTGTAGTTTGTATGACATGGTTATATGCAACGGCATGAGAGCATGGCCGAATTCAGAGAACATCATTTGCAAAACTTACAATGGTCAAATTGTAGTAGACTACATTATCTGTTCACAAAGATCTATCATGAGATTGATGAAGCTCGAAGTTGGGGATTGCTCTATCGAGATGAAATCAGACCACAATCCATTTATGTAAAATTCAATATGCACATAAACCATCAACATGGAGGGCAAGACCACCACAAACAAGGGAAGAGACCTCTTCAAGGTAGAATCCTCAGAACTCAAGAGAACCGAGAATGCTTCAAAGCAGCCCTTGAACAACATTCTCAACAATAATTTCAGGAAACAAAGCATAATACTCCAGCTATGAACAGTTGTCCAACAAATAGTAATATGTTGATTTCCTTAATTCAAAAGGCTCTAAATGCATGCAAAAGAAGTAGACTTAAAAGTGGAAGTGCAAGTAGTTTTCTGTCAAATTCATGGTATGATGAAGAGTGCAAGGCAACAAAGAGAACTTTGAGAAGATTTGGAATGATCAAAGAAAACAAAAAGGCTTATGAAAAGATCATCTAGTCCAAAAAAGAAAGCTACATGAATACAAGGAGAAAAGAATTAATTTCCCTTGGAAAGCATAATCCCAAAGGTTTTTGGAGGGAACTACAACAGAAGAAAGAACAAACAGAGAACAATATTACATATACCCAATGGCTAGAGTACACAAAGCTACTCTATGAACGAGTTCAAGATAAATATAACTCTCTAGTAATCAACACAATAACTATGCTTTTTTCTACGAAGGATATCATTCAAGACATAAAGAGACCAGCAAGGGGTAAGGCACAAGACATAGATGGGTTGCAAGCTGAATATCTAAAATGGGGCTTGGAAATCTTTACACCACACATCAAAAGCATATTCAATGGCATCATTCAATAAGGCTTTTCGACAAATTGGACAACTAGTGTCGTTACCCCTCTCTATAAAAGTGGGGATATCAATAATTCGTCCAATTACCGAACTATCATAGTGAATCCCCTCCTTGGAAATCTATTTGGTAGCATGATAGAGTGCAAAATTAGCATCTGGGCAGAAAAATGGGGTAAAAGAGCAAAAGGGCAAGTAGGGTTTAGGCCGAAACACTCCACTACTGATCACTGCATTACTCTTAGACCCTTGATTGAAAAAGTAGATGATACTAAGAGAGAAGAAGCTTGTTGTTGCTCTGTTGACTTCAAAAAAGTATTTGACACAGTCCCTAGAGGTAAACTTTGGAGTAGAATGGAGGAGCTTGATGTTTTAGATGAATATAGAGCGACAGTGCATAGACTCTATGAGCAAGTCAAGGCCAAAATCGGAACAAGTGAAGGTATGTCAGAATGCTTTGGAAGCGACATTAGAGTCAAACAAGGATGACCTCTATCTCCAACCTTGTTTGGACTATACATCGATAAACTAGAGGAGTGGATAAATAACGCCCTTGGAGGGGTGTCCACTTAGCTAATTATGTTGTAAAGTTATTTTTATATGCAGATGATCTTATTCTAATTGCAAAAACAGAGTTTGAGAGAACATTTGAAAGCTCTAAAACTCTTTTGCCAAGAGGTGGGAATGCAAATGAACACTAGCAAAACAAAAGTTATGACCTTTCCTTTACAAAGAAAAAAGAAACAAACCGAGTTCATTTTTGAAGGAAATATACTAGAAATAGTGGAAGAATACAAATATCTTGGGCTTGACTTTCACAACAAGCGTAGTTGGGAGACCTGTAGGGCAAAAAACATTCAAGGAGGGTGGAAGGCCTTATACTCACTAAAAAACAGATGCATAAATGCAGAATTATGAGATTGAAAAACCAAGAGAACCTTGTTCGACCCACTTGTCACACCAATGGTTCTATACGAATGCGAATTTTGGGGTAGCAATGTGTCTGACCTATATTGGAGACAAATAGAGAGAATCCAAAAGCATTACATCACAAGCAACCTCAAAGTCAAAACCTCAATTTCATATGAGATTCTATTAGTCGACACAGGTACCTTTCCATTGGAAACATTAGTAATGACTCAAACATTAAGTTATCTAATAAAGATGCAAAGTATGAAGAACCATTGATGGCCCAAAATGGTAATAAAAGCAAAGCTGAGAAGAAGAAGAAGAAGAAGAAACATGTGGATGAAACAAACCAACAAATGGATGAGTAAATGAGACATCAACATGCAAGAATGCCCAAACACCAACGAGGAAATAAAAACGCATGTGAAAGAGATTCAGGGCAGCCATGTGGACAAAGCAGATGAGACAGATGAAAACATACTACATCAATAAGTTTAACCTCACATGGGAGCATGGAGAAAAGACATACATAGGGGTAGAAATCAAATGGCAAGCAAAGATGTTGATTGCACAATTGAGGACTAGCTCACATCATCTTAGGTGTGAAACCAGCAGATGGACAGTACCCAAGGAAGAATGGAAAAAGAGAACATGTTTATTTTGTAACAAGGGAAGAGTGGAGATAGAATGGCACTTCATTATGGAGTGTGTAGTGTATAGTGACATCCGTATCAAGTAGAAATATACTCTGAGAGTTGACAACTTAACTGACTTGTTTGAAGAGGAAAGGTTAAACAGTACAAGTTTTCTGATCAAGATCCATAGTAGAAGAGTTAGTGTCGAGAAGGGATTATAAATTTTGCAATATTGGTAGGACAGCCCTTGTGTCAAGAAGTGGTATCGCGTAACAACTTTATTGCAGCTCTAGGTCCTATAAACTACTTGGTCTCATGGATGTTATTAAAATCTTTCATTTATTCATTCATGTCTGTGGTCAGTGGAAGTGTATCCCCAAAATCAAGTGACATATTGAGCATGCAAAGGAAAACTAGATAGGGTCAAAAATAAACGAAAATATAGTATTAATAAAAGTTAAAACACACAAATATAATAATATATAAATTATACTATCTTTAAATGTAAACACTATAATATACAAATATAACCTACAAAAATTAAATTAAATATAGTAATATATAAATCATACCATCTTTAAATGTAAACACTATATAATTTACAAATATAACCTGCAAAAATTAAATTAAATATAGTAAATATGAATCATACCATCTATAAATGTAAACACTATATAATATACAAATATAACCTGCAAAAATTAAATTATAAGTTTAATATGTCCGAAAGAATTACAGAGCGAGAGCCTAGGCATCATTAAGAGCGGGTGTCAAAGCGGCGAGAGAAGTAAGAATTCGTTCGAACAAAATGTTTGAAGGATTTCCTTCGAATGTTTTGTCCGAAGGAACTCGAGGCCCGAAAGCCCGAAGGTAAACTCAACGGCCCACCAAGGAAGGAGCCCGAGAGGAGAAAAAGAATAGCCAGAGAACCCGAATTGTCAGGAAAAGGCAAGAAGTAGCAAGGAAAGAGAAAGCATAGCAGTTAATCCAGAATGCAGCCACACACATATAAGACAAACGCTTGGAACGTTCCAGGTGACACATCCAGCCAAGTGCAGGAACGAACCAAATCAGTCTAGGTGGCACAGGAGGCGTTGGCAGGTGAAGTAATTGCTCGTAGATGGAATAGTCTCCACCAAATAGCCATCAAGGGAATTACGCGAGCATTTAATAGAGTGGCCCTTTTTTTCTTTGTTTAGCATTAATAAGCGGACAGTTGCACAAGTTTTCATAAAGAGGCGGCCTTGTCGTTCAAAGAACAAAGCGACCCATCCTTTAGCACGAATGTTTAATACAACTTGGGCAGCAAAGTCAATATTTGGGACACCTACAACATGGCTCTTTTAGGGGTATTTATGGAAAGATGACAGCAACATGAACAAATTTATCTTACCAAGGTGTTTAATGCAGTATGGGCAGCCTGCTCTTGAGAGGGGTCAAGGGTCTTTCTCCAAATTCTATATATTGTAACCTCTCAACTTTGTAAAAGACATCTCTCACTTTTGTATGGCGAAACCCTGACAATTTGCCTTTAATCAAAAGAAGCATTTTACCTCCATCTGATTCTTTATTTGCATATACCCATGTATTGCCTTATGTTTAGTCATTTATTTTAATGCTTTCATAGGTCAATGCCAGTATATCCAGTGTATCCAAGATCTTCTTCTGCAAGTTAACAAGAAGCGTCCAGGTTGGAGTATAGGTGCAGGGGAGCAAACATCCAATAGTGTGCCTCTAGAGCACCTATGGTAGGTTCTTCATTATACCTCCATCAAACCTCTTTTTAAAACACTCATGCAATCTAGTCTCTTGTTCAAATGAAGTGTCTATTCGTTCCTTTTGGTGTAAAGTGTAGATAAAAGATGAGTAGATCAATCATTTTGGTGCATCACCATTTTAGTTAGGTTATGTTTTTGTAGCATCCTTCTCTCTTTTCACCTCCCATTGTTAGCAGTAGAAGTTCAGGACCTCAAGGTGCATCAAGGGGAGCTAGCCCTTAATCTAGAGATTCATTCCTCAAACTTGTTATCCACAGCAAGAGGAATGTCTCCATTGTGCCGCGTGGAAGAAAGAAGCCTAGTCTTATTTTAAAGGGTGCAATCCACAACGTCAACACATAAGAGATAATTCAAATCCCAAACATCAAAATAGTAGTGATTTCTATAGAATATACTATTAGTAAAAAGATAAAAGTATTACAAATAACAAAAAAAATGCACAAAGCTTGGCTTATGGCTTGTGTTTGTGCCATTGCTATTGTTTTTTGCTTGGCTTCCAAACATGTGATCCAAAGTTGCCTTAAGGATTAGCATCATACATGGAAATATTATCATCACTCATGTATCCCCTGGTTGATCAAATAGGCCCAGGGCACCCAACTAATCCCTCATCATTAGCCTGTGGTATCCTTGGGTTCAACATGCCCATGTATGACATCCTTGAGATAATTCAAATTCCAGATGTCAAAATAGTAATAATTTTTTTCTACAGACTAATACTAAAGAGAATAAAACTGAAGGGCCTCCAAATAACACAAAAATCATAGAGCAAGCCCAACTTATGGCTCATCTTTGTGCCACTGCTAGTGCTCTATCCTCAGTTTCCATGCGCTCCAAAGTTTCGTAAGGGCTCAACAACACACGTGGAAATTTTGTCATCGCTTGGGATCCTCTGGCTAATCAAACATACTCAAGGACTCCCTAACCACTCCTTATTGAAGATCTATGCTTCACTCGTTAACGTAGCATTCTTAAGATAATTTAAACTCCAAACATAAAGATAGTAATGAGTTATTCTTGAGGCTAAATACGAATGGAAAAAAAGCAAGTATTGCAAATAACCAAAAAACATGGAGCAAGCCAGACACATGACTCATGTTTTCCACTCATTGTTCTATCCTTAGTTTCCAAGCACTCCAAAGTTTCCTCAAGGCACGTCTTAGATGTCAATATTATCATTACTCTTAGGATCCTCTGGCTGATCAAACATGCTCGGGGGAACCCCAACTAATCCTTGTTGAAGATCTATCCTTTCTCCTTATCAACTATGGCATCCTCAGAATCAACATCCCAAAACTTTGTCGACTTCTTTTCTCTCGTAGAGGAAGGTCTATTTTTCTTGATAGATTGGATGAAGCTATAAGTGGAACAATTCCTATCTGCCACAAAGGATCATTAGTTTGAAATAACAAAAACATAGAAAGTTGTCTAATATTTGGGATTGTTTCCATGCATCCACTGCCATCCATTTGTGTTATTTTTTCTCAAACCTGCTTTGTCTTCAGTTGTGCTAGGTGATTTTGAAAGAGCCACTAAGTTCTGCAAAATGAAGAAACTATTACCAAAGCGTCATGGCCTTCTTAGTATACATATATTCAATAAAATCACAAAAAAATTGTTTTGGCTCATCATCAATGGGAGGCACTCTCCCACACCTATCCAAATACCATTTTCGGTCAATGCATAGGCTACCATGTGCAAGATATGTTCATATGATCCTACCTACGCTAAATGACAAATCCAATCCTCTCATCATAGATCTGTATTGTGTGATATCTCTCGCGAATCTTAGTCCTCGCTTTGTCCAACATACTCTCACGGGTCTCATATAGTTAAGACTAACATATTACAGAGCAAGAGCCTAGGCGTCATTAAGAGCGGGTGTCAAAGCAGCGAGAGAAGTAAGAATTCTTTCGGACATTTTGTCTGAAAGAATTGTTCTTTAGCTTTTCTCCAACGGTTAACCCATTTCCTTGAATGACATTCGCGGGCCCGTCCTCAAACATTTGAAAATCAACAACTATCTTATCACCATAAAATTGACATCCACGGGGCCATCACCATTTGAAAACTAACGGCTCTTTTGCTACCTTGAATTTGATGTTCGCGGGCCTGTCACTAGACATTTGAACTTGCAACGGCTAGCTTACTATGTTGAAGTTGACGTTCTCGGGCCCGTCACTACCCTTTAGCAATTTCTTGGCTCTTGTAAATGGACTTTTCTGAAGGGACAGTGACCCTTCTGAAAAAATGGAAAGGTCCTTTTTATGGCCAAGTGTCTTCCGAAAGGGCACTTACCCTACGGGTTTTTGTCTTCCGAATTTATTCGGATAAAATGTCTGAAGGAATTTGTCCGAAGGAATTCGTGCCTTTAGTGTCTTGAATTTCCTTGGTGAATTTCTTTGGACAAAATGTGTTTCTTCTCTATTTTTATTAAGTCTTGTGAAACATAAATTACCATGTAAGGCCTAAGGGGGGGAATGTTAGGAAATGTTAGTCGTCACATTAATTTGTGTGAATAATTATGAAAGTAATAATTTACTATTAGTTATATTTGGTTAATATAGGTTATTTGTTAGATATATTGTTATGTATTAGAACAATATTACACATATAGGTTTATGCATATTCATAGGGATATGAGGAGAGATTTGTGGTGATACAATTCACTCTATTTATAGGAAATACAATCCTATGCATATTTGTAATACTCGAATGAATATGTAATAGAAAATATTTACAGTGTGAAGAACATATTATTTTTAATTCCTTCAGATATTTTGTCTGAAGAAATTCACCAAGGAAATTCAAGACACTGAAGGCACGAATTCTTGCGGACAAAATGTCCGAAGGAATTCCTTCGGACATTTTGTCAGAAGAAATTCGGAAGACAAAAACCCGTAGGGTAAGTGCCCTTTCAGAGGACAATTGGCCCTAAAAAGGACCTTTCCATTTTTTCCAAAGGGACCTTCAGACATTTTGTCCGAAGAAATTCATCCCTTGAACTTCTTCATGGATTTTCTTTGGACATTTTGTCAGAAGGAAATCCTTCTTCGTCTTTTCACTTTCTTCGAAGGAAATCCTTCCTTTTGGCTTTCTGGATTGGCCCTTGCAAACGGACCTTCTGCCCTCCGCAAGGGAACTTTGGGTCCAAGGTTGTCCTTCGAAACTCCTTGAAAAGTCCCATTTGTTGCTTTCCTGCCCTCCGCAAGGGCAACTGACTTTCAAAGCTTTTGTAAAAGACTTATGCCTCTTTGAAACTGGCTCATCTTTCTATTGATAAAGGCTCACTCGGGGCAAATTTGTTTGCCCTGCAAAACATCTAGAATCGAAATGAGTTTCAGATTAACCCAAATACCTACAAGACTCAAATCACTTAGTTTTTATAGAAACGGGTCTGTCACAAGGGAAAAACCCTAAAATTGCAGTAAGGTGAATTCATCAGAAATTGGCTAATAGGCCCTGCAAGAAAAGAAAGAGGGGTGCCTAATTTTGGCCTATAGGACCAAAATTGGTCAACACATTTGGTGATTCACAGGGGAAACATGCCTGTTATGCTTAAGAAGATCGGTGGCCTAAAGGTCCATTGGGTATGGAGTCAAGATACAACTGAAAATGCTGGCAATAACCTTGAAAACTTAAAAACCAATGAAGATTTTACCCCAAAAGGTAAAGAAAACACACACAAAGATTAAAAAAAACTACAAACATGCATAAAATCACTTAGGAAAAATGAAAAAAAACAGGGAAACTATGTACATAACAAGAGAAGGCTAGTAAGAATGTTTAAGATATATCCCATTGACTGGGATATGTAGTTCTCCACCATCCAACCTGGATAGTTGGAATGCAGTATGTTGCTTGCACTGGGTGATGACATATGGACCACTCCACAAGGCATCAAACTTCGTGTGTTTTCCAGGTTTAGCTCGGTCTTCATCCCATTTCAAGACAATGTCACCTTCTGAGAGGTCCTTTGACGAAGATTTCTTGTCAAAATGTTTCTTTGTTTGCTATTGATGGCTGGTCATAGAAATCATGGCTTGGTCTCTTGCCTCCTGAAGTTTGATTAATTCATAAAATCTGACCTCCATGCTGTCGCTCTCCTCCAATTGCAGCTAATGGGCAAGATCCAAGGCTGGTAATTCAAGTGAAATAGGAAGTCTAGCTTCCCTTCCATACACAAGTGTGTATGGTGAATTGTCAACTGCTCTTTTTGAAGTGATTCTATCTGCCCACAGGGCTGTTTTCAGCTGGGCTGCCAAGTCCTTTGATTTTCCTCCATTGTCCTTTTAATGATCTTGATCAGGGTCTTATTGGTAGACTCAGCCAACTCATTCCCCTGTGGGTAGTAGTTGGAGGAAGCACTGAGATAGATGTCGTATCTTAACACCCACTCGCTTGTCTTGGTTCCCAAGAAAGCCAATGCATTGTCCGAAATGATTGTAGCTGAGACTCCAAATCTCATCACCAGGCCTTCATAGAAGTTTAGAACCACCCTCTTATTGGCCTCCTTCAAAGCGACAACTTCCACCCATCTCGTAAAATAATATGCAGTGGTCAAAACCCACTTGTGGCTAGCACTAGAAGGAGGGTTGATCATCCCTATGAAGTCCAAACCCCATTGCATGAACGACTATTCCACTTGAATAGGTTGCTGAGGCATAGCAGTCAGCTGCTATTTTCTATCAAAGAGAGCACATTTTTGGCATCTCCTCACCCAGGCATGAGTGTCTTTGAACAAAGTGGGTCAAAAGTAACCAGCTGTCATAATCCTTGCAGCTGTGGGCTTAAGGGCAAAGTGACCACCAGCTAGTCCATCATGAAATTCAGACAGTACCCTATCGACATGATTTGAATCGATGCATATTAAGAGTACCCCTGAAAAATCCTTTCTAAACAACACTCCATCAACCAAGACATAAGGAAGAGATTGAGCCTAAAATATCTTCTCTTAGTTCTATCAAGGCCTTGCGGACACTCACCAGTTTGAAGGAAATGAACCATGTCTTGTGCCCAGCTCTTCATGACTGCAGGTACTTTCGCTGCAACTTCGTCATGGAGTATCAAAATGCCCTCCTTTGGCTCTTTGAGGTCTATAGCGAGGTGTTCGTACAACCCTCTTCCCCTTACCAGTTTGGTGGTCTTGATCTCCACATCATATTCCATTACCTTGGTGATCCACCCTGCCCTTTTTTCATTTAAGTCACGGCTCAACAAAAAATCCTTGACACTAGGATGTGGTACCATGATATTAATCTTGATGTTTGACAACACATGTCTAAATTTTTTCAAGCTTCATATAACTACAAGTGTTTGCTTCTCAACATAAGTGTACTTAATTTCATAGCCTTTTAAACCTTGGGTAAAAAATGCGAGAGGTTGTTCGAGGTTTTCACCATTTGCTTGGGTGAGCATAGCATAGATTATCTCTTCATTGCCAAAGGTGTAGAGGTTGAAGTCTTTGGAGAAGTCATGACTAGTCAATGTGGGAGCCTGGGCGATAGCTTGCTTGATCCCTTCGAAATTATCTTGCCTTCGTGTTGTCCATGTGAACGTCTCATCTTTCCTCAGCATGGAAGTTAGCAGCTTGACCAGTTCAACAAAATTAGGGATGAATCTCCTAATAAAGTTTATTTTGCCAAAGAATCTTTGTAGGCCCTTCTTGTGTTTAGGCAAAGACAGTGCTAAGATGGTGTGTACTCTTTCCAGATCAATGGTCAAGCCTTTTTTTGAAATGACATGACCTAGGAGTTTGCCTTCATGGACAACGAACACACATTTCTTTGGGTTGAGAGAGATGCTGAACTCTCTACACCTCTCGATGATTTTCCTCAGGTGTTTCATATATCTTTCATCCTTGGAGAAAACTGTCACATCGTCAAGATAAACCGGCACGATGTCATTTATCAAACCTTGGAAAGCCATATCCATAGCTCGTTGGAAGGCAGCTCCAACATTGGACAATCCGAATGGCATCCTCCTGTAGGCAAAAGTTCTCCACTTGGTGGTGAAGGCTGTCTTGTACTGGTTGCAATCTTGCACCAAAATTTGATTGTACCCAGAATACCCATCCAGGAGGGAGAAACGTTCACTGCCTGTCACCATCTGGAGAATTTGCTCCATACTTGGGAGAGGATAGTGATCTCTTAATGAGACTCTGTTCAGGTCTCTGAAATCAACACATAATTTGATCTCCCCATTCTTCTTCCTAATGGGGACCAGGTTGGCTAGCCAAGAAGAGTGTTTGATAGGAAAAATGATCCTGGACTCAACCAACATGGTGAATTCCTTTCTCATGAGAGGCTCAATCTTTGGATTGATTGGTCTCTATTCTTGCTTGACGGGTTTGGCACCTTCTTCCAACTCAATGGTGTGTTGGGCTAAGCTTGGGTCAAACCCCTTTAAATCGCTATATTCCCAAGCAAAAATATCGACAAACTCTTGGCATAACAAAATGAAAAAATGCCTTTCATCATTTGTACATACCTTCCCAAATGCAAGCAACCTATCCTTGAATATTTCGACCCTTTCATAATTCTCCTTCTTGGTTGTGATGCTTGCTTTTTCATCCTCATTGAAGATGTTTTCGAGAGTGACCAAACCCTTAGGAAGTCTATTGTTCTTCAGCTGAACAATTTGGCCATCATACTGATGTTGCAGTTTGGATTGATTCCTAGAAGCAAACTCAGCCTCCTCCTGTAAGAAAAGTGCTATCTACTGGTCGCTGTCAAACCCCTACCAATTGGTGACATTATCAGGTATGGAGGGTCTTATTATCACTTTTAAATGGTGCTAATTGTTGTCTTGGCTTATTCCCTTGGGAATGTCAAACTAAACACCAACAGCTGCTAGTTTGTCTGCTTGCTTGTTTTGTTCTTTTGGGATGAAAATGATGTTGAAAGTAGTGAAGCTTTCCATTAGGTCCCACACCCTGTGCTTGTAAGACTTGAGCAAGGAATTCTTGGTCGAGTTTTGACCTCTCACCTGGTTTACAATTAACTCACTGTCTCAAAAAACCTACAATTCTTTTATTCTTTTTTTTCTTGCCCACTCTAAACCATGAACAAGAGACTCATATTCTGCAACGTTGCAAGTGCAAGACAATTGGAACCTGAAAGTTGATAATTATTTTTCCTTTGAGGGTGAAACTAGCATTGCTCCACCACTAGCGCCCAACTTGCTTCTTGATCCATCGAAGAAAATTTGCCACAAACCATAACTCTCTTGATTTGCCTTCATCAAATTTGGCATGAAAATACCTATTTCATGCATGCAGTAAACTCCAAGACCCGCCTCTTCGATGAACTTGTAAGGATCATGTTCATAGTTGTCATTTCCCCATTTATTAGGAGCAGTTTAGCAACTCCTTCAAGGGAAGAGGGTGGGGATTGGTCTACCTAGAATTCTTCTTCATCAATGATGGCGTAGCTGACATTTGCCGCCTTGGGCGAGTATGGCTCCAAGTGATCTTTGTGGATAGGCTCCAACTCTATCTTCACTTTGATTCCATATTTGGTCTTAAAAACCATGTTAGATCAGTTTGTTGCTAAGTACCCACCTATCTTGGACGTGAAATCCCAGGATAAGCAAAGAGCGAAGTAAGGAGGAACATCCGTCACTACCACGTCATGGGGAACGGAGAAGGTTGGACAGGCATGGAGAGTTAGATTCAAACCTCTCACCACTCCCAATGTCTTGGTTGGTGATCCGTCCAACTACAAAACTCCCTTAGTCATTTGCTCATACTTGAGTTCTAGCTTGTCAGCTATGCATTTGGGCATTATTGAGGTGCTTCCTCCACTATCAATGATACAATTGTGTACCAAAAAATCTCCAACAATCAAGGATAGATAGAAAGGAGGGACCTTTTCATCCTTATTTGCTTGATCTCCGGTGGGAGGAGCCCCATTCATAATCAATACATTATCAGTCTTTGTTGGGACAGCTTGCCCACTCAACCCATGCAATTCTTTTTGGAGTATATCCTTTTGTCTCGGCATTGCTAACGAATCCTACAATGAGATATTCATGTGCAGCTTCTTCATTTGGTCCACCACATTGATTGGAGGGTTGCTCCCTTTTAAGTTCTCCTTGGGGGCATTTGCAACTTGAGGTGAAACCTGAGGAGTTGAATTTATAACTGGATGTCTGTAATTGAAATTTTTTTGGTTTACTTGTGATGAAAAAGAAGCCGCAGATACTTGAGTAGTTGCTTGAGCTTCCTCCATAGCTCTCTTCTTAGACTTGGTGTTGGCTGCAACACAATCATCTTGGTTATTTGTATTTTTCACATAATTGACTGCATAGAACTCCCCCTACAGGTGGTTCATAAGAGTAGAATCAGATTGAACCCACCTATTGTCCATACCAGGTTGTATTGACGTCTCAAAACTTGGGAATTGGGCTGTCTGATTGTCTTGTGTGTGCATAAACTAATTTGGTAGCTCATTAGCATAAGCAACATGTTCTTGACCATACCCCAGGGGTGGGCAATTAGGTTGTTCCTGTACCAAATTATTTTGAATGGGGACAAGAGCCTTGGACGATGAAGGGGCACTTGGATTATAACTCTGATAAGGTCTAACCTGAGTAATCTGACCCTGTCCTTGATTATAATTCTAGAAAGGAGGTCTATTTGTCTACTCAAACTGCTGATACCCTTGATTCGGTCGATAGCTTTGAGCTTGTTGCCTCTTGAGGGCCACTAATTCGTTGGTAACACTCTGCAGTAAACTCTTAACTTCATGGAGGTCATTTGCAGAGGTAATAGCCGACTTTTCTACACTAGGTAGAGGAGCTAAAGTAGGCGCAACAGTTTGAATTGAGGGCTGCAAATCATGGAAGAGCGGCATATGAGGTCTAGGAGCTATCTTTCCTGCTTGCACCAAACAATTTTCGACAGCTATGGCTATTTCATAAGTAACAGGTAACACATGTCCACCCATGGACTGTATCATGACAACAATATCGCTATTCAAGGCCTTTAAGTAGTATAAGAAAGCATAGCTTGGGATCGGCCTCATTAGGATAGAGATTCTGTCTCAAGTCTTTTGGAACCTGGTGTTAAAATCTTGCATAAATTCATGTGGAGCTCTCTTCATAGTGGTCAATTGCTTAGCTAGAGACATATGGTCACTCTTTTTTCCAAAAATATTTGTCAGGAGGGTGCCTAATTCGTTCCATTGGCCAACTGAATTCATAGGCAAGGTTCTATACCAGTCCAAAACCTTACCTTTAAAGGACAATGCTAGTAACTTGATGGCTACATTTTCTTCAGTGACATTATGGATATTGCAAAGGTTGGCTATGTTTCTGATATGCTCAATAGCGGTGATTGGCCCGTCTCCACTAAAAGGAGGAACACTCTTAAGGGCTGTCCCTGGGATTGGGTCATACTGCAGAAGATTTAGAGAACTCTGACCATTGAAGGCCACAAAAGGCAAAGCCATGGTTGTGATAGGGTTCAACCGGGATCTCTTTGGGTAGGTGTATTTTATGGCAGGTCTGGAAAACTAGTTTGCTGTGTAAGGTGAGTCATTGCAAACCTTAGCCTCTTTGCTAAGTTTAAAGGCAGCTCAACAAATTCGAAAGGAACACCCTTAGAAGATCTTGTGGTGACCTTAGGCATGGGATGCCAGGTGATCACTAACCAAAGATTCAGTTTTTAAAATGGAGTCGCCATATGCTGGGTTATAGTTCCTTCTTTTAGACTTCTTATAGTAACAGGACCAGCACCAATCCTGAAACTTCACAGAGCATAAAAATTGGTCCCACTGGGCGTGCCAAAAACTATTGACGCTGTGGATTACACCCTTTAAAAGAAGACTAAGCTTCTTTCTTCCATGCGGCACAATGGAGACATTCCTCTTGCTATGGGTAACAAGTTTGAGGAATGAATCTCTAGATTAAGGGCTAGCTCCCTTTGATGCACCTTGAGGTCCTGAAATTCTATTGCTAACAATGGGGGGGTGAAAAGAGAGAAGGATGCTACAAAATTAGAACCTAACTAAAATGGTGATGCACCAAAATGATTGATCTACTCATCTTTTATCTACACTTTACACCAAAAGGAGCAAACAGACACTTCATTTAAACAAGAGACCAGACTGCATGAGTGTTTTAACAAGAGGTTTGATAGAGGTATAATGAAGAAGAACCTACCATAGGTGCTCCAGAGGCACACTGTTGGATGGTTGCTCCCTTGCACCTATACTCCAACCTGGACGCTTCTTGTTAACCTGCAGAAGAAGATCTTCGATCCACTGGATATACTGACATCGACCTATGAAAGCATTAAAATAAATGACTAAACATAAGGCAATACGCGAGTATATGCAAAAGTGTAAAGAATCAGATGGAGGTAAAATGCTTCTTTTGATTAAAGGTAAATTGTCAGGGCGGCACCATACAAAAGTGAGAGATGTCTTTTACAAAGCTGAGAGGTTACAATATATAGAATTTGGAGAAAGACTCTTGACCCCTCTCAAGAGCAGGGGGCCCATACTGCATTAAACACCTTGGTAAGAGGAATTCACTCATGTTGTTGTCATCTTTCCATAAATGCGCCTGAAAGAGCCATGCTGTAGGTGTCCCAGATATTGACTTTGCTACCCAAGCTGCATTAAACATTCCTGCTAAACGATGGGTCGCTTTGTTCTTTGAGCGACAAGGCTGCCTCTTTATGAAAACTCATGCAATTGTCCGGTTATTAATGCTAAACAAAGAAAAAATGGGCCACTCTATTGAATGCTCGCGTAGTTCCCTTGATGGTTGTTTGGTGGAGACTATTCCATCTGCAAGCAATTACTTCACTTGTCAATGCCTCCTGTGCCACCTGCACTGATCTGGTTCGTTCCTGCGCTTGGCTGGATGTGTCACCTGGAACGTTCCAAGCGTTTGTCTTATATGTGCGTGGCCGCATTCTGGATTAACTGCTCTGCTTTCTCTTTCCTTGCTATTTCTTGCCTTTTCCTAACAATTCGGGCTCTCGGGCTATTCTTTTTCTCCTCTCGGGCTCCTTCCTTGGCGGGTCGTTGAGTCTACCTTCGGGCTTTCGGGCCTTGAGTTCTTTCGGACAAAACATCCGAAGGAAATCCTTCGGACATTTTGTCCGAAGGAATTCTTACTTCTCTCGCCGCTTTGACACCCGCTCTTAATGACGCCTAAGCTCTCACTCTGTAATTCTTTCAGACATTTTGTCCAAAAGAATTGTTCTTTAGCTTTTCTCCAACGGTTAACCCATTTCCTTGAATTTGACATTCGCGGGCCCGTCCTCAAACATTTGAAAATCAACGGCTATCTTATCACCATAAAGTTGACGTCCATGGGCCCGTCACCATTTGAAAACTAACGGCTCTTTCGCTACCTTGAATTTGACGTTCGCAGGCCTGTCACCGGACATTTGAACTTTCAACGACTAGCTTACCATGTTGAAGTTGACGTTCTCGGGCCCGTCACTACCATTTAGCAATTTCTCAGCGCTTGTAAACAGACTTTTCCGACGGGACAGTGACCCTTCGGAAAAAATGGAAAGGTCCTTTTTATGGCCAAGTGTCCTCCAAAAGGACACTTACCCTACGGGTTTTTGTCTTCCGAATTTCTTCGGACAAAATGTCCAAAGGAATTCCTTCGGACATTTTGTCCACAAGAATTCGTGCCTTCAGTGTCTTGAATTTCCTTGGGGAATTCCTTCGGACATTTTATTCCGCAAGAATTCGTGCCTTCAGTGTCTTGAATTTCCTTGGTGAATTTCTTCGGACAAAATGTCCAAAAGAATTCCTTCGGACATTTTGTCCGAAGAAATTCATCCCTTGAACTTCTTCATGGATTTTTTTCGGGCATTTTGTCCGAAGGAAATCCTTCTTCGTCTTTTCACTTTCTCCGAAGGAAATCCTTCCTTTTGGCTTTCTGGCTTGGCCCTTGCAAACGGACCTTCTGCCCTCTGCAAGGGCACTTTGGGTCTAAGGTTGTCCTTCGGAACTCCTTGAAAAGTTCCATTTGTTGCTTTCCTGCCCTCTGCAAGGGCACCAGACTTTCGGAGCTTTTGTAAAAGACTTATGCCCCTTTGAAACTGGCCCATCTTTTTGCCGATAAAGGCTCACTTGGGGTAAATTTGTTTGCCCTGCCAAACATTTAGAATCGAAATGAGTTCCAGATTAACCCAAATAGCTGCAAGACTCAAATCACTTGGTTTTTATAAAAACGGCCCTGTCACAAGGGGAAAACCCAAAAATTGCAGTAAAGTGAATTCATCAGAAACTAGCTAACAGACCCTGCAAGAAAAGAAAGAGGGGTGCCTAATTTTGGCCCTTGGTCAACATTATGATTTATGATTTTATCTAACATATATGATACAAGTCTTTAAACTTGTCACTTAAACTTTTAGTGTCATGAAAAGCAATTTTTATATTCTGTTATAATGACTCATTGCATTTTATTTTTTGTTCCATTTTGAATTATCAGTTAATGTTAAATGATGAGATTGAGAACTTGAAGTACAACTCAATGTATTTACTATTTTTAAATTTATATTTTATAATAATATATGACAATTTTTTGTATTCAGTACATTGTTCATTGTGTTTACTCGTTAAAATAAACAAGATTCTTACTTTTTTTTTATACCCAATCTCTCTCTTACCCCTGAAATTTTCCAGACGTCCCACGGACACGTCCCCATGTCCAAGAAACTTCATGTAAAATTGATTAAAACTTTTTAAAAAAACCAGGAATATAAAGCTAGACGTGTTAAAACAAGAAAAACCTAAAATAAGGGCACACTTGTTACATGAACTGATAGCAAACTCCGACCAAGAAGAACAAAAATGATTTTCCTTTATCAATTTGCTGACGTGGAAAAGAAGGCAAAGCCAAAAATGAGTTTTGTCAAGAATACACCGAGATGGGAAAAAGACACATAACAGGTAAAAAAATGCAAATCCTTCTCTTAGGAGAAATGGTATTTACTCAAATAAGTACATGCAAATAATAACTGCACAAAAAGAACACTTATCCTTAAGAATGATAGATTGAAAACCAGATCAATTTGATCTTCCCTGGCTACTAAAAAATGCATCCATGCATCCCCACTTCCATTGGATGTTAATGAAACCCCATCTTAAAAAAGAACACCTATCCTTCAAAAGAATGATAGATTGAAAACCAGATCAATCTGATCTTCCCTGGCTACTGAAAAATGCATCCGTGCATCCTCACTTCCATGGAATATTAATGAAAACCAATCTTAACAATGAAAAGCATTTTCAACTGATACCAAAAGCATTATTGTAATCAGACAATTTCCCCAGGTGATCAAGTAACAAATTGAATTATGTCAAGTGCATAATTGACTCAAACATTCATTATAAAAAGAAATCCTGAGAAGTATGGGTCATTTCACTATAGAATTATTCCAAAATACAAAACCCAAGAGTAAAAGATAACAAAAATGGACCCAAGAAATGTGGTTGATGAAAGCTTTAAATTTGGTGGCTTCATCACTTTGATAGAATCTAAGGTCACCTTTTCTTGCTTTTTAGAATTGCTGACCAGTGCGTTGCCTCCTTCAGATGTTACAGGCATTTTTGCAACATCATGCTTCTGTGATAATTGCCTTCATACAAATTCCCACAATCAACACCAAAAACTAAGTATCAGAAAGTTCTATTGTTTGAAATCCGTCCTGTAGTTCCACAATTACTGAAGATTGTATATTATGGTTAAATACTTCTGTTGCACTACAGTTTTTAAATGTAACATGGAGACATAGTTAATTTGGCAGAAAAAAATCACTCCATGGGAAAAACAAACAAAGCAATCCAGCTTTATGGTATAAAAATCGTAAAATAGTTGAAATATGTATAGAAGATAGCTAAGGTTCTACACATTCATAATTTTCCACTAGAGTGAGACACAACTTTACAATTCCAATGTCATGATTATCTTCAATTTTTACGGTTCTCAATCAAATGCTGCATGACACACCAATATGATAATAAGAAATATACCTGTAACTGTAGCCACGAAGGCAAACAATAATTTTCAAAAAGAATTTAGGATGAAAAGAAAGCATGCTAAACCACGATAACTGCCATAGAAGTAGCTAATAGCTAAATGCCATTCAAAATTTTACAAAAAATTCCTGTACTTAAACAAAAGGAGGAACAGAAGCAAAAAATAATGAATTTCAAATATTCTAGATTTGATGCTCATCTTTCTTTGAAGATATGAATTAAAAATTGCATAAAAATCTGATATGATACATAGCAATGTCACGGTATCTCATGGACCATTAAGTAATTCAGAAACAATAGTTTCACCATAATCAGAAGATATGGCCATTTTAAAGTACTAATACTATATATTCCAATACTTTTTAAGGAGACTCTATCAATCCAAAGAAGTTATTTATTCTTCAATGTTAGCATTACATGCTCTTTCTTCTACATTCTAAATCTAATTTAGCCTTGCATTTCTAGGTTAGCTCTATGATCTCTCTCTTAGGCTTGTAAAAATTAATGCAGTTGTATAAGATAGAACAACACGCAGAATCAAAAGTCTTGAGTCTCAAATTTGATGATGAACTTGATGTCTTGAAATAATTTCCACTCTGGTAGTGGCACTAAGATTTATATTAAAAATTAACATTAAATTATGCTGCTTGCAAAATGTCATGAATTTATTTCTTTCTCCAAATATGCACACTACCAGGTTTTGTGGCTCTCTATGGTATTTTGTTCGAAATTCTACATCTTTTATATTTTAGGTTTGCCCATATACTTCTAAAGGGAGTGCTGTCACTTTAATTTGCAATTTGCAATTTGGATGAAAGGTGAAAGACGAATATTGAAAATATTCCCAAAATTCAAAACTGCAAAGAAAGCAGCAAATAGCTAATTCCTGGGAGCAAAATCATTGAAGGAAGAAAAGTGAAAAACCTCAAAAACATCCAAATTGCTTCTGCTGTAGTTAAGCCAAAGTAACAGGGTATACATCATTTAAAAAACAACAATGCTCGTGTGAAGCTGGGATGTGTTGTTCTCTCTCTAGAATGGAAGAACTGAAAAAAAAAAAAATTGTCTAATCTTGCAGCTCTATGGCTTGCTCAATCTTGAGTGAATACCTTATCCTTGTTGGATTCCCCCTTCTTAAAACTCATACTAGTAGCGAGCATTTAATTTACTCATAAACATCTACTGAGTTTTTTGGCTAATATATAGATTAGTTTGTTTGTGTAGGTGAATCATAGTTTGCATACTCGCCGAGTGGGCGAGTAATCGCCAAACTTCACCTAAAACGATTAATCGCCACTCAAAATGGCGGGGTTTTGATTACTCGGGTCTGGGCAAGTATTGGCACAGTAATCGCCGAGTACTCGTCAATACTTGCAAGTGCTCGCCACAGTGTACTCGCCCAGAACCGAGTAGAATTCGCCAATACTCACAAGTACTTGGCACAGTGTACTCGCCTAGACCCGAGTAGAATTCGCCAATACTCGCGAGTCCTCGGCACAGTGTACTTGCCCAAACCCAAGTAGAATACATGAAAAATGTGGGAAAAACATAGTTTTTTGTCATTTTTAAACATGCATGCCCCCACAGTATATATATAAAATAAACATTTAAGTATAAGAATTTCTTATACTTTAAGTTATATTTTATATACATACTTTCAAGATGTTTGAGAGTGGTTTCGGACCTCTAGGAGCTATAATGCAAATTCTAGGTTTTGGAGTATACTATCATATTTCAGACTTAGTCAAAATTCAGGGTTTCAGACTCAGCCATATTTCAGGGTTTTAAGATTTCAGGGAGACATCATAGGAGGTATGAAGGATGCATGAAGGGATGTAGGTATGATAGACACCTTGCATTCAACAAACAACTAAAAGACTTGTGTATTAACAGAAGCGGGAGATATTGGATTGGATGACATCCTTGTAGATGTTGTCGAACATGAGGCAGAGGAGGAGTCACTACCATTTGGTTCCAGGGTGGAGCCATAGATGCAACATTCTAGGCAGAGCAAAGAGGGGCAGCCGAGTGGGAGGACTGGACTCTCTTAGCCTCCCTTAGTTTTTCAGAGAGCAGGGAAGAGAAAATTATAGATTCTTGTAATTTGTACTTGTAGATTCTTGTATAAGTATCACTCTATCAGTTTGTTATTGAAATTTGACAATGTCACAGTTGTATTCGCGTGAATCATGATTATGCGATTTTATACTTGTATTCAAATCTAATAGGGAACACTTCCCCCATGTTTTACAGACTCGTTTTATACATTTTGCAACTATAATTTTTATAAAATTTATGTTTTTTTTATAAATTTAAGTGTTTTTTTAATTTGTCGAATGATGGCGAGTGGTTGTCAAATAATTGCCGAGTAAACTTTTTGGGAGCTGGGCGAGTACTCTCCAAGTACGAGTATGCGAACTATGAGGTGAACAATGGTATCAGTGCAGCTATATGATTTTTTTCCCTGATTTTGCCACAACTTTAATCTATTTAATGTTGCTGCTGATATTGTTTAATTTCATATTCTTATGTTTCACCTACAACGTTGGTAGGACAGACTTTAGAATGCTAGCTACCAAATAATGATTTTTGTGAAGATGTAGGATATGTTGGTTTTTGTTTGAATTTTTTTTATAAGCACTAAGGTCCTTGGCAGGGGCATGTTCTTCCAACCAAAGAGTATGATTGTTATAGGTCAATGGATTTCCAACTTATATATCAGAATGTTGGGTCCTGCTACCCAATATGCTAAATTCCTAAATCTGTCCAAGCCAATTTGACAGATTGAGTAACCCCTGGTTGCACCCATTAACCCTTTTGTTTTCCTTAAGGTATACCCTAATTTTCATTCCAACCTCAACAAGAGAGTTTGTATGGACGCTGTCTAGAGAGTTCAAGAGGCGAACAGAGAAACATGCAGTAGCTTGTCATTACTAATGCCTGTTAGGAGCAATGTACTACTATGCTCATTTGCAAATTGAAACCCAACGTATAATTTTAATTCAAGAATTTCCTAATAGCAAAAGACTTCTGAATGAACCGAACAGCCAACTGACAGAATCTTTACCTTAAGGAAACGTTAGTCATGTCAAAACTAAAGCGAAGACAAAGAAGGATGTACAGATGACAAATTGAAAAAATGCATAGGGAAAAGTGTGGCCAAAAAGAGCGATACACCTTTCTAATACAAGAATGTCCTCAATAACCTACGCTTTAGAGAAACGTTGAGGAAATTCACCTTCCATACAAAAAGAAAAATAAAAAAACCTGGCACTCATCTTTCAAAAGAGTTTCGTTTATTTTCCTCCAACTCAAAGAGCTAAGCAATCCTTCACCCTACCATTTGTGATAGTGGTTATACGAAACACAAAAAGTTTATAAGAGATGACAGCTAGTAATTAGCATGTTGTCCTTTCTAACACTAGGGAAGGTGATGACATATTCTACACAAATGATTAGTTAGAGACGATGCTTCCGCAGAAAACTGAGATTCGTCATTAGGAAAAAAATCATAAGTTAGGATTGTGGACAAGAGCTCCTTATGTAGATAACTCAAGTCAAGTACATGATGCACAATGAGCCCACCACAAGAGAAAATAAATAAACTAACCATTGCAGGGATTAAATGTTGCAAAAAACTAATCTACAAACATTGAATGTACATCTCCTAAGGTGGGGTCCTTTTTCAACATATTGATGATGGGCCTCTAAGAAAGGCTCAATTTTAAACCCTAATTTATATCCAAATTAAACGGATATTTCCTAATCTCCATTGCCTCCCTTACATGACACTTGAAATAATGATCTTCCACAACAATAACTTTGGCTTTCTCAATGCAAATTTTGGTGCTTGGTTGAAGATGAGTACTCCGCTGAAGATGAGTTTGCCACCCTTTCTCCTCTGATATCAGTGCTATGTTCCTTCACCCTCACATCGATGGACCTAACTATTTCCCCAATATATGGAACCATTCGAGCAACCATCAACATGTGAATTTGAGCGGGTGTCGACAACATGTTTTAGGTCTGTGCGAACAGGTAATGAGGATGGGATGTGAAGAAATTGTCTAATGTAGATATGAATGATATTGGTGCCTCTATTAACTTTTCTAGTTTGAGTTTGAAAGAGAGGATACCTGCAAACGGATTGCATGACCGTTCTCATGTGTTAAGAGGTGAATTGTTGGGTCTTATTAATGCAGATCCCAACATGGTGGGCAAAGAGCCGAGTGTTGTATCAGATCACGGTGGCATATATGTTGATATGAATGGTGCAAAAAAGGCTAAGGAATGTTAGGGGAAGTGAGTTGACAATTAATGGTTGCACTCTGATCCAAGACTCATCACTGTAAGAAGTTGATAGGGGTGCCAAGAATGTTGTAGAGAGTTGGGAAGGTAAGCTTGTTGTCAACCTTTTTGATATTGTGCTTGATAAGCCAACGTTCAACATCTTAAAAAAGGGATTGGGCTTTGCTATTGCTGCAAGGTACATCCCAATTGTTAACGCTGTGGAGTGCACCCTTTGAAAGGGATACTCAGCTCCCTTCTTTCACGCGGCAAAATGGAGTCATTCCTCTTGCTGTGGGTGGCAAAACTGAGGAATGAATCTCTAGATTAGGGGCTAGCTCCCCTTGATGCACCTTGAGGGACTAAAACTCTACTGCTAACAATAGGGGGTGAAAAGAGACAAGGATACTATAAAACAAAACCTAACTAAAGTGGTGATGCACCAAAACTGATTGGTCTGCTTAGCTTTACCTACACTTTGCACCAAAATGAGCAAAGAGACACTTCATTTGAATGAGAAACTAATTGCATCAATGCTTCAACAAGGGGTTTTATGGAGGTCTAAGGAGGAAGAACCTACTAGAGGTGTTCTAAAGACACACTGTTGGGCAGTTGCTCACCTGCACCTATACTTCAATATGGACACTTCTTGTTGACTTGCAGAAAAGAATTTGCAATGCACTAGATATGATGGCATAGACTTATGAAATCACTAGAAGAAATCACTGAACATAAGACAATACACAGGCATATGCAAAAATGCAAGCTCAAATGGAGGTAAAACACTTCTTTTGATTAAAGGTAAATTTCTTCAAGGCTTCGTCATACAAAGCTGAGAGATCCCCCTTCTCAAAAAGAGAAGCTACAATATATAGAGAACTTTTGGTAAAAGATCCTTGACCAGTCAAGGGAATGACGCCTATGCTGCATTAAACACTCCTGCAGCAAAGGATTAGCCCATGTTATTGTCGTCTCTCTTTAAATGTGCCTGTGCAAGCCATGTTGTAAGTGCTTCAGATATTGACTTTGTTGTCCAGGCCTGCAAGAGTATGGGTCGCTTCTCTTAGCAACCAACAAGGCCATCCCTCCTCATGTTCTAGGCCATGCTCTCTCTTTAATGCTCGCGCAGCTGGCTACTCATTAATGTCAAAACAAGGAAACATGGGCCGCTCCCTTGAATGCTTGCAACCAACTTTCTTAATGGTTATTCGGTGGAGACTATTCCACCTGAAAGCATTTACTTCTCCCGCTGACGATTTTTGTGCCACCTGGCCTGGTCCAGTTTGTCCCTTTGCACGTGATTTGCTATGCCACCTGGAGCGTTTTGAGCGTTTGTCTTATATGTGCATGGCTATGTTCTAGGTTACCTGCTCTGGTTTTCTCTTTTCTTACTATTTCTTGTCCTTTTCCTAGCAATTCGAGCTCTCAGAGCTATCCTTTTTCTTTCAGGCTCCTTCCTTGGTGGGTTGCTGAGTCTTCCTTCGGGCTTCCGGGCCTTTGAATTTCTTTGGGCAAAATGTCTGAAGGAATTCCTTCGGACATTTTGCCCGAAGGAAATTCCTTTGGACATTTTGTCTGAAGGAATTCTTCCTTTATGCTTGTCACTTTTGAAAACCCGCTTTTGATGACCCTTTAGGCCTCCGCTCATGAGTACCTTCGGACAAAATGTTTGAAGGAATTCTTTCGGACATTTTGTCCGAAAGAATTGCTCTTTAGCTTCTCCCTGACGACTAACCCATCACTTTAAATTTGACGTTCGCGGGCCTGTCATCTCATTTGAAAACCAATCGCTATTTTACTACCTTGAATTTGACGTTCACGACCCTGTCACCAGACATTTGAACTCCAACGGCTAGCTTATTACCTTAAATTTGACGTCTGTGGGTCTGTCACCCCCTTTGGCAATTCCTTCAGCTTTTTTGCAAATGGACTTTTCCGAAGGGAAAGTGACCCTTTGAAAAAATGAAAAGGTCCTCTTTTCATGGCAAGTGCCCTCCGAAAGGGCACGTAACCTTCGGACTCTTGTCTTCCGAATTTCTTTGGCTTTCTTTACTTGTCGAATTCCTTCAGACATTTTGTCTGAAAAAATTTGTTCCTTGGGTGTTCCTCTTTGGATTTCCTTCGGACAAAATGTCTGAAGGAATTCTCCTTGGCCTGTCCAGTTTTTCGAAGGGCAAATCCTTTTCGGGCTTTCTGCCTTGGCCTTTTGCTTCAACCATCTGCCCTCCACAAGGACATCTTGAGCCCAAGGTTGCACTTCAAGCTTTTATAAAGGTCCATTTTGTCGATTTCCTGCCTCCCGCAAGGGCTTCTCGGCCTCTAAGTCACCTTCCGTAAGAATTGCAAAGGCCCTATTTGGCACCTAAGTGCCCTCCGCAAGGGTACCTACCCTTCAAACTTTTTGTAAAAGACCCCTGGCCCTTTGAACTTAGTCCGTTCTGCTGATAAAAGGCCCTCCGAAGTAACTTACTTGCCATGTTAAGCCTTCAAGATCAAAATGGGTTTCAAGTTGAACTCTTGCTTGCCGAACCCAACGCACTTGGCAATTAGAAAAAAGAAAAAACTTGGTTTTTTCATGAAAAAAGCCCTGTCAAATAAAATCCCACAAGGCATCTGTGGGATGAACTTGTCAAAACTTGGGCTAAAAGACCCTACAAGGAAAAGGAAAGAGGGGTGCCCAATTTTGGCCTGCAGGACCAAAATTGGTCAACACATTTGGCGATTCACAGGGGAAGCATGCCTGCTATGCTTGAGAAGACTGGTGACTTAAAGGTCCATTGGGCACGGAGTCAACATGCAGCTTGAAAAGCTGGTAATAACCATGAAAAAACCTAAGAACCAATAAATATTTTACCCTGAATGGTAAAGAAAACACACACAAAGCTAAAAACTATAGACATGCATAAAAGCACTTAGGGAAAACAAGGAAAAGATAAGGAAACTATGTACATAACAAGAGAAAGCTAGTGACAATGTTTAAGATATATTCCATTGACTGGGATATGTAGTTCTTCACCATCCAACTTGGAGCGTTGGAATGCATTATGTTGCTTGCATTGGGTGATGACATATGTGCCACTCCACAAGGCGCAAACTTTGTGTGCCTTCCAGGTTTGGCTCGGTCTTCATCCCACTTCAAAACAATGTCACCTTCTGAGAAGCCTTTTGACGAAGATCTCTTGTCAAAATGCTTCTTTGTTTGTTATTGGCAGCTGACCATTGCATCCATGGCTTGGTATCTTGCCTCTTGAAGCTCCATTAGTTCATAATATCTGACCTCTAAGCTGTCGCTCTCCTCCAATTGCAGCTGATGGGCAAGATCCAAGGTTGGCAACTCAAGTGAAATAGGAAGTCTAGCTTCCCTTCCATACACAAGTGTGTATGGTGAATTGCCAATTGCCCTTTTTGGAGTGATCATGTCTGCCCACAGAGCTATCTTCAGCTTGGCATGCCAAGTCCTTTGATTTTCCTCCATTGTCCTTTTAATGATCCTGATCAGGTTCTTATTTGTGGACTCAGCCAGCCCGTTCCCTTGTGGGTAGTAGTTGGAGGAAGTGCTGAGATAGATGCCATATCTTAATGCCCACTCACTTGTCTTTGTTCCCAAGAAAGCCAATGCATTGTCTGAAACGATTGTGGTTGGGACCCCAAATCTCATCACTATGCTTTCATAGAAGTCGAGGATTGCGCTCTCATTGGCTTCCTTCAAAGTGACGGCTTCTACCCATCTCATGAAATAATTTGTAGCAGTCAAGACCCACTTGTGTCCAGCATTAGAAGGAGGATTGATCATCCCTATGAAGTCCAAACCCCATTGCATGAACATCTATTCCACTTGAATAGGATGTAGAGGCATTATAGCCAACCATTATTTCCCATCAAATAAATCACATTTTTGACATCTCCTTACCCAAGAATAAGTGTCTCTGAACAAAGTGGGCCAAAAGTAGCTAGCCCTCATAATCCTTATAGCTTTGGCCTTGGGAGCAAAGTGACCACTAGCTGGCCCATCATGAAACTCTGACAGTACCCTATCAACTTGATCTGAATCGATGCATCTCAAGAGTACCCCTGAAAAGTCCTTTTTGAACAACACTCCATCAACCAGGACATAAGGAAGAGATTGGAGCCTGAAATACCTCCTCTTAGTTCTATCAAGACCTTGCAAACACTCACCAGTTCGAAGGAAATGAACCATGTCTTGTGCCCAGCTCTTCATGATTGTAGGTACTTCTACTGTAGCTTCATCATGGAGTACCAAGACGTCTTCCTTTGGCTTTTTGAAGTCTATAATGAGGTGTTCGCACAACCCTCTTCCCTTTACCAGCTTGGTGGTCTTGATCTCCACATTGTACTCCATTACCTTGGTGATCCACCTTGCCCTTTTTTCATTCAAGTCACGGCTCAGCAAGAAATCCTTTACACTAGGATGTGGCACCATGATGTGAATCTTGTTATTAGACAACACGTGTCTAAATTTTTTCAGGCTTCGTATGACTACAAGCGCTTGCTTCTCAACATATGTGTACCTAATCTCGTATCCCTCTAAGCCCTGGCTAAAAAATGCGAGAGGCTATTCTAAATTTTCACCATTTGCTCGAGTAAGCATAGCAGAGATTACCTCTTCATTGCCAAAGGTGTAGAGATTGAAGTCCTTGGAGAAGTCTAGAGTAGTCAAGGTGGGATCCTGGGCGATAGCTTATTTGATACCTTCGAAGCTTTCTCTCCTCCTTTTTGTCCATGTGAACGTCTCATCCTTCCTCAGCATGGAAGTTAGTGGCTTGACTAGTTCAGCAAAATTGGAGATGAATCTCCTAATAAAGTTTATTTTTCCAAAGAAGCTTTGCAGGCCCTTCTTGTGTTTAGGCAAGGACAATGCCAAGATGGTGTGCACTCTTTCCGGATCAATGGTCAAGCCCCCTTTTGAAACAACATGGCCCAGGAATTTGCCTTCGTGGACAACAAACACATATTTTTTAGGGTTGAGAGAGATGTCGAACTCCCTACATCTCTCAAAGATTTGCCTTAGGTGTTTCAGATGTTGTCCTGCCTTTTTGGAGAAGACTGTCACATCATCGAGATAAACCAGAACAATGTCATTTATCAAACCTTGGAAAGCCATATCCATAGCTCATTATAAGGTAGCTCCAACATTTGACAGTCTGAATGGCATCTTCCTGTAGGCGAAAGTTCCCCACTTGGTGGTGAAGGTTGTCTTGTAGTGGTCGCAATCTTGCACCAAAATTTGATTGTACTCGGAGTACCCATCTAGGATGGAAAATCGTTCACTGCCTGTCACCATTTGGAAAATCTACTCCATACTTAGGAGGGGATAGTGATCTCTTAATGAGACTCTATTCAGGTCTATGAAATCAACACACAATCTGATCTCCCCATTCTTCTTCCTAACGGGGACCAAATTGGCCAGCCATAAGAGTGTTTGATAGGAAAGATGATCTTGAACTCAATCAGCTTGGTGAGCTCCTTCCTCATGAGAGGCTCAATCTTTGGATTGATTGGTCGTTGTTTTTGCTTGATGGGTTTGGCACCTTCTTCCAACTCAATGGTGTATTGAGCCAAGCTTGGGTCAAATCCCTTCAAATCGTCATACTCCCAAGCAAAGACATCGACAAACTCTTGGCATAACATAATGAAAGCATGTCTTTCCTCATTGGTACATACCTTCTCAAGTGCAAGCAACTTATCCTTGAATATCTCTACCCTTTCATAATTCTATTTCTTGGTTGACATGCTTGGTTTGTCACTCTTGAGTTGGTCATCTTCATTGAAGATGCTCTCAAGAGTGACCAAACTTTTAGGAAGTCTGTTGGTCTTCAACTAAACAATTTGTCCCTCATACTGCTACTACAACTTGGATTGATTCCTAGAATTGAACTCAGCTTCCTCCTATAAGAAAAGTGCTATCTACTGGTCGTTGTCAAATACCTACCAATTGATGACATTGTCCGGTATGGTGGGCCTCACTATCACCTTTAAATGGTGTTGATTGTTGTCTTGTCTCACCCCCTTGGGAATATCAAACTGAGCACCAACTGCTACTAGTCTATCTGCATGTTTGTTCTCCTCTCTTGGAATGAAAGTGATGTTGAAAGCAATGAAGCTCTCCATTAGGTCCCACACCCTGTGCTTGTAAGACTTGAGTAGGGAGTTTTTGGTCAAGTTTTGACCCCTCACCTGGTTCACAATCAACTCGTTGTCTCCAAACACTTGCAATTCTTTGATTCCTCTTTTCCTTTCCCACTCTAAACTATGAACAAGAGATTCATACTCTGCCACATTGCAAGTGCAGGAGAGATGGAACCTGAAAGCTGAGAAGTATTTTTCCTTTGAAGGTGAAACCAACATTGCTCCACCACTAGCTCCCAACTTGCTTCTAGATCCGTCAAAGAAAAGATGCCACAAACCACAACTCTCTTGGTTTGACTTCATCAAATTTGGCATGAAAGCATTTTTTTCATGCATACAATAAACTCCAAGACCTGCCTCTTCGATGAATTTATAAGGATCGTGCTCAAAATTGTCATTTCCCCATTCATCTAGGAGCAGGTCAGCAACTCCTGCAAGGGATGATGATGGGGATTGGTCTACCTGGAGTTCTTCTTCATCAATGATGGCATAGCTAACGTTCACTGTCTTAGGCGAGTATGGCTCCAGGTGATCTTTGTGGATGGGCTCCAACTCAATCTTTACATTGGTTCCATATTTCATCATAAAAACCATGTAAGACCAATTTCTACCAAGTACTCACCTATCTTGGATGTGAAATCCCTAGATAAGCAAAGAGTGAAGTAAGGAGGAACATCTGCCACCACCACATCATTGGGAATTGAGAAGGTTGGACAGGCATGGAGAGTTAGATTCAATCCTCTTACCACTCCCAAGGTCTTGGCTAGTGATCCATTGAACTCCTTTGATCATTTGCTCATATTTGAGTCCTAGCTTGTCAGCGATGCATTTGGGCATAACTGAGGTGCTTGCTCCACTATCAATGATGCAATTATGGACAAATAAATCACCAATAATAAAGGATAGATAAAAAGGAGGGGCCTTCTCATCCTTCTCTTCTTAACCTCCCATGGGAGGAGCCCCATTCACTATCAACACATTATCAACGTTTGCTGAGACAACTTGCTCACTTAACCCGTGCATTTCCTTTTGGAGTATATCCTTTTGCCTTGACATTGTTAAGGAATCCCACAATGAGATGTTCATGTGCAGCTTATTCATTTGGTCCACCACATTGATCAAAGAATTGCCCCCTTTTGAGTTCTCCTTGGGGACATTTGTAACCTGTGGTGCAACTTGAGCAACTAAAACTGCAACTGGCGGTCTGTAATTGGGAAACTTCTAATTTACTTGTGATAAAAGAGATGCTACAGATGTTTGAGTATCTGCTTGAGCTTTCTGCATATCTCTCTTCTTGGACCTGGTGTTGGCTGCAACACAATCATCCTGATTATTTGTGCTCCCCACATAGTTGACTAGATAGAACTCCCCTTCCAGGTGGTTCATAAGAGTGGAATCAGATTGAGCCTGCCTATTGTCCATCCCAGGTTGTGTTGACACCTCAAAAATTGGGAATTGATCTGCCTGATCACCTTGCATGGTCAGGCATTGATTTGATAACTGATTGGCATAAGCAACCTATTCTTGACCATGCCCCAAGGCCGGATAATTTGGCTGCTCCTACACCAAATTATTTTGAGTGGGGACAAGAGCCTTGGAAGATAAAGGGGCATTTGGATTGTAGTTATGATAAGTCTTGACCTATGTAACCTGACCCTATCTTTGATTATAATTTTGAAAGGGAGGCCTATTTGTTTGTCTGAATTGCTGGTGTCCTTGATTCGGCCTATAGCTCTAAGCTTGTTGCCTCTTGAGGGCAACTAATTCATTGGTAACACTCTACAGTAGGCTCTTAACTTCGTAGAGGTCATTTGCAGGGGTAGCAGTCAGCCTCTTTACACTAGGTAGAGGAGCTAAAGTGGGCACAGTAGGCTGAACTGAGGGTTATAGATTAGGAAAGAGTGGCATATGAGGTCTAGGAGCTATCTTTCCTGCTTGAACCAAGCAATTTTCAGCAACTGTGGCTATTTCATAATCAACGGGTAGAACATGTCCACCCATGGACTGTGTCATGACAACAATGTCACTATTCAAGGCCTTTAAGTAGTAAAGGAAGGCATAGCTTGGGGTTGGCCTCACTAGAATTGGGATTCTGTCCCAAGTCTTTTGGAACCTAGTGTTAAAATTTGCATAAATTCATGTGGAGCTCTCTTCATTGTGGTCAATTGCTCAGCTAGAGACAAATGGTCACTTTTCTCCCCAAACTTATTTGTCAAGAGGGTCCCTAATTCATTCCATGAACCAACTAAATTCATAGGCAAGGTCCCATACCAGTCCAAAACTTTCCCTTTAAAGGACAAAACCAACAACCTGATGGCTACATTTTCCTCAGTGACATTATGGATGTTACAGAGGTTGGATATGTTTTTGATATTCTCAATAGCAGTGATTGGGCCCTCCACTAAAGGGGGGAACACTCTTGAGAGTTGTCCCTAGAATTGGGTCATATTGTAGAAGGTTCAAAGGACTCTGACCATTGAAGGCCACAAAAGGTAAAGCCATGGCTGTGACAGGATTCAATCGGGGTCTCCTTGTGTAGGTGTATTTTATAGCAGGTCTAGGAAAATGGTTTGTTGTGTAAGGGTGAGTAGTTGCAAACCTTAGCCTCTTTGCTGAATTCAAAGGCAGCACAAAAAATTTGAAAGGAACACCCTTAAAAGAGATCTTGTGGTGACCTTAGGCATGGGATGCCAGGTTGATCGCTAACTAGAGATTGAGTTTCCTGAGATGGAGTCACCAGATGCTGGATTATAGCTCTTTCTTTTAGATTTTTATAGTAACAGGACCAATACCAATCTTAAAACTCACAGGACGTAAATGTCCCACTGGGCGTGCCAAAAATTGTTGACGTAATGGAGTGCACCCTCTGAAAGGGATACTCAGCTCCCTTCTTCCACACAACACAATGGAGACATTTCTCTTGCTGTGGGTGGCAAAACTGAGGAATGAATCTCTAGATTATGGGCTAGCTCCCCTTGATGCACCTTGAGGCCCTGAAACTCTACTGCTAACAATAGGGGGTGAAAAGAGAGAAGGATACTATAAAACAAAACCTAACTAAAGTGGTGATGCACCAAAACTGATTGGTCTGCTCAGCTTTACCTACACTTGGCACCAAAAGGAGAAAATAGACACTTCATTTGAATGAGAAACTAATTGCATCAATACTTCAACAAGGGGTTTTATGAAGGTATAAGGAGGAAGAACCTACCAGAGGTGTTCCAAAGACACACTATTGGATAGTTGCTCACCTGCACCTATACTTCAATCTGGACACTTCTTGTTGACCTGCAGAAAAAAATTTGCAATGCAGTAGATATGATGGCATAGAATTATGAAAACATTAGAAGAAATGACTGAACATAAGACAATACACAGGCATATGCAAAAGTGCAAGCTCAAATGGAGGTAAAACACTTTTTTTTTATTAAAGGTAAATTTCTTCAGGGCTTCGCCATACAACGCTGAGAGATCCCCCCTTCTCAAAAAGAGAAGCTACAATATATAGAGAACTTTTGGAAAAAGATCCTTGACCAATCAAGGGAATGAGGCCCATGCTGCATTAAACACTCATACAATGAAGGATTAGCCCATGTTGCTGTCATCTCTCCTTAAATGCGCCTGTGTGGGCCATGTTGTAGGTGCTTCAGATATTGACTTTACTAGCTAGGCTTGCAAGAGCATGGGTCGCTTCCCTTAGCAACCAACAAGGCCATCCCTCCTCATGTTCTGGGCCATCCTCTCTCTTTAATGCTCGCAAAGCTGGCTACTCATTAATGTCAAAAAAAGAAAACACGAGCCACTCCCTTGAATGTTTGCAACTAACTCTCTTAATGGTTATTTGATGGAGACTATTCCACTTGAAAGCATTTACTTCTCCTGCTGACGATTCCTGTGCCACCTGGCCTAGTCTGGTTCGTCCTTGCGCATGATTTGCTATGCCACCTGGAGTGTTTTAAGCATTTGTCTTATATGTGCATGGCTATGTTCTAGGTTACTGCTCTACTTTTCTCTTTTCTTGCTATTTCTTGTCCTTTTCTTGGCAATTCAGGCTCTCGAGGCTATCCTTTTTCTCTCAGGCTCCTCCCTTGGCAGGTCGCTAAGTCTTCCTTCGGGCCTTTTGAATTTCTTCGAGAAAAATGTCCGAAAGAATTCGTTTAGACATTTTGTCTGAAGGAATTCCTCTTTTATGCTTGTCACTTTTGAAAACCCGCTTTTGATGGCCCTTTAGGCCTCCGCTCATGAGTTCCTTTAGACAAAATGTCTGAAGGAATTCTTTCGGACATTTTGTCCAAAAGAATTGCTCTTTGGCTTCTCCCCAACGATTAACCCATCACTTTAAATTTGACGTCTATGGGCCTATCATCTCATTTGAAAACCAACGGCTATTTTGATACCCTGAATTTGACGTTCGCGGGCCTGTCACCAGATATTTGAACTCCATCAGCTAGCTTATTACCTTAAATTTGACGTCCGTGGGTCACCCCCTTTGGCAATTCCTTCGGATTTTTTACAAATAGACTTTTTTGAAGGGAAAGTGACCCTTCAGAAAAATGAAAAGGTCCTCTTTTCATGGCCAAGTGCTCTCCAAAAGGGCACCTACCCTTCGGACTCTTGTCTTCCAAATTTCTTCAACTTTCTTCACTTGTCAAATTTCTTCAAACAAAATGTCCAAAGGAATTCCTTCGGACATTGTGTCCAAAAAAATTCGTTCCTTGGGTGTTCCTCTTTGGATTTCCTTTAGACAAAATGTCTGAAGGAATTCCCCTTGGCTTGTCCAGTTTCTTGAAGGGCAAGTCCTTTTCACGCTTTCTACCTTGGCCTTTTGCTTCGACCATCTGCCCTCCGCAAGGACACCTTGAGCCCAAGGTTGCCCTTCGGGCTTTTATAAAGGTTTATTTTATCGATTTCCTACCTCTTGCTAGGGCTTCTCAACCTCTAAGTCACCTTTCAAAAGAATTGCAAAGGTCCTGTTATGCACCTAGGTGCCCTCCGCAAGGGTACCTACCCTTTGGACTTTTTGTAAAAGACCCCTAGCCCTTTGAACTTAGTCCATTTTGCCGATAAAAGGCCCTCCGAAGTAACTTACTTGCCCTGTTAAGCCTTCAAGATCAAAATGGGTTTCAAGTTGAACTCTTGCTTGCCGGACCCAAAGCACTTGGCAATCAGAAGAAGGAAAAAACTTGGTTTTTTCATGGAAAAAGCCCTGTCAAAGAAAATCCCACAAGGCAGCTGTGGGATGAACTTGTCAAAACCTGGGCTAAAAGACCCTGCAAGGAAAAGGAAAGAGGGGTGCCCAATTTTGGCCTGTAGGACCAAAATTGATCAACACCAATATAGAATTTTATGTTGGAGATTGATAATATGAGAAGATTTCTCCCCAATGATGTGGCCAAGCAATTAATACATGATTGTGAAATAGCGTTGAGGCATGCAAAACCACCTCATTATAACATCCCCAATGAAGAACAGAGAGCTTTAATTAGATTGAATTAAAATATGGACATAGTGAACATTAAGGCAAATAAAGGAAATACAATGGTTGTTTTGAACAACAGGGACTATGATGCCAAAATGTTGGATCTTTTACCCTACAATGGTAGCTATAAGAAGATAGAATAGAATCCGGTGTCAATGATTATTAAAAAGTTTTGCAATGCCATTAAATATTCTTCATTCAAGGACAACAAGAAAAATATATTTTTTGTCCCAAGAGAGAGATCATGCCGAGGATTTATGGAGTTCCAAAAATTCATAAGGGTATATTGTTGAGTCCAATCGTTGACACTATGGATTTGCCCACTTATGATCTTGTTTATTTCTTGTCTAATAAACTTAATCCTTTTCTACGGAAAACCACTTCTTTCATCAAGGACTAGACCCATTATGTGGATTGTGAAAGATGAGGTGGTCAATGATGAAGGCTTTCTTGTGAGTTTTCGTGTGGTATTTCTTTTCACCAAGTTGCCAATTAAGGATGCAATGGAGGTGGTTAGATCTTGCAAAAAATTAGACAAAGTGTCTTTGGTGGAATTGTGTATAAAGTCTACTTTTTTCAGTTTTAAGAGGGTCATTATAGCAGATTGAGGGCATGGCTATGGGTTCCCCCCTTTCGCCAGTGGTTGACAATCTATTTATGGAACATTTTAAGGAGAGGGTCTTCAACTCTTTCCCACTAAAACCAAGGTCATGGAAGAGATATGTAGATGATATGAATCTAAGTTGGCAACATGGCAAAGAGAGGCTTGAGGAGTTCAACACTCACATTCACAACATCGTTGACAACATCAAATTCATGAAAGAATTGGAAAAAGATGGAAGTTTACCATTTTTGGTTGTCCTCTTCACAAGGTGGATGGATCTCCCATGAGACAAATATATAAGATGGGAACTCACCCAGATATTTATTCATATGCTTTGTCTCATCATCTTCAACATTAAAGTGGGGGTTCTTAAGATCCTTGTCGCTAGGGCTTTCATAATTAGTGATAATGATTATATGGACCAAGACTAGGTTTTTAAATGAATGGATGCAAGAGTACGCATATTTATTTGGCCTTAAAATAGGCAAGGAATGGTCTGGGTGGCAACAAGATTTAGAGAATGATTCTCAAGCTTTTGCTGCTTTCCTTCCTTATATTGAAATCATCTCCAATAAGATCTCCAAGATTCTCAAGTGCAAGCACATTAGGTCCAATTTTATAACTTAAAACAAGATAAAAGCCTTAACATCAACTAAAGATAAGTTGGAACATAGGTAGAAGAGTGTTATTTATCAATTTGATTTCTCATGTGGGATTCCATATATTGGGGAAATACGTAGCTCCATCAACATGAAGGTGAAAAAACATAGCATTGATATCTGATGAGAAAGGGTGGTAAAATCAACTTTAGCCAATACTCATCCTCAACCAAACACCAAAATTGCATTGATAAATCCAAATTTATTATTGTGATGTCTTCTCTTGGAGCATAATTACATTCCACCCATTTTTTTGAGTGATTAGCAATGTATTTTATATATGATTAGTTGAAGGTTTTGTTTACCCTGATTTTGGTTTTTTCACAAAATAGGTATAAGCAAGTTAAATAGATCTAAGCATATATGTCTGAAATATAGAATTACGATCTATTTAAGAGGCTGAGTAGCAAAAACAAGCCCCAAGTGTCGTAATGAAAACTAAAGCAACACATGGATTGAAAAAAAGGTTGAGAAAAAATCACACCTTGACTGTTCTATAAATTTGAGTATGTATTCTGACTATGTTGATTGTACTTGACTTGCTTCTAAGTTTTTGGACCTGCACACTACTCTAGGATGAACCCATACTTATATGGACCTTATCTTTGCAAGCTCGGTTGCTTCATTCATGTCCCTATCCCTGCGTCATCGAGTGTGTTTATTTTTTGTTAGGTGCATCTCTATAGGGTTGCATAGTTTAGGTTTTCTGGTGCTTGTGTGCTTTGTCTTCCTAATTGTGATTATATTTTCCCTTCGCATATGTGCAAGGCAAAATATGTTGTATGCCTGAATCTTCACTTTGACCTAGCTTGCACACTCCAAAACAAAATAAAAGTAATGGATTCAGACAATTGTCGAAGCAATGTTGCAAACTACATATCCTGCACACTCAGAATAAAACCTTCACGTAGTTCTTGTGATGTGTTAATGAAATAGCTCAAGTAAGGGTTTCAACCTCTTCTTCCCTAAAGTGATCATTGCAACTATTGGAGTCTAATTACCCTCCTTTGGCACAAGGGAATTTGTAGAGAAACTAAGATAGATGAATGTTGTAAATATATAAGATTTGATTCAATGAAGCACCACTTGAATGGAGAATCTTGGCTTTAGGGTTGACCCTTAATAAGTGAAGTGTTGAATGTTCTTTTTTTTTCCTTATATGTATTGTCAAATGGCTTGGCAAGACCTTGTATTTATAGGATGATCTAAGATAACTAATGTGCATCGGCCAACTTTAAAAATACTAATGTGAAGGTTTAAAGCTCCTAACCAATGGTAATAAAGAGATGGACCCACAAAGCTAAAAAATAGAAACTCGTATGTGTATAGGTTTGTCCACGACAGGCCTATACAACCATGGATTTGTCCAAGAGATAAGTCAAGCTATGTTTTTGAGGTAGGGCTGGCTAATCGAGAAGATGTAGTCCAAATATGCCAACTACCAATAGATCCCTTTTGGATAAGCATAGGGGTGTTTTTTAAGCTCTATGGGCCAAATATAGACTTATGTGAGATTGGGGCCATTCAAAAAATGAATTAAAATGTACAAGTTAGATCCCTTTTGGATAGGCATTGGGGTGCTTTTAATATCTATGGACCAAATATAGACTTATGTGAGATTGGGGCCATTCTAGAAACAGATTAAAATGTACAAGTTTTCTGAATAAGTAAAATTCAGAATAAAACATGAGAATAATGATTTTGAGTCAAATTTGGGTGTTTACATAATGTCCCCACTTTGATATACGTATGTGAATGAAATGCATGCATACATCAAAGTATGATGTCAATAATTTGAAATACACACTTTCACTTACCTAGGGAAGAATGAAGGGTTTTGACCTTGCTCTTGCTAAGTTTCCATCCACACTTGATTAATTGATTTACTTGAAACAAGTGCAAATTGTTGCAGGTAGTTAATTTGTTCATGATATATTTTAAATTTTCAAATATTTTACAATTTGAAATTTGAAATTAGGTCTCGAAACTAAAATGAAGCATCAGAGAGAATGCACATGATTGGTATTTCCCCCAAATGCCACCATAAGTGTTCCATCTCTAGACTTTCAATAGGTGTTGAAAACATAGCCCAACACTTTCTTGTTGAGATGTTATTGATGTCAAAGGGTTTGCTATTCAGTGAAGACTATGGTCATTGATGTCAAGTTATTTCTGCGAGCAGCTACGGACTACATCAAGTTTGCTACATACTACCTCAGGTTTGTTATGGATTACATCAGTTATGCTATGGATTATATAATTTTGCTACGGACTACATCAGGGGTGCTACGGACTGCATCAAGGGTGCTACAGACTTCATCAAAGTTATTATGGATTGCAACAAGTTGACTACAGATTGCATCAAACATAGTTGCCAGATTCGCCGCATCTAGCTGAAATCCGAAACATTCTACTTTTTTGTGGACTTTTGGATTAATAAATTTAGCTCACTGTATTTTTCAATGTTAAAATATAAAAAAAGTCAAAAGTCGTAAAAAATAGTCAATAACCCTAAAAATACTGCTACAAACCCTAATTTTTTTAATTTATAGCACTCTTTGTGAAACAAAATAAAACACACCGCCATCGAGTTACTGTGAGTGAGAGATTGAGTCGTGAGGAGTTCGCAGTCACATAGAGGGTGGAGAGCAAGAGACGCATTCAAAGGTGGAGAGTAGGGGACACGTTCGAAGGTGGAGTGGCTCCCATTTTGCTTTCCCACGAGTGGTCTCAACACTGGGAGAGAGTGGCTAAGTGGTTTAAAGCGGCAGTCACCATTGTTGGCAGTCACCGTAGCCTATAAGTCCAAATCCATTGCAAGTAGTGTCGTGAGCAATGTGGTGGAGGCGTGGAGCACAGTCAAGCAGTAAGCCAACGATAGAAGAAAGGCATGTCGACTCCTCCCGTATGATTAAACTTTTATAAATTATTTAGTTTTATAAAATTTTAATTGTTTATAACTTTTTAGTTTATAGTTTATTAGTTATACATTAAAAATAGTTTTTATTTATTTAATTTTTTAATATTTATTAATTTTATATTAAATTTTAATTAATACTTTTATTTATTTTTTAATTTTAGTTTATAATTAATTTGATTTAAATTAACAATTTGTAATGTTTTTTTTAAATATTTTTTTTAATTTATATTTTTTTATATATTTATATTTTATAAAAAAATATAAATTAATAAAAAAAATATAGAGGATTTGGTGATGGTGCTAATGCTAGTGCTAGTTTTGATTTTGAAGTTGGGTTTGATGTTGCAAATGTTTGAAACTTAAGTTCTATGTCAATTTTGAGCTTAGGCTCTACACTATGAATATTTTGCTATTTTGCTATCTTGAAAGGGATCATTTTATTTTTTAGAGTTATGTCATTTTATTTTCATAAGTCATTTAAAATTTAATTTAATAATATTGTGATATGGTTTATTTTGTTTTTTTTAAGTTTTATAATTTTATTTTATATATATCATTTAGTTAAATTTTAAAAAATATTTTTACATATTTTAAATGTGTAATAAAAAAATATTTTTTAAACTTTTGCAGGGAAGCATATAATCATGGCAAGTCAATTACTTGAGAATAAATACATTATTCTGCGAGACGCAAATCCCAGAAATATGTAATGCACTCTTTGTGGTTCCAATATCACTGCGACTCTAACAAGGGTTCAAAACCATTATATTGGAGGTCCAAATGTGAAGATTTGCCCAATAACATCATAGAATGCCATGTATGCACCATTTGTAAGTCTAATCCAAAATAAATATGCAATAAAGATAGTTGCATCAGCATCTGAATCTTCAAAGAGGGCTAAAATTCAACGTAGTCTGACATAGTGTGGTTCATTTTCTAGCTCAACGCATCCCCTAGTGTCTACCCAAGCTAGTGAAAGTGCACATCAAATGTTCCAATCCCAGTCTTCTTTGAAAGCTATGTGGAAGCTGTAGGAAAAACATGAGGTAGATAGATTGGTGGCCCATTTTTTTATGCCAATGCCATCCCCTTCAATGCTATTCGAAATCTACATACATAAGCAATGGTAGAGGGGATTGCCAATTTTGGGAAAGGGTATACAATGCCATCTTTTAAAAGCCTGAGAATTGTTCTGCTGGAAGAAGATGTGACATCTATATCTAGTGAACTAGATAAAATGAAAAGGCATTGAAAAAAAATAAGTTGCACTGTAATAAGTGATGGGTGGTCTGACACAAAGCGAAGACCCCTACTGAATATATTGATTCAATGTCCTAAAGGTTCTATGTTTATCAAATCAATTGATACAAGTAATGATGTGAAGACTACATATTTTATTTTCAAATGCATTGAATCTGCTATTCTAGAGATTGGAGAGGAATATGTTGTCCAAGTTATTACAGATAATGCAACAAATTGTAAATCAATAGGGGAACTTCTAATGGGCAAGTTTCTTGATTTGTTTTTGACTCCATGTGCAGCTCATATTTTAGATCTTTTGCTTGAAGATCTTGCAAAGTTGGAGTGGGTGAATAATGTTGTCAAAGAAGGGAAACAAATTTCAAAGTTTATACTTAATCATCGCTTGAATTTAAGCTTGTTCGCTCATTTGCAAAGCGTGAACTTCTCTCTCTAGCTAAAACAAGGTTTGCATCTAATTTTATCACTTTGTAAAGGGAGGTGGAGGAGAGGACAACATTGAGAAGAGTTGTAGTTAGTGAAGAATGGGCACAATCTAGGCTTTCTAAAGAAAGCATTGCAAAGGACATTGAGAGAATTATCTTGGGTAGTTCATTTTGGTAGGGCATTGAGAGGACCCTAAAGGTTTTTGAGCCACTTGTCCAATTATTGAGATTGGTTGATGGCATGAAACCTTGTATTAATTTTGTGTATGAGGGCATGGAGCAAGCAAAAGAGCAAATTAAAAAAGTACTGGCAGATGACGATGATGAAATTCAAACGATTTGGGACATTGTGGACCTCCGATGGAACATGTTATATCGACCTATACATGCAACAGGTTACTATTTGAATCCAAAGTTGATAGAGGTGGATCATGATGCAGATGAGGAGGTAAAGAATGGTGTATTGACAACAATACATAGATTGGTTCAAGATGAAGATGAGAAGGCTAAGGTGAGAAGGTAGTTAGCTACATTCAAGAACCAAGAAGGGTTGTTTTCCGTCAAGGAAACACAATAAAACATTGTTAGCATGGATCCCCATTTATGGTGGCAGACGTATGGTTCTTCTACTCCAGAGTTACAAAAGCTTGCCGTGCGTGTCCAAAGTCAATGTGCAAGTACTTTTGCATGCGAAATAAATTGTAGCACGCATGATTTGATCCATACTAATAAGATGAACTGACTAGGAGCCAAAAATCTGTCAAATCTTGTGTTTGTTCATAGCAATTTAAGATTGCTTGAGCATAATGTTGCAAAAGAAGATGACAATCTTCATCTTGGAGAACCATCCTTTGAAGGAGTTGAGGAAAATATTGATAGTGTTGACGAGTTGGATGGAGGATTCATTGATGGTGCTAGTGCTAGTTCTAGTTTTGATTCTTAAAGCTGGCTTTAATGTTGCAAATGTTTGAAACTTAAGTTCTATATCAATTTTGAGCTTAGGCTTTAAACTATGAATATTTTGCTATCTTTTCATGTAATTCAAGTTTGAAATTCTTATGCATTTCTCATTTTTTCTAGTGTTAAATTAATGTTCATTCCTTAGTAGATTGAAATATTTTGCATATGCATATATATATATATATATATATATATATATATAATTTTATTTTTTGAATCGGATTTTACTAGATTTTTTCTGGATTTTTTCAAAAAATTTGCATTCCGCATTTTTTCCACCTTCTGAATGCGTTCAAATTTCTAAACCTGGTAACTATGGCATTAGACTTGCTACAAACTGCATCAAGGGTTCTACAGATTGCATCAGAGCTGCTACGAATTGCATCAAAACCACTATAGACTTCATCAGGGAGACACTAAATGTATTCTAATGGTTGCTAGGTCTATCCCAACTTCGTTTCACTCACGCTAACCTATGTGAGTGAGATTTTATATAAGCTAATGGGAATTACATTTGTAAAAGAGAATAAATCATTATGTAGCCGACTATAGAGTTTTGTTTGGCTGACATTCAAGAGATTGTTGATTACAGTCTTGTATATAAGCAAGATCAAATTTTATTTTTAAAGTATGGAAATTGAAGATAAATATTTGCTAAGGAGCAGAGTAGAGGTCCGTTGAGAAACGGATGGCTAGAGAGATGTGAGTATGAAATCATCGAACGATTCATACAAAATATGCTAAAAGAGATGAGAAGAGAAGGAAGAGAGGGCAAAGTCTTTGAAAATAAAGAACAGAGAGAAAGAGAGCCTAATATGTCTATTTGATTGATAAAGTAGAAAAGTAATAAAGTAAATGTGAGGTTGATAAGCAGAGAAAGAGCAAAATTGTACCATCATTTGTTGACAGAAGTAATTGAGAAAGGTGGATGATTTGAAGCAATCGAGTTGGTGCTTGGCAAAAGGGGTTGAAGCCTCCTGTAGATTAGTATCTACAAATTAGGGAGTTGGTGCTTCCCGGCAAGTGGGTGCTTGCTAAATCTTTTTGTCAAGTTGGTGCTTGACTATTTGGGGTTGGTGTCTCAAGCTGAGTGGGTGCTCAAAAATATTGTTGACTCCTTGCATATCTGATTTAGGACAAGTATTTCAGGGAATGATCATTATGGGTTATCTTCCCTTTAAAGGTTTTCCACCTATATCATGTGTTATGTTTTTATGTTCTTTGTTGTGGTTTGATTGCTCAATGAACCTTGTATTGATGCTTGACTAATGAACTAAAGAATTAGGAGAAAGTTTTAAGAGCTCACTGATTCACCCCCCTCTCAATGGTTGTGCTTCCAAAAATTGGTATTAGAGCAAGTCCTTCAAGGTCAGGTTTGACAGCTGGAAGGTAGATCCTAAGAAGCACAATGTCTAGTCGTCAAGTACAAGAAGGGTTTTCAACAAATAAGGCCCCTTTGTTCACTAGAACCAATTATGCCTTTTAGAGCATTAAAATGAAGACCTATTTGATGGCTCTTAGGTTTGACATTTAGAAATCAGTTGTTAACAGATATACTATCCCTCAAACTCCTTCAACTGTTGATATAGAAAAGAAAGCAAGTGAGAATAATTCAAAGGCAATAAATGCTATATTGTGTGGATTGTTAGAATTTGAGTTTGTTAAGGTGATGCAATGTGAGTTAGTTAAGGCAATTTGGGACAAGATACAACTTATCTATGAAGGTGACACCAAGGTAAAATTAGCAAAGCTTTAGGCCCATAGAAGACAGTTTAAAGGTCTAAAGATGAAGGAAGAAGAGAATATTGCAGCGTATCTTCTTAGAGTTGATGAAGTAATCAACATAATCAGAAGTCTTGGAGAAAGGGTAAATGAATCAAGTGTTGTTCAAAAGGTTCTAAGATCCTTGACCCCAAGATTTAACTCAAAGGTGTCAGCAGTTAAAGAAGTAAAAGACTTAGACGAGTTACAAATGGATGAGCTTCATGGAATACTTACTGCCTATGAGATGAGGATTGATGATGGAAGATCTTCCAAAAGGGAAGCAACATTCAAAGTTGCAAAGAAAACACAAATCAAAAAGTTTGAAATTGAAAGTAACACTGATGTTGATGAAGACAAAGCCAAAGCCTTATTTGTGAGGAAACTGAGAAAAGGTTTAGGTAGGTACAAGGGCATGCTACCATTCAAAAGTTTCAATTATGGTAGGATTGGTCATTTTGCTGCCAAGTGTCCTCAAAAGAAAAAACATGATCATGATGAAGAACATAGTGAAGATAACAAGAAGTCTAACAAGTATGACAAGAGCAAGAAAAATTTCAAGCAAGGTAACTATAAGGAAAAGTTATTCAATAACAAAAAGAATTTATATTCTAAAGAAGACAATAGCTCTTCTGAAGTTAGTAATAAAGATATCTCAGACAGTGATGATTGTAGTTCAGACCATAGAAGTGATGAAGCTTTGTTCATGGCCATTGAAGTTGAAGATGGGAATAGTTCAAAAGAAAATATCTTAATGGATGGTGAAGAAATGGATGAAGAAGAAGCCAAAGTTGATCTTGAGGCAGAACTTATCAGTGCTTTAAATGAATTGAAGAGTCAAAGAAAGAAAAACCAAAAGTTCAAGTCTCTAGTCAAAAGTCATGAAGAACATATATGTATCTTGGAAACTAAGATAACTAGGAGTGCCAAGAAAGTTGAGGAGGTCATCAACAATCTCAAGACTTAGACAGAAGAAGAAAATGCAAGTCATAAGTCCAAGGGAGGAGAGTGTAATGAGTAGAAATATGAGATAGGTTCATTAAGTCAGATTAGAACAATTCACAGTCAAATTGAAAAATTGTCAAAAGTTTGACAAGAGCAATGGAATTCTTGATGACATATTGAACAGTCAAAGGTCACCTATCATCAAAATAGGGCTTGGATACACAGATGACCAAAAGAGTAGCAAGGAAGAGTAGAATATCACTAAGTCAAAGACATATGTTAATGCTCTCAAGAAATCTGAGATTGTGAATGATAGTCAGAGGTCAGAATAGGTCAAGAAGATTATCGCTCCTCTCAGAGATAACAAAAGAGTCAATATGCCTTTCAAAAATCTTTAGAGATCATTTCCTATCAGGCAACTGAATCTAATAAGGTACATTAATTTCTTCTATGATTATTATTTTTCTTGTAATCAGTTTGGACATAGAGCTGTAGATTGTAGATCAAATGATAGAAACAATCATGCATGGAGAAGTGATATGAATAGTCATGGATTTTCAAAAAAATCTCAAATTTATTTGTTCAAGGGTTAGATATCAATAGAAACAGTGTGCTCTATTACAACTATAACAAAATTGGACATATTGCAAGATTCTATAGATTGGGTTATGCAAAACCCCCTAGTCAAAACATGAAGGTGTATGTTCAAGTTGACAAGAAGTCAGAGCCTTTGAAAATGCTAAAAAATGAGAAAGAAAATGATGGTCCAAAGGAAGAAGAATCCATGTTAGCACAAGTTTTTCACATTCAAGATGAGAGTTTGAAATGGTACATTGATAGTGGTTGTTCAAGCCATATGATAGGTGACAAGAATAAATTTATATCTTTGAAGAATACTACTGAAGGTACAATCAAGTTTGGAGACAATACAATAAAATAATATTGTTGGCAAGGGAATACTAAGTCTTGACAATGGGAAAACTAAAACTGAGAAAGTGTTATATGTAACAGGTCTGAAGCATAATTTGCTGAGTGTTAGTCAAATGTGCAATCAAAGATATACTCTGACTTTTGATGCTAAAGGATGTGATATAAGAAAAGCAAGTTCAGGAAGATTGGTATCAGATGCTAACATGACTAAAAATAATTTGTATGTTTTGAATGAGATCAAGGACAGGGGTTTGATGAGTCAAGTAGATGAGCGCTAGCTTTGGCACAAAAGAATGGGACATATAAATTTTGACAGCTTAATAAAGATAAGCACTAAGAAATTAGTTAGAAACATGCCTAAGATCACTAAGCCTGCAAACACCCTGTGTAAGGCATGTCCACATGAAAAACAAACAAAAATAAGGTTCAATTCAAAAGAATATTCAACTACAAAACCTTTAGATTTGATTCATACAGATCTATTTGGTCCAACTAGAACTCAAAGTATTCAAGGTGAAAGTTATTTCATGCTTCTTATTGATGATCACACTAGAATGACTTGGGTTGCTTTTGTAAAGGAGAAATTTGAGGCTCTAGATAAGTTCAAGGCATTCAAGGTTCTATTTGAAAATGAGATGGACTTAAAAATCAAGTGTCTAAGATTTGATAGAAAAGAATTCTGGTCAAATGAGTTTGATGATTTTTGTATGGAACATGGAATCAAGAGACAGTTTTCAACTGCAAGGACACCACAACAGAATGGTGTGGTAGAAAGGAAGAACAAGACTGTTCAAAAAATGGCCAGGACTATGTTAAATGAGTCCAAGTTGTTTGATAGATTTTGGAGAGACGTAAACACAACAATATAGATTCTAAACAAAGGTAAAATCAGCATAAACAACAATATGACCCCTATGAACTGTGGAAAGGCAAACTAGCTTCAATGGAAAACTTTAGAGTGTTTGGTAGTATATGTTTCATCAAGAGATTAAAAAGATCTAGAAAAATTTGATTCAAGTGCTGATGAAGGCATTTTTCTTGGATATTCTTCAATTAGTTCTACATATAGATGCTATAACAAGAGACTACAGAAGATTGTGGAGAGTACACATCTGAGAGTGAATGAAACCAGATCTAAGAAGGTGAGCACACAACCAAGAGTTTATGCAAAAGATCTTGACCTCAAGGAAAAAGAGAGAATATCAGAAGAAGTAGCAGAAGAAACTCAAGAAGAACGGGAAGATACAAGGGTAGCTTCCAGATTTATTTAGAAAAAACATGCAAAAAGTCAAATCATCAGTGATATTAATGCTAGAGTGCAACTAGAAGGTTTATGAATACATCAAAAAATGTAAAATTCTCTCTATTTTCAAAGATAGAACCAAAAACTTTTTCAGAAGCTAGAGGTGATAAGCATTGGGTGAATGCTATGGAGAAAGAGCTCAATCAAATTGAGAAAATGAGATTTGGGAACCTGTTCCCAGACCTAAGGACAAGAATGTCATTGGAACCAAATGGGTTTTTCAGAACAAATTGAATGAAACTAATAAAGTCATGAGAAACAAAGCAAGGCTACTATGTAAATGAGCTATGCTCAAGTAGAAGGTGTTGACTTTAAAGAAACATTTGCACCTATGGCAAGACTGGAAGCCATAAGACTATTTTTGGTATCTGTTGGTTTCAATAATTTCAAGATATATTAGATGGATGTAAAGTCTGCATTTCTCAATGAAAATTTAGAAGAAGTGTATATAGAGCAACTTGAAGGTTTCTCTTTGTCAGGAAATAAGGACTGTGTCTATACGCTGAAGAAAGCATTATATGGGCTAAAGCAAGCCCCTAGAGTGTGGTATGCAAGACATCACAGATACTTGCTTGATCAGGATTTCAAGAGGGGTGTTGCTGATAGTAACCTTTACATCAATACAAAAGGTGAGCATCAACTAATCATAGTTGTGTATGTCAATGATATTATCTTTGGTAGTGACTATGACAAGATGTCTAAGGAGTTTGCAGAATTAATGCAACAAAAATTTGAGATGTCTATGTTAAGAGAACTATCATTTTTTCTTGGATTGCAAGTAGTTCAGTCAGATAAAGGAATCTTCATCTCTCAAGCTAAGTACATTAAGAAAATGTTGAAAAAATTTGATATGGAAGACTGTAAATCAGTAAGTACTCCAATGACAACAAGTTGCAAGTTGAGTCAAGATGAGTCATCATAAGTCAATTAAAACTTGTACAGATCTATGATTGGAAGTCTATTGTATACCACTGCATCAAACCGTAATATCATGCAGTTAGTATGTCTAGTGGCTAGATTTCAGACGAAACCCAAATAGACACACTTACAAGCAATCAAGAGGATATTCAGATATCTCAAAGGTACTATGGACTTTGGTTTGTGGTACTTAGAAGGTAAGGATTTCACTTTAACAACATATACTGACGCAAATTGGGTAGGGAACATTGATTATAGAAAGAGCACAAGTGGTGGTGCATTTTTTCTTGGAAAGTGTCTTGTGTCATGGTTGTGTAAGAAACAACTATCAGTTTCCTTGTCCACAGCTAAAGCTGAGTACATCATAGCAGCATCATGTTGCACACATGTTTTATGGATGAAATAGACCTTGAGTGACTTTAAGATCAAGAATGACAGTCCAATTTCTATATTTTGTGATAATCCCAGTGCCATTAAAATCTCTAAAAATCCAGTCATGCATTCCAAGACTAAACATATTCTAATCAAGTATCATTTTTTAAGGGAGCAGGTAGCTGATCAGATTATCAAACTAGAGTATGTAACCACAAAAGAACAAGTTGTAGACATTTTTGTAAAACCTTTTCCAAGGACAACATTTGAGTTCTTAAGGCAGGAATTGGGAGTAATTTCTTCTTCTATCAGTCACTAAGAAAGGTATGGACTGAGGGGGAACTAACCTTTGGATATCTTTTAGCTCCGAGGATCAAGAGTCAAGAGTCTATGATAGTCAAAAGATGTTCATGTGGCAGTCAGTAGTATTTTGTAGTTTTCTAAGGAGAAGCTTATGGAATTCTCATCAGGGAAATGAAGATAGATATTACAGTTTTGAAGAAGCAACATTTTGTTTGAGATCAAATTGACTTCAGGTTGGCAACCCTTTTCCATTGATGTCAAAGGGGGAGAATTTACAAGTTAGGGGAAGAATTAACACGCTGACTATTTTTAGGAAGAAATAGTGCAACGGTAGAGATCGTTGATTGAGTAAATTGAGGTCATATAATAGTACAAAGGTATGTTCATTGAATGATAAAATATGCTCAAGTCATCAACGTGTAAAGGTTTGTCATCAATGACAAAGGGGGAGTTTGTTGAGATGTTCTCATTGATGTCAAAGGGTTTGCTATTCAGTGAAGAATATAGTCATTGATGTTAAAAAAAATTTGTGAACAGCTACGGACTACATCAAGTTTGCTATAGACTGCATCAAGTTTGCTACAAATTACATCGAGGATGCTACGGATTGCATCAGGGTTGCTATGGACTGCATCAGAAGTGCTACAGAATGCATCAGAGTTGCTACGGACTACATCAAGCATAGTCACAGGGGTCTTTGAACTTTTACCTAAAAATTTGGAGTTCGCTGAATGTAATACCTTGACCAAAAAAATTGATAAAATTTCCCTTGTTCAATGAATTAATTATCTAGGTAAAATCAGAGACCCAATTATAAAATGATGTTGCGGAATACTATAAAAGTCGTGATTTGCAGTGTGTTCCGTAGAGTATTGTCATGACTGTTGCTGTGGAGTGGAGTCGTGGACCGCTGCTGTCAGCGGGAGCTAGGAATTGGAGTCGTGGGTCGAGCGGAAGTGAGCGAGAGAGAGTCAAGAAGCAAGGTAGGTTTTTTTTTTTTTTTTTTTTTACTTTGTTTTATATAAATTTTTAATTTTTTTTTTTTTTTTTTTAAATTTTAATTTTTTGTTTTTAATTTGTTTTTATTTATTAAAATAGTGATTAATTGGTTTAATTTTACTTTTTATTTTTATTTATTTATAATTAAATATTTATTGTTATTTTTCATTATATGTAATTTATTAAAAAAACAATATTTTAAAATCCTTCAATTTTTTCTTTTCATTTTATTAAAATTTATTTATTTTCAATTTATTTTTTATTTTATTTTTATAATCTTTAAAAAAAAATTATTTTATTTTATTTTTTAATTATTTTAAATATTATTTTATTTCTTTTTAATTTTAATTTTATTTATTATTTATGTTTTTATTTAACTTTTATTTATTTATTTATTTTTTATGACTTATTTGTATATATATTTTTATGTTTTTATGGTTCAAATTTAATGGTGATTTTTTTTTCAAACTTTATTCGTTGGTGAACTTGAACCGTATTTTATCCTCGTTGAACTCAAACTCGAACTCAAAACTTGTGACTATGGCATCAGGTTTGCTACAGATTGCATCAGGTTTGCTATAGATTGCATCAGGCTTGTTACGATGCATTAGGGGTTCTATAGACTGCATCAGAGTTTCTACGAATTGCATCAAGACCGCTATAGACTTCATTAGGCCAACACTAAATGTAGTCTAATGGTTGCTAGGTCTATCCTAGCTTCGTTTCACTCACGCTGACTTATGTGTGAGCTTTTATATAAACTAATGGGAATTTTGTTTGCAAAAGAGAATAAATCATTATGTAGCCGACTATAGAGTTTCGTTTCGCTGACCTTCAAGAGATGGTTGAGTACTGTCTTGTATATAAGCAAGATCAAATTGTCCTTTTAAAGTATGGAAATTGAAGATAAATATTTGATAAGGAGCAAAGCAGAGGTCTATTGAGGAATGAATGGCTAGAGAGGCGTGAGTATGAAATCATCGAATGATTCATACAAAATTTGCTAAAAGAGATGAGCAAAGAAGGAAAAGAGGAAATAGTCTTTGAAAATAAAGAGCAGAGAGAAAGAGAGCTTAATATGTCTATTTGATTGATAAAGCAGAAAAGGAGCAAAGTAAATATGAAGTTGATAAGCAGAGAGATAACAGAATGATACCATCATTTGTTGACAGAAGCAACTGAGAAAGGTGGATGATTTGAAGCAGTGGAGTTGGTGCTTGGCAAAGGGGGTTGAAGCCTCCTGTAGATTGATATCTACAAATCAGGAAGTTGGTGCTTCCTAACAAGTGGGTGCTTGTTGAATTTTTTGTCAAGTTGGTGCTTGACTATTTGGGTTTGGTGCCTCAAGCTGAGTGGGTGCTCAGCAATCTTGTTGACTCATTACATATTTGATTTAGGACAAGTAGTCTAGGTAGTGATCACTATGGGTTTTCTTCCCTTTATGAGTTTCCCACCTATATCATGTGTTATGTCTTTATATTCTTTCTTGTGGTTTGATTGATCTATGGACTCTGTATTGATGTTTGACTAACGAACTAAAGAATTAGGGGAAATTTTTAAAATCTCACTAATTCTCTCCCCGCCTCAATGGCTGTGATTCCAACATTTCTCACGGGAGTCACCATCACCCAACGTACATATCCTAGACTTTCAAAAGATGCTTGAAACATAGCCAAGACACTCCTCTAGGAGTCACCAACATCCAATCTCCTTCTTGATGTAATGTCTCCAAATGGGACGATTTCATGCAAAAGGGGTTTTCCCCTAAATCCCAAAATTTTGAAAATGAAATCAACAAACTCTAGTTTGCAAAATAAGCTCAAAAACCCTTGTTAAGTCTTAGAAACCCTAGACACCACAATAGTAGTGTTTTGTAGATGATTTTTAGTCAATAAAATTGTCTCAAAATTAAATGAATATTTGCAAAAATAATCAGAAACTTAAATGCATGAAACAAGTTCTTTTTTACCAAATTATTGAAGCTTAAATGCAACTTTATGATGGCTGAAAATTTTGATTTAATTCCAAAAATACAGTTCTAAATATTTTTATGCTTCAAACCCTTGCCAAAAATATCCCTCAACAAATATTATTTCCTATGAACAGCTAAAAACTTCTAAAGTTTATAACTCTCAATGTTTGGAATATGATGCAAACAAGAACTCAAACTGATCATAAAAATAATTTTAGAATTTTCATTCCATGAGGTCACCAAAAGTTGCTCTGAAATTATGAAAACCTTAGTTTCTTGTAAAAAATAATTAAATAATAATCCAAAAATTATTATTTAATTTTTTATCAATTTAGGGCTTCAAACCTTCTACGAAACTCCTCCAAAACCTCATGCCAACATGAAAAAAATTAGCAAATAAAATCAAAATATATAATTTGCATAAAATAGACCAAAAGAGGCTTTCAAACCCTTGATCCAAGCTCAAATAGGATAAATATCTAGCAAAGTTAACATGCAATAAATGAAGCATGAAACCCTCACAAAACTTCACACGAACTCTTCAAAGCAGATCGCCCCACTTCTTAGGGAAAGAACAAGATCTCCTTAGTAAATGTGGTGTTAAAAGACACATTTTTTTAGATTGATCAATACCAAGGTAGCGAACTTCTATTGGGCATGCATCTCAATAGTTATCTTCAACTATGAAGAATTTTTTTTCAAAATTCAACATATCTTCAATTGTGATCTTCACCTTGAATTTATACCTTTCAAAGGAGGTGAACCATCTTGGGGAGGTAAAATACCTCATAAGCCTCACTTTTCCTTTTTAGAATATCTTTTCCTTTCTTTGCTTTAGCTCCCAAGCCGACACTCCTTTTAATTTCACTTTAGACCTTTTTGAATTAATTAACTTGCCTTAATAAATTAGTAATTAAAATTACTTTTTGGCAAATTAAATAATTAGGTCATTAAATCATTAATTAAATTACTTTAATAATTAAAGTGATAAAAAATACTCTTCAAGCAATTTATTCATTATAAAGCCCTTTAAAATAATCATTAAAATTACCTTAATTTTCTAAATAGTTAAAACCACTTTTTTGATAATTCGAATGATTATCCAAGATAGTTATATTTTAATAATTAATTAATTGATTTATATTTTTGAGTGATTAAAATCAATATTCGAGCAATTTTATTAATTATTAAAATTATATGAAAGGGGACATCACAATTCTCCCTTCTCAAATTTGTTTGCCCTCAAGCAAATGCAAGTTCATATGCCCAATTACCATTTCCAAATGGTAAAACCCACTATAGTGCTCAAAAAGCCTTGCTCTTGTCCCTGTTAAGTGGAATAACTTTTGCCAAGAAGCATAGTGTGACATTCACCAAATGGATAATGAATGCCATTCCACCTTGCCAACACGTCCCACCATGTAAACCCCTCCTGTATATGTTTTCCAAGGGGAAAAAATATCCAAATCAATTTTGAACTTATAATACCTATATTTTGGGGAATGCTCCAATGTGTCCCAAATAATAGGAAAGCCATCCAATGACTCATTGCACCTGTACACCCCTATCTCACTCAAAATTGAGCGGGGTATGAAGAGGCATCCAATCCTATTGGCCCAACTACATCCTCTAAAAAATATCCAACTCTATACTCCAATTCTCAAAGTAATCTCTCAAAGATGCAATGTAGAAAAAAGAACCATACCTTGGAAGCAACTTACCCTTACATGAAGATTAATAGAATAGGTCACTCCCATACAAAAATTATGATCAATCCAAAGCTGCCCCTTTTTGTGAATGTTAGGTGGGAAAGTGACCTCAAAAACAATCCAAAATACCATGTAGAAAATTGTTGTACCTATACTTTAAAATCAAACATGTACTTGGAAAGACGCTGTAAAAGTAAACACAAACCTAATTTTTCCTCATGCCATAGAGACTACCTGTATGATGCAATATAATCAGTCAACAGATACTCTTCAAAGGGTTGTATATAAGTCTTTTCCCCACCTTTTTCATTCTTATTAAGTCACTGGAAATTCTCTTTTGATGCAGAATTTTTGGAGGCAAGATTTTCATGTATTCAAACCAACTTTTAAATATTGATGACTGTTGTAAGCAATAGAAAAAATTAGACTTTCCATACCTATGAAGGGATTGTAGTATGCTCTCTTTTTTCTCCTCTTTGTCCTCAATCGGTGGTTGGCAATGTTCCCCATACTCAAAAATTTATGAGGCAACAAATTCGGAACTTATCCACAAAATTTCAGAACTTTTACTTGGCAGTTCCATGCCAAAAAAGTTGCCTTCTATGTAGGATTCGAGCCATGAATGTAGCAAAATATCCTCAAAATATTTTGACAAGAGAAACCAAAAGTTGCTCAAAAACATACCTTCAAACCTCTCTTTCCCTTTTTTCATGCTTACACAACTATTAGCAAACATAATGTTAGATGAAGATGTAGGACCTCCTTCATCATTTAAGTCATGCCAAATGACTTCCTTGCTTCCCACCTTTACAACAGATCTCCAAAATAAACCTACACATGGAACAAATAAATTAATAAATTCATTGGTATTTAATATCACTCTTTTAATCCACTTGTCAAGTTCTAGGATCCTTTCTTGATGTCTTGATTCTTTATATCCATTTCACACAATGGATTCCTTTTTACATTCCACAATAAGTTGGAATCTTGTTCTTCTCTTATATCCATTTTAATTATATGCAAGTCCATCATAGTGTTCTTTTCCTTCAAGTATTCCCCCATCTCATTGTGCATTGATCTATCAAGAAGCCCCTTTGTGCCATCCAACCTTGTTAAGGCTTGCACTCTTTTCTTATTTGTGATTAAGTATTGTCCCTTCCAAGTTCTTTCATCAAATCTAGAGTTATACAACATATTTGAGCAATTGTTAGATACCAGACAAAAATCATTATTCAACTCATACATTTCTATGAATATCTCAATTTCTTTGACTTCTTTAAAATTAACTTTTTGAATACCAAATTTTGGGGTACTTGGCTGCCCCAAAACACCTAGCATTTCCTCATTTTCATCCATCATTTTTAGCCCTCTTTGTTGCTCCAAAAACTCAATTTTTTTGTCCTTACAATCTCCCACTCTAGGCTGCCCCAGAGTGTCATCTTTTTGTAGCTCATCTTCCTCTTTCAAATCTGATTTTTTTGTTTTTTTGGCCCCCTTATTGGAACCCTCATGAAGGGCTCTCCCTTCATTATTTCCTTCCAACTCTCCATGCAGTTCAATCTTCTCTTCCTCTACATGCTCCACTATTAAATAAGGCCTCAAATTTTCCTCACAATTAATTGCAACATTTTCAAACATCATATGTGCAATTGGAAAAAGTTCATTTTTTAGCCCCAAACCTGTCAACAAGATATATAATAATGGATTGGAAAGATCATCACTCTCATTGAGTATAACAGTCAAGATTTTTTGCATAGAAGCTACAACATTTTTGGTAGAATTCTTACAAGCAATTGCAAAGAAATGTTGAAACATATTAACAATAAGTTCATCACACTCATTATCTAACATCAAAATATAGGACCTAGTTAAAGCCATAGTTTCCAGGATGTTGACATTTCTAGCCAAGGAGTGTCATTTGTCCTCTTTAAGACCTTGGAAGCTTTTCACCATCAAAAAAAATATTTTCCTCATGATTTTATCACTATAGGAAACTGTTAGTCTTAAAACCTCATTAATACAACTAGTAACCAAGAGCCTTACCTCTTCATCTGTATCTCTCAATAATTCATGTTGAACCAAGTAAGTCATTGAGGACTGTAATGACCATTTCATGGACTCATATTGTGATTGATTTACTGTGGATAACCTCTTTTCTATTTCTTCCAAGGTTTTGATTACATCCTCCACTAGTTTCCATAGGTCCCCTAGCCTTCTACCTGCATTGTAGAGCCTTTCTCCATTTCTTCCATGATAACACTAATTTTTTTTATCTAATTGTAATCAAACCTCACAGTGAACAAGATCAATGCTTTGATACCACTGTAATGTCCCAAAATGAGACAATTTCATGCAAAGGGGTTTTCCCCTAAATTCCAAAATTCTGAAAATGAAGTCAACAAACCTTAGTTTGTAAAATAAGCTCAAAAACCTTTATCAAGTCCTAGAAACCCTAGACGTCACAATAGTAGAGTTTTGTAGATGATTTTCAGCCAATAAACTTGTCTCAAAATAAATTGAATACTTACAAAAATAATTAAAAAATTAAATGCACGAAACAAGTAACTTTTTATCAAATTATTAAAGCTCAAATGCCACTTTATGATGGTTGAAATTTTTTATTTAATTCCAAAAATACAGCTACTGTTTTGAATATTTTTCTACTTCAAACTCTTGCCAAAAATCTACCTTCAACAAATATTATTTCCTATGAATAACTGAAAACTTCAAAAATTCATAACTCCTTCAATATTTAAAATTATGATGCAAACAAGAGCTCAAACTGATTATAAAAATAATGACTATCAAATAAAAATAATTTTGAAAATTTCCTTCCATGGAAAGGTCATAAAACGTTGCTATGAAATTCTGAAAACCTTAGTTTCTTGTCAAAAATAATTAAATAATAATCTAAAAATTATTATTTAATTTTTTATCAATTTAGGGATTCAAACCTTCCAGAAAACTCTTCCAAAACCTCACGTCAACACAGAAAATTAGCAAATAAAATTAGAATATTTAATTTGCATAAAATAGATCAAAAGAGGCCTCCAAACCCTTGATCCAAGCTTCCAAGGTGGTTCGCTCCACTTGCAAAAATAAGATAAATATTTAGCAAGGTTAACATGCAAGAAATGAACCACGAAACCCTCACAAAACTTCACATGAACTCCTCAAAGCAAATCACCCCACTTCTAAGGGCAAGAGCAAGATCATTTTAGCAAAAGTGGTGTCAAAAGACACATTTTTTTAGATTGATCAACACCAAGACACCGAATTTCTATTGGGCATGCATCCCAATAGTTTTATTCAAGCATGAAAAATAATTTATCAAAATCCAACATATCTTCAATTGTGATCTTCACCTTGTATTGTACCTTCTAAAGGGGGGCAAACCACCTTGGGGAGGTAAAATACCTCATAAACCTCACTTTCCTTTTTTAGAATATCTTTTCCTTTCTTTGTTTTAGCTCTCTAGCCAACATTCTTTTTAATTTCACTTTAAGCCTTTTTGAATTAATTAAATAACTTGCCTTAATAAATTAGTAATTAAAATTACTTTTTGATATATTTAATTAGGTCTTTAAATAATTAAGTAAACTGTTCTAATAATTAAAATGATAAAAAACACTTTTCAAGCAATTTATTAATTATAAAGCCCCTTAGAATAATCATTAAAATTACTTTAATTTTCCAAATGGTTAAAACCATTTTTGTTGTAATTCAAATAATTATCCAAGATAGTTCTATTTTAATAATTAATTAATTGTCTTATATTTTTGAGTGATCAAAATCACTATTCAAGTAATTTTATTAATTATTAAAATTTTATGAAAGGGGACATCGCACTTGATTAAGAATGTAAATAAATTATCTCATCTTCGATCATTTTGTTCCATCTTCAATTTTCAAAATGCCTTTATATGTGCCCCCTTTTGAGGTGAGGGATGAAGACCATGTTTTTGCAATCACTCATCTCAAAATAATCACGTTAAAAGCACCATATGCTAAGAAAAATAATTTGGTCATCACGTGTTATTATCCAAAACATATGTAATTGAAATTCATTCATGTGTTAAAAAAAATTATCCAAGCCAAAGCATGTTATTGTCTATAGATGGAAATTGATTTTGATTTTTTGTAATTATCATATTATTTGAATTTTGATTAGCATCCAATCCTGCCATAATAGATCATGTGAATTTCAATTTGAAAATGGGAGCAACTAGTATATCACATGAAACAAACATGCCCCTAGATGGGCCAAATAAATCAATGAGAACATAATAATGCAATATGTCCCCATAGTTGCATGGCAACCACCATGGCAATGTAGGCACCAAACAAGTACCTCAAATTAGATATAAGCACATCAGGATCACCTTTTATGTTCACCCTAACTCTTGTTTTTACACAAAATATTTATAAACAAGTTGCAACTAAATAGATCTAAGTATATATCACTTAAATATAGAATTAAGATCTATCTATGAGGCTAAGTAATGGAAACAAGCTTAAGTGTTGCAAATGCAAGTTCAAGCAAAACAATGAATTGACAAAGAGGTTAAAAAACAATTACACATTGACTATTTTGTAAATATGAGTTTGTATTCTGACTTTGTTGACTTGTTCCTAAGTTTTTGGACTTGCACACTACTTTGGGATGAACTAGTACCTGTACAAACTTGTTTTGTGCAAGCCCAACTGCTTTGTTCCTATCCCTGTGCTGCTAGGTGTGTCTCTATGTCATTGGGTACATCTATTTAGGGTTTCACAAACTAGGTTTTCTGGTGCCTTTGCATTTTCTCTTCCTGATTGCAATTGTACCTTCGTTTCATAGATGTGCAAAGCAAAATATGTTGTATGGTTGAATCTTCACTTTGACTTAGCTTGCACACTCCAAAAAAAAGTAATGGAGTAAAGCAATTGTCATAGTAGCATAGAAAACTACTTATCCTGCATGCTTAGAATCAGACCTTCACATAATTCTTGTGGTGTGTGAATGGAATAACTCGAGTATGGGTTTCAACCTCCTCTTCCCTAGAAGTAATCAATGCAACTACTAAAGTCTAAATACCCTCCTTTGGCACAAGGGTATTTGTAGAGAGACCAAGATAGATTGGTGTCACAAGTGTATAGGATTTGATTGAATGAAGTACCACTTGAATGGAGAAACTTAGCTCTAAACTTGACCCTCGATATAGTAAAGTATCGAATGTTCTCCTCTCACTTTTTTTTCTTATATATATAGTCAAATGGCTTTGCAAGACCTTGTATTTATAGAATGATCGAAGATAACTATGTGCATTGGCCAATTGTTAGAAAAGACAAATTGGAAGGGTTAAAGCTCATGACTAATGGTGATAAAGAGACAAACCCACGAAGCTAAAAGAGACAAACCTGTACAGCTACATATTTTACTTGGAGATAAGTTAAGCTCTATTTATGAGGTAGGGTTGGCTAATGGATAAGATGCAGTCCAAATGTACTAATGGATACCTTTTGGATAAGTGTTGAGGTGATTTTAAGCTCTATGGACTAAATATAGACTTATGTGGGGTTGTGGCCATCCTACAAACATATTAAAAAATAAAATTTTTCTAAATAAGTAAAATTTGGACTAAAACATGAGAATAAGGGTTCTGTGTCAAATTTGGGTGTCTACAGGTTATTTTCAATTCAAAAAAATTGTTGTGGAAGATCATTATTTCAAGTGTCATGTAAGGGAGGCAATAGAGATTAGCAAACACCCACATAGTTTGAATACAAAAAAGGATTTAAAAATAAGACATTCTTGGAGACAATCATCAACATGTTGAAAAAGTACACCTCATGTTAGGAGATGTGCATTTGATGTTTATATATTGGTTGTTACAATATTTAATGCTTGCAACGGCTATTTTATTTATTATTTATTCCTTTGGTGGATTCATTGTGTATCATGCACTTGACTTGAGTTATCTATATAAGGAGCTCTTGTCCACAATCCTAACATGATTTTTTCTTATTGATGGATTTCATGTTGAGATATGAAACATCAAATCAGAAACTTTTACATAGTTGTCTCCAAAAGTATCATCTTTGATATGGAGTGTGGAAGCCTCAATCTATAAATGATTACTTATCTTTGACCCTTAATGTTCCCATCCTGTAATGTCCCTTTTTGGACAAAAACCAACAATTTCATATTTTTCTATAAACCCTTGTAGATTTCTAAATTCTAGTTTTTATATTCACATGCAAATACTAGACTAGCACATGCAACACTTAATACTAAAAACCTAAATTGTAATCTTTATTTCAATCCACTGATTACATATAAAATAAGACTGAAAACAATGTCAATTGATTGTTAAATGTTTTACATCCAAACCCTAATATGCTAAAACAATAATTTGTGATGATAATAAACCCTTACAACCAAATTATAACTTGAAAAATGACTGTATAGTAGCAAGGAGCACATTCATTCAACTACGGACGGAGAATGGTAGCTGGCAAGGTGAGACACTCCTTTACAAGGGGGTGATTTTTCTGCAGCTGCCAAAAATAGTTACTCACAACCCTAACACCATCGTTCTAGGGTAACGATCTACCTCCCAGATGATGCGATGACCTTTCTTAAGGCATGACAACCCCTGAACAACAGTAAACTCTACTTGGTGGTCAAATAAATCCTCACAAAAATTCTAGAAATTGTTATTCACTTCCAACCCCTAGTGAACTGAAATATGAAAATAACTTTGATTTGTCTACATAATTGTGATCCCTAGATGAAATCACCTCAATGGATAAGATAGTTTTCATCGTTAAACCTAAATCCAAATGGTGAGGGTTTTCGTTCTCACAACTCATACCAACTATAAGGTTTTTCATCTTTATGTTGAAAACTATCAAACTGAAAGGCTCAACAAATTGAGATTATATATTGACTCAATTGTCACTTTTAGTGTTAGGGTTTTAATTTTCACTTTTACCCTTTTCTTTTATTTCCAGTTTTCCCTTTTCTCACCCTTTACTTTTATTTCTAATAATAATAAAGTAATATTAAGTTGTCACCTTTTTTAAATAAAAAGTAAGTCACTCAGACAACTTAAAAATATCAACTTTATTATTTATTATTTTATTTGAAAATAGGGACATGACAACCTGCCCTTCCCAAAGATTGTTTGTCCTCAAGCAATGCCTGAACCATCCTACAAATAACAAGATCCCAAACTATTCTTAGGAGTTTGTCAATCCAAACTTAGAAAGCACATTATGGTTTACATGCAGCATTTTTGTTCTTCAAATAATTTTGTAACACAATTCATCCTCTGATGACACACTGCATATTAATCAAAGCCTCCATACATAACTTGTACTGCTTCCAACATTGATATCCCCAAAATTGATTGTGGATCACAGTAGTAGCTGCCTTATGTTCATTTAAATACTTTATAACCAACTGACATCGCCAAAAGCTCTATATATTGATTGCAACATATCTTAATTGTCAAAATTTTGACCAAACCAGGGCTCTTTTCCATGAACATTGGATCATTATAGCAGCCTTAATTTGATTTATCTTATGCTTGTGGGCTTTATAAAAAGATTTAACTTTCCCAATCTCAGTGACTAGCAAATTTTACTGAGATCGTTGGAACCATCCTTAGATTTGCCTCTAAATTATTACCTGTTGACCAATTTTGGTCCTGCAGGCCAAAATTAGGCTCCCCCCTTTCTTTTCTTGCTAAGCCTGTTAGCCAGTTTCTGATGACTTCACCTTACTACAATTTTTGGGTTTTCCCCTTGTGATAGGCCCGTTTCTATAAAAAACCAAGTGATTTGAGTCTTGCAAGTATTTTGAGTTGATCTAGAACTCATTTCATTTCAAGGAGTTCCACAGGGCAAACCTTTTACCCCAGGCAAGCCTTTGTTGGCAGTTAGATGGGCCAGTTTCAAAGGGACATAAATCTTTTACAAAACTCTGAATGTCAGATACCCTTGCAGAGGCCAGGAAAGCAACAAATGGGACCGTTCAAGCAAGTTCTAAAGGACAACCTTGGACCCAAAGTGCCCTTATGGGGGGCAGAAGGTTCATTTGTAAAGGGTCAAGCCAGAAAGCCAAAAATGGGGGGGTTTCCTTCAGAGAAAATTTGAAGACAAAGAAGGATTTTTTCAGACATTTTTTTCGAAGAAAATCCATGAAGAAAACCAAGGGATGAATTTCTTCAGACAAAATGTCCAAAGGAATTCCTTCAGACATCTTGTCCGAAGAAATTCACCAAGGAAAAGCTGAGACATTGAAGGCACGAATTCTGGCAGACAAAATGTCCGAAGGAATTCCTTCAGACATTTTTTTGAAGAAATTTGGAAGGCAAAAAACTTGAAGGTTAAGTGCCCTTTCAGAGGACACCTGGCCATCAGAATGGACCTTTTCCATTTTTTTGAAGGGGCACTTTCCCTTCAGAAAAGTTCATTTTCAAAACGCTGAGGAAATTGTTGAAGGGTAGTGACGGGCCCGAGAACGTCAACTTCAACATGGTAAGCTAGCCGTTGAAGGTTTAGACGTCTGGTGATAGGCCTGCGAACGTCAAATTCAAGGTAGTGAAAGAGCTGTTAGTTTTCAAAAGATGACGGGCCCGTGAATGTCAAATTTATGGAAATGGGTTAACAGTTGAAGAAAAACTAAAAAACATTTCTTTCAGACATTTTGTCCAAAAGAATTCTAGAGAGTGAGCCAGGATGTCATTAAAAGTGGATGTCAAGGCAGTGAGAAGAGGAAGAATTTCTTCGGACAAAATGTCTGAAGAATTTCCTTCGAATGTTTTGTTCGAAGGAATTCAAAGGCTCGGAGACCCGAAGATGGACTCAGTGACCCACCAAGGAGCCCGAGAGGAGACAAAGAATAGCCCCAAGAGCTTGAATTGCCAAGAAAAGACAAGAAGTAGCAAGGAAAGAGAGAGCAGAATAGTAAACCCAAATGCGGCCACGCACACATAAGACAATGCTTGGAACATTCTAGAAGACACATTTAGGCAAGTGCAAGAATGAAAGAAATCAATCCAGGTGGCATAGGAGGCGTCGACATGAGAAGTAATTGCTTGCAGATGGAATACTCTCCACCAAACAACCATTAAGGGAACTATGCGAACATTCAATAGAGCGGCCCATTTTTTCTTTGTTTAGCATTAATAAGCAGACAATTGCATTAGTTTTCATAGAGAGGTAGCCTTGTCATTCAAAGATAAGGTGACCCATGCTTTAGCAATAATGTTTTATGTAGTTTGAGCAGTAAAGTCAATGTCTGTGATATCTACAACATGGTTATTTCAAGAACATTTATGTAAAGATGACAGCAACATGAGCAGATTTCTCTTACCAAGGTGTTTAATATATTATGGGCCCCCTGTTTCTTGAAAAGACCAAGAGTCTTTCTCTAAATTCTATATATTGTAACCTCTCAACTTTGTAAAAAGGATCTCATTTATGTATGGCGAAGCCCTAACAATTTTGCCTTTTAATCAAAAGAAGTGTTTTTACCTTTATCTGATTCTTTACACTTTTGCATATGCTTTTGTATCATCTTTATGTTTAGTCATTTATCTTAATGTTTTCATTGGTCGACACCAGTATATCTAGTGTATCCAAGATCTTCTACAGGTTAATAGGAAGTGCCCAAGTTGGAGTATAGAGATAGAGAACAACCATCTGACAGTGTGCTTCTGGAGCACCTATGGTAGGTTATTCATTATATCTCCATTAAGCCTCTTGTTAAAACACTCATGCAGTCTGGTCTTTTGTTCAATTGAAGTGTCTGTTCACTCTTTTTGGTGAAAAGTGTTGATAAAAGATGAGTAGATTGAATTATTTTGGTGCATCACCATTTTAGTTAGGTTATGCTTTTGTAACATCCTTTTCTCTTTTCAACCCCCCCATTGTTAGCAGTAGTAGTTAAGGACCTCAAGGGTGCATCAAGGGGAGCTAGCCCTTAATCTAGAGATTCATTCTTCAAATTTGCTACCCACATCAAGAGGAATGTCTCCATTGTGCCATGTGGAAGAAAGAAGCCGAATCTTCTTTTAAAGGGTGTAATCCACAGCGTCAACATTATCATTACAACAACTTAGGCCCTCTGACTATTCTTTTCCTTATATGCAACTATAATTTGAACTCTTGTTGGCATGCTGTTGTCATTGATGTCAAAAGGGTGCATCATGTAAAGGCATAATGGTCATTGATGTCAAAATGGTGCATCATGTAAAGGCATAATGGTCATTGATGTCAAAAGTCTATTTGGTCTAGTGCTTGAGCATGGTAGTGGCATAAAAAGAGTGTTGATCAGTGAGTATAGTGGATATGAGTACCCTGTTGAGAGTGCATTCTCAGTCAGCAACCTGATGATGTCAAAGGTAACTAAGCCTAGTTGACAATGTGTACATTGAGAGAGTGTTATCATAAGAAAATAAGAGTATGGTCATGAGAGTTGTCACATTGTAAGTTTATTCATGAAAGAGAGAGTGTTACATGAATGAGCGTGGTCATGAATGTTGTGAGCATGGAAGGTACAGATCATGAAAGAGTGTTTGAAGACAACTAACATCTGTAAAGGAAGCATAGTATATGAAGAGGTCTATACAAGTCACTGATGTCATGATATAAAGAGGTATGTGAAAAGAAATGTATGTGCATAGCATGGCATAGTCATGACATGAAGAGCTTCAGGGTGAGCCATGTGAAGGAAGCTTGGTCATGTGACTTTAGATCTGTATGAGGCTGTGAAAGATTATTGTCATCCGAAAGAGAATGGTTTAGTGATATGAGTGTGTTGTGATGTCTGTTTGATGTTTTGTTGAGGTCATGAAATGGAAGGAATAGGTCAAGGTTTCAAGTGCATTGGAAGCTTGAGCCTAGTCATGGCATGGTGAAGGTATGAGATGGTGGTATGATGAGGTGAGTGAACTCATGCATGCTTTGGACTACATTAGGTTTACTATGGACTACATCAGACATGCTACAGATTGCATTAGGGTTGTTACAGACTGCATCAAGCAGCTATCGATTGCATCAGATTTGTTATGCATTACATCAGGTTTGCTATAGATTACATCAAATTAACTATGGACTTCATTAGGCATGCTACAAGCTGCATTAGGCATGCTATGGATTGGATCAAACATGCTACAGACTGCATCAAGCATGCTATGGATTGTATCAGGTTTGTAATGGATTGCATCAGCTTGCTATGGATTGCATCAGATTACATCAGGGTTTCTACAGACTGTATCAAGGGTGCTACAGACTGCATTAGAGTTACTATGAATTGCATTAAGACCACTACAAACCTCATCAGGCCAACACTAAATGTATTCTAATGATTGCTAGGTCTATTATGGCTTCGTTTCACTCAGGCTAACCCATGTGAGTGAGATTTTAGATAAGCTAATAGGAATTATGCTTGCAAAAGAGAATAAATCATTATGTAGCTGACTATAGTGTTTTGTTTGGCTAACCTTCAATAGATTGTTGAGTATTGTCTTGTATATAGGCAGGATCAAATTGTCTTTTAGAAATGTGAAAAAAAAATAGAGAAATATTTTCGCTAAGGAGCAAAGCAGAGATCCGTTGAGGAATGGATGGCCATAGAGGCATGAGTATGAAATAATCGAATGATTCAAACAAAATATGCTAAAAGAGATGAGCAAAGAAGGCAAAGAGGACAGAGTCTTTGAGAAATAAAGCACAGAGGAAAGAGAGCCTAATGTGTCTATTTGATTGAGTAAAGAAAGAGAGCAGAAAAACAACATAATGAATCTGAGAGTGATGAGTAGAAAAACACCAAAATGAATCTGAGAGTAATAAGTAGAAAATCAACAAAGTAAATGTGAGGTTGATAAGCAGAGAGAGAGCAAAATTGTAGCATCATTTTTTGACAGAAGCAACTAAGAAAAGTGGATGATTTGAAGCAGCTGAGTTCGTGCTTGGCAAAGGGGTTGAAGCCTCATGTAGATTGGTATCTACAAATCAGGGAGTTGATGCTTCCTATGAAGTGGGTACTTGTTGAATCTTTTTGTCAAATTGGTGCTTGAAAATTTGGGGTTGGTGCCTCAAGCTGAGTGGGTGCTCAACAATCTTGTTGACTCATTACATATCTAATTTAGGACAAGTAGTCCATGTAGTGATCACTGTGGGTTGTCTTCTCTTTAAAGGTTTCCCATATATATCATGCGTTATGTCTTTATGTTCTTTATTGTGGTTTGATTACTCTGTAGTTTCTATATTGATGCTTGAATAACAAAATAAAGAATTAGAAAAAAGTTTTAAGAGCTCACTGATTCACCCCTCCCTTTTCAATGGTTGTGCTTCCAACAATTGGTATCATAGTAGGTCCTTCAAGGTCAAGCTTGACAGCTGGAAGGTAGATCTTAAGAAGCACAATGTCTAGTCATCAAGCACATGGAAGGTTTTCAACAAACAAGGCCCCTTTGTTCACTAGAGCCAATTATGCATTTTGGAGCATTAGGATGAAGACCTATTTGATGGCTCTCAAGTTTGACATTTGGCAGTCAGTTGTTGATGGGTATACTATCCCTCAAGCTCCTCCAACTGATGCTACAAGAAAAAAAGGAAGTGAGAACAATTCAAAGGCTATGAATGTTATATTGTGTAGATTGGCAGAATCTGAGTTTGTCAAGGTGATGCAATGTGAGTCAGTTAAGGAAATTTGGGACAACCTACAACTTATCTATTAAGGTGACACCAATATAAAATTGACAAAGCTTTAGACCTATATAAGACAGTTTGAAGGTCTAAAGATGAAGGAAGAAGAGAATATCGCAGCATATCTTCTTAGAGTTGATAAAGTAGTCAACATAATCAGAGGTCTTGGAGAAAAGATTAATGAGTCAACTATTGTTTAAAAGGTTCTAAAATCCTTGATCCCAAGATTTGACTCAAAGGTGTCAGTTGTTGAAGATGTAAGAATTAGACAAGTTACAAATGGATGAGCTTCATGGAATACTTATTGCTTATGAGATGAGGACTGATGACGGAAGATCTTCCAAAAGGGAAATAACATTCAAGGTTGCAAAGAAAACACAAATCAGAAAGGTTGAAATTGACAGTGACACTAATGTTGATGAAGAAAAAGTTGAGGCCTTATTTGTGAGAAAACTGAGAAAAAATTCAGGTAAGTACAAAGGCAAATTACCATTCAAATGTTTCAAGTGTGGAAGGATTGGTCATTTCGCTGCCAAATGTCCTCAAAAGGAAAAATATGATCATGATGAAGAACATGGTGAAGAGAAAAAGAAGTCTAACAAGTATGACAAAAGCAAGACGAATGTCAATCAAGGTGACTATAAGAAAAATTTATTCAATAAAAAAAGGAGTCTATATTATAAAGAAGACAACAACGCTTCTGAAGTCAGTGATAAAGATATCTCAGATAGTGATGACTACAATTCAAACTAGGGAAGTGATGAAACTTTGCTTATGGCCATTGAAGTTGAAGGGAATAGTTCCAAAGAACAAGTCTTCGTGGATGATGAGGAAATGGATGAAGAAGCCGAAGTTGATTTTGAGGCAGAACTTATTAGTGCTTTGATTGAATTGAAGATTCAAAGAAAGAAAAACCAAAAGTTGAAGTCTCTAGTCAAAAGTCATGAAAAACAAATATGTATCTTGGAAACTATGATAACTAAGAGTGCCAAGGAAGTTGAGGAGGTTATCAAAAATCTCAAGACTTAGTTAGAAGAAGCAAATACAAGTCTGAAGTCCAAGGAAGGAGAGTGTAACGAGTACAAATATAAGATAGGTTCATTGAAGTCAGATTTAGAACAGTTCACAGTTAAACTGAAAAACTGTCAAAAACTTGAAAAGAGCAATGGGATTCTTGATGACATATTGAACAATCAAAGGTCACCTATCATCAAAATAGGCCTTGGATACACGGATGACTAGAAGAGTAGCAAGGAAGAGTAGGATATCGTAAGTCAAAGACATATGCTGATGCTCTCAAGAAATCTGAGATTGTGAATGATAGTCAGAGGTTAGGAAGATTATCGCTCCTCTCAAAGATAACAAAAGAGTCAATATGCCTTTCAAAAATCTTTAGAGATCATTTTATATCAAACAACTGAATGTAATAAGGTACATGAATTTCTTCTATGGCTACTATTTTTCTTGTAATCAGTTTGGACATAACACTGTAGATTGGAGATAAAATGCTAGAAACAATTATCCATGGAGAAGTGATATGAATAGTTATGGATTTCCACAACTATTCTCAAATTCATTTGTCCAAGGGTCAAATATCAATAGAAACAATGTGCTTTGTTACAACTGTAATAGAATTGGACTTATTGCAAGATTCTATAGATTGGGTATGCAAAACCCCCCAGTCAAAACAGGAAGGTGTATGTTCAAGTTGATAAGTCAGAACCTTTGAAAATACTAAAAAAAGAGAAAGAAAATGATGCTCCAAAGAAAGAAGAATCCATGTTAGCACACGCTGCTTTTCATATTCAAGATGAGAGTGTGAAATGGTACATTGATAGTGGTTGTTCAAGCCATATGACAGGTGACAAGAATAAATTTATATCTTTGAAGAAGACTATAAAAGGTACAGTCAAGTTTGGGGACAATACAATAGTTAATATTGTTTGCAAAGGAATACCAAGTCTTGACAATGGAAAAACTAAAACTAAGAATGTGTTATATGTAAAAGGTTTGAAGCATAATTTTTTGAGTGTTAGTCAAATGTGCAATCAAAGATATACTCTAAATTTTCATGCTAAAGGATGTGATATAAGAAAAGCAAGTTCAGGAATATTGGTAGTAGATGCTAACATGGCTGAAAATAATTTGTATGTTTTGAATGAGATCAAGGACAGGGGTTTGATGAGTCAAATTGGTTGTTGTTGTCAGAGCTGGAAGCGTGATGGAAGCTTGTGTAGTTGTTTGGTATATGAGAGGTAAGTAAAAAGTTGTTTTATGTTTCTAACAATTGATAGCTTGATTTGTATTGAGAATTGATATTGGTATCAAGATGATTGAAGGAAGTCGTGGATGGTTTGAGAGTCCTGATGACTCAAGTGATGAACATTAGTTGTGAAGACAAAGGGGAGGTTCCTAATTCTTTAGTTGGTGTCAAAAGTGGGGTAGCCTAGTGAGTGATCAAGAGTTTGATTTATATCAATCATATCAAGGACAAGGTGAGTGACCCTGTGTATCTTAATTCATTTGAAGAAGGTATGCATGGAGTTAGGAGGAGCTTCGTAGCTCTATGTTATGAAGTGTCAAGACAGTGATGTAGAAGTCATAAGAAGCATGGTTTATTGAGGTACAATTTAAATGTTTCAGAAGTTGTCTGCAACACTGGTATGAGCATAAGGTGAGTTTTTGTCAACATATCATTGTGTTGTTTATTGAAGTTCAAGTCCAAGGATCAGATGGCAGTTTGTGGAAGACCCTTTGTCATTAATGTCAAAACTGAGAGAATGAGCAAATAGAAAAGGTACAATTTTGAAGTGATTTCAGATTGTAATGTGTTTGCCATCAATGACAAAGGGGGAGTTTGTTGGCATGTTGTCATTGATGTCAAAAGAGTGCATCATGTAAAGGCATAATGGTCATTGATGTCAAAGGTCTATTTGGTCTAGTGCTTGAGCATGGTAGTGGCATAAAGAGAGTGTTGATCAGTGAGTATTGTGGATATGAGTACCCTGGTGAGAGGGTGTTCTCAGTTGGCAGCATGATGATGTCAAAGGTAACTAAGCCTAGTTGGCAATGTGTACATTGAGAGAGTGTCATCATAAGAAAAGAAGAGTGGTCATGAGAGTTGTCATGAGTAAGTTCATTCATGAAAGAGAGAGTGTTGCATGAATGAGAATTGTCATGAATGTTGTGAGCATGGAAGGTACAGATCATGAAAGAGTGTTTGAAGACAACTAATCTCTACAAAGGAAGTAGAGTATGTGAAGAGGTTTGTACAAGTGATTGATGTCATGATATAAAGAGGTATGTGCAAAGGAATGTATGTGCATAGCATGGCATAGTCATGACATGGAGAGTTTCAGGGTGAGCCATGTGAAGGAAGCTTGGTCATGTGGTTTTAGGCATAGTTACCAGGATTGGAAATCCAAATGCGTTCGGGACGCAAAAAAAATGCGAAAATCCGGAGTTCTTGAAAAAGTTCAGGAAAAAATCCGTAAAATCCGATTCGAAAAAAAAATAAAATGTGTGTGTGTGTAATATATTTTAATCTACTAAGGAATGAACATTGAATATTAATATTTATAATATACAATAAAATCTAAATGTATTTGTATTTAATTTTTAATGTTTTTTTTAAACATTTATATTTTTATATATTTACTTTAATTTTATGCAAATAATGTATATATTTTTTGGTAAATTTTAATTTTATTATATATATATATATATATATATATATTTTAATAAATATTTATCAACTATACAATTAAAAAAAACAATTATAAATTTATATATTTATAATTATTATAAATTTATAAATTTATAATTGTTAAAATTTATAAATATTTGAAAAAAAAAATATATATATAATAAAATTATTTATATTTAATATTATATTTATAAACAATTAAAATTTAATATATTTATGATATTAATTATTAAATTTATATTCATGATAATATATATATTTATAATTATTATAAATTTATATATTCATAAATATATATATATATATATATATATATATATATATATATATATATATATATATATATATATATATATTTAATATTATATTTATAAACAACTAAAATTTAATATATTTATAATATTAAATATTAAATTTATATTCATTTTTTTATATTTTTTTGTTAAATTTAAATTTTATTATATATTTGCTTTTTAAATAAATATTTAATATTTATTTATTATATAATATAATAAAAAAACAATTATAAAAATATAATATAAAAAATTAAATATAAATAATTTTATTATGTATTTGTTTTTTTAAATAATTTTTTATTAATTATATAATAAAACATAACAATTATAAATTTACATAATAATACTATTATAAAATAATTTATTTACGTAATGTAAATTTAAAAACAAAAAAATAAAAATAAAAATAAAAATATATAAAATTAAACCTAAGTTATAACAAAAGAAAAAAAAATGCAAACATTCAACGAAACCTACCTGTTAACACCCTGTGTCGCCGTCGACCACCGCTTGGATCCCCGCGTCGCCGCCAAGTCCCGACCACTGCTATGATCCCTGTTTCGCGTTGCAGATTGGTCGAGGGTCCGAAGATAAAGATGGATGGTCGAGGGAGAGATGGAGATGGAGATGGTACCAAGTGCCTTGGCCGTTCGCACTGTCGCGACACCTGGATTATTTTTAGGGTTTTTCATTTTTTTAATGTTTTAAATTTTTAATAATAAAAAATTTCTTGAACTCAAGCGCATTAATCCGAGAGTCGAAAAAAATTCACATTTTTCCGCATTTGGCTCAGATGCGGCCGAACTTGGTAACTATGGTTTTAGGTCTATATGAGGCAGTGGAAGATTGTTGTCATCAGAAAGAGAATGGTGCAATGATATGAGGGTGTTGTGATGTCTTATGTCTATTTGTTTGATGTTTTGTTGGGGACATGACATGGAAGGAAGATGTCAAGGTGTCAAGTGCATTGGAAGCTTGAACTTAGTCATGACCTGGTGAAGGTATGAGCTAGTGGTATGATGAGGTGAGTGAACTTAGGGATCCGACATAGTACATCAGAGTGCATCAAGTTTGCTACAGAGTACATCAGGGAGCTACGGACTGCATCAGGGTTGTTACAGATTACATCAAGGTTACTATGTATTACATCGAGGTAGCTATGGACTGCATCAGAGATGTTACAGACTGCATCAGGGATGCTACGGATTGGATCAGACGTGCTACATAATGCATCATACATGCTACAGATTGCATCAAGGTTGATATGGATTGCATCAGGGTTGCTATGGACTGTATCAAGAATGCTACGAACTGCATCAGAGTTGCTACGAATTGCATCAAGACTACTACCGACTTCATTACGCCGACACTAAATGTATTCTAATGATTGCTAGGTCTATTCTAGATTCATTTCACTCAAGCCGACCTATGTGAGTGAGCTTTTAGATAAACTAATGAAAAATATGTTTGCAAAAGAGAATAAATCATTACGTAGCCGACTATAGAGTTTTGTTTGGCCGACCTTCAAGAGATTGTTGAGTACTGTCTTGTATATAGGCAAGATCAAATTGTCCTTTTGAAATGTGAAAAAAAAAAAAAGAAAAATATTATTTGCTAAGGAGCAGAGCAGAAGTCCATTGAGGAACAGATGGTCAGAGAGGCATGAGTATGAAATCATCGAATAATTCATACAAAATCTGCTAAAAGAAATGAGCAGAGAAGGCAAAGAGGACAAAGTCTTTGAGAAATAAAGAGCAGAGAGGAAAGAGCCAAATGTGTCTATTTGATTGAACAGAGAAAGAAAGTAGACAAATAACAAAATGAATCTGAGAGTGATAAGTAAAGAGCAGAATTGTAATATTATTTGTTGACAGAAGCAACTGAGAAAGGTAGATGATTTGAAGCAGTTGAGTTGGTTCTTGGCAAAGGGGGTTGAAGCCCACTGTAGATTGGTATCTACAAATCAAGGAGTTGGTGATTTCCTAGCAAGTGGGTGCTTCTCGAATCTTTTTGTCAAGTTGGTGTTTGACAATTTGGAGTTGGTGCCTCAAGTTGAGTGAGTGCTTAGCAATCTTGTTGACTCATTGCATATCTGATTCAAGACAAGTAGTCTATGTAGTGATCACTGTGGGTTTTCTTCCCTTTAAGGGTTTCCCACATACATCATGTATTATGTCTTTATGTTCTTTGTTGTGGTTTGATTGCTTTGTGGTTTCTATATTTATGCTTCACTAACAAACTAAAAAATTAGAAGTTTTGAGAGCTCACTAATTCACCCCCCTTCTCAGTGGCTGTGCTTCTAACAACTCTTACAGCTCATTGCAAAAGTAAAGCAATTGCTTTACAATTCAAAAACTATCTTATTTCAATCAAACCTATGTAATGAAATTGAATGACAAACGAAGCCCTTTCATGCCTAAAAACATGGTTGCTCTCCTCTATATACATGGCTACAATCCAAGTTCTTACAACACGTAACAAATGTGAAACAACTACCTTCAACTTTATAAATTATCATCTTTAAACAAACCTAGTGTAATTAGATTGGATAGTCGTTGTAGCCTCTATTGAACACAACTATCTACTGAGAGGGGGGTGAATCAGTAGATCAGCTAAAAACTAGTTCTTTAAGTTTTTAATGAACATACAAAAACATATGCATATCAAAGAACAAATGTAGAGAGCACACACACACACACAAAAGCACAGTACACCAAATTTATATGTGAAAAACCCAAAAGAAAAAATCACAGTGAGAATAGCTGCTAGAATCTATTGTTCTAATTCAATGTCACAGTTAAATCACTTCACTGGCAAAACCACACTGGTTACACTTCAGGACACCTATCTTTAGGAGACACCAATCCCCTAACTGAACACCAACTCAGTTTAACCTTATTGGTTACAATATTTAAGGGCACCAACCCTAAGAAGATTGTAATCCTCTAACTGAGCACCAACTCAGTTTGTCTGATGGCACCAACCAATCAGAACTATGGAGCTACAACTCTAGTATACAAAATATATTAACAAATGAATCTAGTTCAGTTTCTTTGTTACAAGTCTAGTCTGTAACTGCTCACTCTTGGCTTATACTGTGTATGCCTATTCTTCTTCTCTACACATTCACTGTGTGCCCTTTCTTTCTCTCTACCTCGCTTTTTGCTCATTCTCTGTGTGCTTTTTCTTCCTTTCTGCCTCACTAGTTCTATGTCATTATATCTTTTGTTTCACACAGTCTATTTACACCAGCTGCTTCAGCGTCTCTTCATTTGTGTCTTTTATATATTCTTTGTTTGACATATCAACATCCTCTTCTTGCCTCTACACCTTTCTCTATGCTATCATGGTCTGTGGCTGTGTATTCTATTAGACACACTTCGTATTGCTCACATGCTTAGGTTCAACGAAAGTCTAAGCAATCACAAAAATGACAGCCTTTGACTCTCTCTTCAAATTTCAATGACAACAATAGTAGCGACAAAAAGCAAATTACAATGTTCAAGATGTCGTATATGTATAAACAATGTAGCTTAGGGTTTTCTATCTCCAATTGCGTTCACACTTCAGTGGCAATTAACCGGTTCTCATTAAAAGTGATTTTGACTTATGCTCTTTCTCGTGTCTCAGTTCATGCATCACATTGCAATGGTCAAGTCTCTTTACTATGTTTGGCAATTGCTGGATTTATATCATAAATGCACAATGTCCTTAATAGTTGGATCGATCAGTTGGATCGATCAATCTCGGGCTCTGTGTAGACTTTTCAAGTTCAAGCTCTGTCTGGTCATGTCTTTAATTGAGGATTATTCATCTTATCTTTGGTGCCAATCACTATCTTGAATCGTCAGATATTTCCATTTTTAAAATAAAACCTTTGATCTCTCTTGCATTAACCATCAAGCTCTTTCTCGCATCTCGATATTTTCTATATAATTGGTTCGCTTTCGCTCCTTTCAATTATATTTGATATGCATGATACTTAATCTCACCTTGATCCTTTGGCAATATTGCAAGTGTCTTATACTTCAACCGAGATATCTTTCAAAACCTTTTTAAACGTCCACTTGCCCTAGAATCTTTTCGAAACAATTCAAGTGATCCTTGGGAAGCTTTGTAATGGTCCTTATGTCCTCCGCGATTGCCCTTTAACACTTGTGGAAGTGCCTTATGTCTTTTGGCAAATGTTCAAGTGTCCTTTCCCTCCATTTGAACTACCCCTTCGAATAAATTGTTGTGGGCTTTTTATCTGAGTCCCCTTCGAGATAATTTCCACGAACTTTTTGTCTGGGTCCCCATTGGGACAATTTTCACATATTTTTTGTCTGAGTCCCCTTTCGACGCTTTTGTTTAGGACACATACCCTTTGGGGCTTTGCAAATGTACCCTTTAGATTTTCTGTAAAGGTCCACATACCCTTCGGCCTTTCGCAAAAGTACCCTTTCAACTTTTCTATAAAGGTCCACATACCCTTCGACCTTTTGCAAAAGTACCCTTTTGGAAATTTTGTTTGGGCCCACTTGCCCTTCGGATTTTTCACAACGATCCCTTCGAAGGCTTTAAGCGGTCCACATACCCTTCGAGTTTTATGAAAATATCCCTTTAGAATTTTTGTAATGGTCCACTTGCCCTTCGAAACTTTTGCAACGGTCCACTACCCTTCAGCGTTTTTGCAGGCGTCTACATACTCTTTGGAACAATTTTCGTGGGCTATTTGTCCGAAAGATTTGTCCTTGCCAATATTTCTGAAAGAATTGTCTTTGCCAATTTTTCTGAAAAAATTGTCTTCGTCAATATTTCTGAAAGAATTGTCTTCGCCAATATTTCTGAAAGAATTGACCTATTCGGGTTCTCCTCACTGCTTAACTTATAAGATTGAAAGAAGTCAAGTCATTTGATAAACCCGATCAACTTTGCTAGACCAACTCGGGTTCTTGACGTTGCTCAACTCATAACATGAAAGAAGTAAAGTCATTCCATAAACCCGATTAACTCACCTAGACCCATTCAGGTTCTTGACTTTGCTCAGCTTCACCAGAGCAATTCAGGTTCTCTGCATGACTTTACTTATAAAGTTCATAAGTAGTGAAAGCACTTGACAATCCTAATTTACTCCACTAGTAATAGGCACAAACCTGAGTAGCCTAGTGTGATTGTTTGCTCCAGATGCTACCATAAATGCAAATGTAGTCACCAACAAACTGTGTACTAAGCCCTATTCAACAAACTAGTAGAGGCATTCTCATGACTATTCTGGGATTCAAGGTGCACATACAATATCCATGAGAACTCTACAACTAATCTGTTCAGCTCAACACCTTTGTCATTAATGCTTGATAGAACATTCATCATGTGACATCAATGACAATATTACAGACAATAATCTCCTTGTACACCTTGACACTCAAATTGCCAACAACCTCTTCTTTTCTTTGTTGTTGCTTGGTTGAAATCCAAGCCCTTACATAATGTTGAATAATTTTAGTAGCCATTCTAATCCTATTGAACTGTATTCTTTCAGTCAACGCTCTCCACCAGGACTGAATTAGAATAGCTACGCTCTCTTGTTTATTTTATTTTAGCTTTGGTTCCGGCTTTTCTTCAAGAATGAATTTTGGGGTTCTTGCTCTTTGATCTTCTTCTTAGCGATCTTTTGAGGTTTTGGTTTCGGTTTCTCTTCTTCCTTTTTTAATTTTCTACTTCTACCTTCTTCGAGCATCTTCAAGAATTCTTCAAAGGTAATATCCCCCTTTGACAGGATATTTAATTTTTTGGATTTTCTCTGTCTATTTTAATTTGTTTTTGGTTTTCTGATTTTTTTGCAATGTTTTATACAATAATATAATGCAATAAAATAGAAGATATTGCAATAATAATTTTCAATTCAAATTGAACATTGCATAGGGAATACACAACGAAAAATTCCAAATTTTTATATCAGCTTAGATACTTAGTATTTTCACAAAATATTGACAACCCAGTTCATAAAATATCCCCTATTATCTAAAACATCAATACCCAAAAAAATAGATAGCCAAAATAGTGAAATATCTTACATACCCACTTGCTGTTCATACAAAATGAAGGCTGAGATGATAGTACAACAAGTTGGAAATGATCATTCAATCCTCCACTATACAAAAATGCATACAACTGATGCAGGACTGATTCTCTATTCTTTCCAAGTAATAACAAGCAAAGTAGACTATGAATTTGGAGTGTATATGCCCCAAAGTAGACTACGAATCCTGACTGAAATGGTACGGCTATGGCTGTAGCTGTAGCAACAATGAAATGCACCTCTAAAACCCTTTAAACTCCTCAATAAATGGCTATAAATGACTGTAGAAATAAGTCGACCATGTACAAGGTAGAAATCTGCACTCAAACTCATAAAGAAACCCTCCAATGTGGTACGACTAGGAAGAATAGTACGGCCAGCCAAGGTAGACTATCACAACAATAAGAACTCTCTTCTAACACATCAAAATTTGGCTTAACTCCTTTGCAATCAGCTTCTCATAAACAAACCTACAAATGATAAGATCAATATGCCCCAAAATCTCATTCGACGAACTCCATTGAAGCACAAATGTGAACACTGAGTGTATTCACCACAAAGCACCTTTGGGTGGTATTGCACAACTGTAGAATTCTGATACTCAGGGAGGTTTTCGTCTCCGAGAGCCTCAGGTTCGAATCCCTTCAAACCCTAGAGCCAAAGCTCCAAAACCCTCGCATGGAAATCTCAAAAGAGACAAGAAAAATAATAAACCAAACATATCCAAATGAGAGCACTTTTCCTTCTTTTATACTTTTTCAACTGGGAGTTTCTAAAATCCTCTTACATATGGGATAAAACATGAGAGGGAAAATAAATTATAATTCTCTTTAATTCTTTTCTCAACATCACCCTTAAAGTTCCCTCTTTTAAAACAACATTAAGTTGTGCCTACGCACCAAGGTCGAATAATAAATAATAATGTTTAATTTATGGACTTTAAAATAGAGGCCAAGATGATGTCGAAAACCAATGATCTATAGCTTATTGAAAAGCCCTCAACGAGATGAATCCAACCCTACTCTAAAAATCCTGAACTGACACTATTCCCAAACTTACTAAAAATAGTAACAACCAAGAGCAGATAGAGCCAACTTTAGAGGTGTCAACTAGATCTACTAAACTCGAACCACACCACTGCCAAACTAACCATAGTTCCCTAACTAAACTGCTAGTCCACGGGAACCCAATGATGGACTAACCATGTATCTAGAAGGGGACATTACACAATCTCATGACTATTCTAGGAATTCAAGGTGCACACACAATCTCCATGAGAACTCTACAACTGATCTATTCAACTCAACACAACTCAACACCTTTGTCATTAATGCTTGATAGAACATTCATCATGTGACATCAATGATAATATTCCAGACAACAATCTCCTTGTAAATCATGACACTCAAATTGCCAATAGCCTCTTCTTTTCTTTGTTGTTGCTTGGTTGAAATCCAAACCCTATAGAATGTTGAATAATTTTAGTAGCCATTCTAATCCTATTGAACTGTGTTCTTTCAGTCAATGCTCTCCACCAAGACTGAATTAGAATAGCTAGGCTCTCTTGTTTACTTTCTTTTAGCTTTGGTTTTGGCTTTTCTTCAAGAATGAATTTTGGGGTTCTTGCTCTTTGATCTCCTTCTTAGCAATCTTTTGAGGTTTTGGTTTCGGTTGCTCTTCTTCCTTTTTTAATTTTCTACTTCTACCTTCTTCGAGCATCTTCAAGAATTCTTCAAAGGTAAAGTCAAACTTCTCATCATATGTGGGAAGCTTGCTTAGACGATTTTGTGTGAACCTTATTCCTCTTCTTCTTGGCTCATGCCTCCTTAAGTCAGAAAAATCTCGGAAGGTCATTTCAACTTGAACTTTCAGGGTTAAATTATAATATTCTTCACAATAGTCCTCATAATCAATTTTGAGTTATTATTGTCATTTTTTTCTTCTGATTTTTTTGTCCAGCTGTATTTTTATTGATGCCACTAGATCTGGCATGTTATTCTAGTACTCTTCCAAATGCTTGTCCATTCTATCTCTTACCTAATAGGGTAGCAGGATCATTGCTCTAATACCACTGTAATGTCCCTTTTTGGACAAAAAACACTAATTGCAGGTTTTTCCATAAATCTCTTTTGGTAAATTTCTGAATTCTAATTTTTATTATCACTTTAGCTTTGCTAACACATGCAACACTTATTAATAAAAATCCAAATCGTAGTCTTTATTTTAATTCATTGATTACTGTAATGTCCCCCTTTGTGGCCTAAGGGCTTGGACATGACCCCTGGCCTATTTTTGGTGTTTTCCCTAGGCTATGGGAAAGAAAGAGAAAAAAGGAAACACATACTACCCTCTTTGAAAGGTAAAAGCAAAGGGGCCACTTAAGTTGTTCTATTTTTGCATTGAGGATGGACCTGTTGTGACTTAAATGACATAAAGTGCCTTTAAGTAAGTTTTAAAAGCTAACAAACCTTTATGTACTTAACTCTTCTCTCATAACTTAAAAAAGGCAAGTATATAAAAGAAATTTGGAATTCATTGAAGGGATATGCTATTTTTTTGGATATTGAATCTTTTCTCAAGTATGTCAAACTTGGCTATGGCAATTTGAGGACGAAACCCTTCGAAGTGTGAATAAGGCATGAGGATGGAATCCTTCATACCTTCTTTGTGAGTGGCTCTGCATCAAAGGCTACAATTCGTACTTCATTATTCGAATTGAACAAGTGGCTGGTTTTTGAAAGCCATTGACAAAGTTGGAGGATATTGGAGGAGGGGCGACTTGGTCCCTAGGTTTGAAGACCCCTCATTGAGGGTTGCTCTACAAGAAAACCCTCCCCTAGGGTTTGGACATTAATTTATGATTTTATTACGAATTCTCCAAGTTGGGTGACTAGGTTGGGAAAGATTGTAAGGCTTTTTGAGTGGCCAAAAGATGCCCTAATTTGATAATAATAATTCTGAAATTATTATTATTATATTTTTTTAATATTTGTCACACTGATTTGAGCCTAAGGTGGTTTTGAGGCCATTTGTGGCATAATAAATTCTGAATATTTTACTATGATTTTTTAAAGTGGAGCGAATCACTTGGGGAGCTTGGGGAGACCTTTTAGGGTGCTCTTAGACCCTAAAATTGGTATATATATTTTATATTGAATTTTGATGATTTATTCTAGTCATTTTGGCATCATTTTGGAGAAATTCACATACTAATTAATTTTTTAATTTCCCTGAATATTGGCGACTTCACTGGTAAGGTCATTGAGCCATTAGTACCTTCGTTTCATGGTTATTTGATTTGAGGTTGTTTTGAGGCCTTTATGGCATAATAAATTCTGAATATTTTATTGTGATTTTTATCAGTGGAGCGAATCACTTGGGGAGCTTGAGGAGACCTTTTAGAGTACTCTTAGACCCTAGAATTGGTACATATATTTTATATTGAATTTTGATGATTTATTCTAATCATTTTGGCATCATTGGATAAGGGTTATTGGAGGAATTTGCATACTAATTAATTCTGTAATTTTTTTGAATACTGGCGACTTCATTGGTAAGGTCATTGAACCATTTGTACCTTCATTCCATGGTTATTTGATGCTGTGATAAATTTTCATATTCTAGCTTAATATTGGCAAGTGATTGCAAGGGTTTGTGAGGTTGTTGTAAGGGGAACAACTGCTATTTTTATGTGGGGTAAAATCAGAATTACAAACGTTGACAAATCAACATAAAACACTCATCATTGGCACGGAAAGGTACCTAATTCAGAACTTTGATTTTTGGCTCATGTTTACACATTCAAAAATGATTTATGGAAGTAAATATCGGTAGCAATTCATTGCTTTGTTGGGAAACCTTGATTTTGCATGATTGACCCAAATCGGGGACATTACAATTACACACAAGAAAACATTAAAGACAATGTCAATTGACTACTAAATGTATCACAACAAAACACTAATGTGCTAAAACAATAATTTGTGATGATAATATACCCTTACAACTGAATTAAAACTTGCAAAATGGTTGTACAGCAACAAGGAGCACAACCGTTCAATTACAAATGAAGAATGGTAGCTGGCAAGGTGAGGCACTCCTTCCTAAGAGGGTGATTTGTCTACATCAGCCAAAAATAGTCCCTCACAACCCTAGTGCAGGTGTCTTAGGGCATTGATCTACCTCCCAAATGGTGTAGCAGCATTTCCTAAGACACGACAGCCTTGAACAATAGTAAACCCTAATTGATGGTCCAATAAATCCTCACAAAAAATTTGAAAACTATTATTCACTTCTAACCAATTGAAATCTAAAAATAACTTTGATTTGTTTACATAATTATGATCCCTGGATGGAATCACCTCAATGTGTGAGAGGGTTTTCATCCTCACAACTCGTACTAACTATAAGGGTTTTCGTCTTTATGTTGAAAACTAATGAACTGGAAGGCTCAACAAATTGAGATAATATATTGATCATAAACTTGAATGATTTACAATGAAGACTCTCAATATATAGACTCAATTGTCACTTTTAGGGTTAGGGTTATACTTTTAGGTTTAGGATTTTAATTCACTTTTACCGTTTTATTTTATTTCCACTTTTCCCTTTTCTTACCCTTTTCTTTTATTGCTAAAAATAATAAAGTAATATTAAGTTTTCACTTTTTTTTAATAAAATTTTAGTCACTTAGACAACTTAAAAATATTAACTTTATTATTTTTTACCTTATTTTAAAAAGGGGACATGACACATCCAAATAACTTTGAATGGACTAAATGCATAGATACAAAACTCACAAGGTGCCAACGAAAACTCTAAAAACTCATGACTCAAATTACAAGGCGAGTAACTGGGTTGTGACTCACATAACAAGTTTCTACAAAGTACTCATGAGTTTGTGCAGAAAGCTCACGAGCCTGTGATGTTTTTAAGATTTTTATTTTTTATTTTTTCATGGCAAATTTGGAAGATTTTTAACAATTTTCCTTGCTATGCATTCTCGAAACTTATTTCTTATGCTTTTTAACAACATTTTGCATGTCATTTTAATTCATTTTATGAATTTATATTTACTTTTTAATTGCTTAGTTTTGCCAAGTCCAAAGTCCAAGTCAAAATTTTTGGGCTGCCAAGTTTTTTCCAAGCCCAAGTTTTAAAAGTTTGGACTAAAGTACTTTGGTTATTTTCTACTTGCAATAAGTCATGGTGTTGGTCATTTACAATCAAAGCAAATATGACATATATTTGGCTTGAAATGTGTTCATTAGACCATTAATAAGGCAAAGGTGTGGTCAAATGATTCTTTTTATAAGCTATGGTAAGCACATTCACAAAGAGATAAAACATAAATAACATGTGAAATACTTGAAGCTAATGTAATGTCCCCAAATGGGACGATTAGGATAATTTGGGGTTTTCCAACAAACCCATATGCACAACTAAAAATAATATGAATGCTACCCTAGCAGTAATAGATGTCATAATTTTTAAGCAATAACACTCCACAATAACTCCAATAATTACTGATTATGCAAATATAATAAAATACCTCTTTTCCTGGCAATATGGAATGAAGATGTGGCTGGAAATTTCTTGCAATAATTTTGATTTTTAAGATCTTGTTACAGCTGTGTTTTCCCTTCCAATCAGCGTTGAATCTCTTGCATGAACTCATAAAAAATATACCAAAAATCCCTACAATTTATTAGGGCTTCTAAAGAATAAATTAGGGCTGCCAATAGCCAATTTAGCCCCTCCAAATAAGTCGTCACACTCAGAAAAAATAGAAGAAACAAATCTAAAATTCAAACCCTTATTTTATCCCTTCAACAAGGTCTTCAAGTTCCCCAAATCAAATCGCCCCACTTGAAAAAATATTAAAATAATTTTCAAAATATAAATTACCTTATTTTCAGCTTACAATAATTTATTATTTGCCGTAATCAGTTGAAACTTAAAAAATTCATAACTTCTAAAATTTTGGAAATTTCAATGTAAATGTTAAATCAAAATAACCACAAAAATAGTAGCTTTCAAACAAAATTAGAATCAAAATTTCCCCTCCATGGGAAGTTCTTTAAAAGAAAATTTGAAGTTACAAAAGCCCTAGTTACAGCCCTAGATTCTTTCAAAATTAACAAAACTCTTCAAACCAAGTCCGCCCACCTCTTTGACCTGCAAATCATGAATTTTCAGCTCTTTGAAGGGTTTGAAATAATCCTTGATGAAGGTGGCATCCAAAGACACCTTTCTAAATCCACTTGCATACAACTCTGCAAAATTGAGCCACAATTACAACCTTTGAATAGAGCTGCCCTATGTGGAAGAGTGGAGTTTTTCGTCTCCAAACTCCTAGGTGCACTTGAAGGTTTTCATCTTCAAGTTAGTTGTTCAAGCTTGACATACTTGCACAAGAACTTCAACCTCCAAAAATGTATAACCTTTTCAAAAGAGCCTTTCTTTTTCTTTTATATCCCTCCTCCAAATGTGGCACCCAAAAGAAAGGAGGAGTTTACCTTTTCCTTTCTAAAAAATATATATTACAAGCTTCCTTATAAAATTCACTTTTTAGCCTTAAGTGCCCATGACACTCAAAAGGTTCCAACTTAAGTGAAAAACAAATTAGACTATTATTACTTTATTTTAAGTATCTAAGAATACTTTTTATTTTAGTAATAATATTATTTTAAATCCAAAACGGGGACATTACAGCTAATGTAATTATAGAAAATTCACAATTTGGGTAGATATCTTTCAACCATGGTTACTCCAATATGAAGCTAACTCATGGTGGCATATAGTAAAATACCTTGACTAGGGGAGCCCTAGTAAAAAAGCAAAAAATGTCAATATAAACTAGGTTAACCCAAATAAAGTAGTAGCAGCTTAAAAGGATTTACTTGGCTAAATTTGTTAACTAATTATTTATAGAAACATACTTTTTTATTTCTTTGAATGCAATTATACTCTAGCAACCTAACATTTGTGATTTTGCACCTAGATACCTCTCATATAAAGTAGACAAAATTTTGGCATGCTACAAATGCAATTGACCTACATTTTTAAGGGGTGACATGTTGTTTCTCTAGCAATAGGCCCCACCAACTACAAGAGATATAGAGATTGCATGTGTATTATACTACAGACCAACCAACCATATTAGTGCCATAGCACAATCTATTATATCAAGTTAATGGTTCAATTTCAACCTACAATTTTTAAAATCTGAACAAATAATAATGAACATGGACTTAATTGCATTTGTCATCAAGGAGCTGCGATTCTATTTTGTTGTTTGAAACACCACAAATTACCTTATGAGACATAATCAAAATGAGTCCCCTGACGACGAGGCCAACTTGTGCAACTAGCCAAGTACAAACTTTTACACAATAATAGTCTCTAATTTGGAATTAGTCATGATCGAATCATGATAAGGAGGTCCCTGACAGTCACGTTTTTTTACCCAAAATACTATTTCCTGATTTTGACTCCCTTAAGCTCAAATGGTGGCACACGGCTTTCTGAGCTTCCTTGACCTGACTTGTTGCATCAGATTTTCCCTAAACTGTATCTAATAGTTTTAGATGCCTTCATGATTGTATATGTCAAGTTTACAAGTGAACTTTGTCCCTTTGCCCAATATAGATGTCCAAAATAAGAGCACATATGTCGAATGACATGTGTGTGTGCGTTAGCATGCATAATTTGGTATGTTCATTGATGTACTCAAATATCATGTGTATGGCCCTTCTTTGCTACATTTTCTAGGCTTTGACTTTAGTCTCTCTAGGTTAGACTCCAAAAAGGTAAAAGTTAAGAAGTTCAACATGGTTACAATCCAAATGCGTGGATGGGGTGAGGATTAAGTTGAAATTACCTCTAGAGATAGGGAATTATCCAAGAAATCTTCCTTACCTTTGCATTGCTCGATCTGCCTTAAATTGCATTCTTTTACATGGATGGGTCATTTAAAAGCCTTGGAACTATCCTCTCTAAAATTTCCCCTCCTCTTCAATTATTAACAAGGGTTAGAAAACCATTTAAAACATCAAATTCTGTTCAAGCTTTTGAATCAAGTTGTTTCAATCAAGGATTAATTTGATCAAGACTTTTGATCCAAGATCTCATGATAAATGTTTCCAGCTAGGTTTCTCTCCATCATGCCCTAAGTAAGTTGCTCAATCAATTAATCAAGTGATCAAATCAAAGTCACCATTCAAGAGTAAATCGAGTCCTTGGGTTCACATCCAAGGCCATAGTCTTCATCCAAGTGTTTCTTGAGAGTCTAGCACCGTAGCTAGCATATTGGTGCATTGGAGCTAGTCCAATTGTTCCCTCTTTGGCTAAGTTAGTGTAGAGAGTCTTATGATATCATATGCCATTGCTTCATTAGTACAGTATTGTGTTGTCTTTAGCTATCCTTTAGTAGACACAGGTTGTCTAAGAATTCCTTAAAGGAAAAACCGGTCTCTGAAGGTCTAGGCTATCACATTATGTATAAATTGAGCAGGTTTCTAAGGCCACCACACCACACTAAACTAAAGGATTTTATTTCAAGATCTCATGATCATTGTTTTCAACTAAGTTTATTTCCACCGTACCCTAAGAAAGTATCTTTTCCCTAAGAAATTAGCTTTCATTTATTAATCAATCAAGTGATCAAGTCTAGCATTCAAGTGTAAATTGAGTCCTTGGGTATACATCTAAATCTAGAGTCTTTAATCAAGGGTCTCTTAAGAATCTAGAACTAGCTAGAATATTGCAGCATTGGACCTAGTTCAAGTGCTCCCTCTTTGCCTATGTTGGTGTAGAGAGTCTCATGCTATCATATGCCATGGCATAATTAGTAAGGTATTATGTTTTCTTTTAGTATACCATGTACCATTTTCCAGTTTGAGGATGGGGACTCTGACATTTTCCTTTCTCACATCCGTCATCTTCTGCCTCTAGAACCCCAGTTCTTCTCACTTGGTTGTGTTAATTCCAAGTACACATGTCTTTCCTCCATTATTTGGGAAGCTTCCCTCAAATCTTTTCCTAACTACACCAGATCTACGTCTACTTCCCATCAATCTCATAGATCTTATCCCATGAATTAGTGGTGTGATGATGACTGCAGGACTCTCCACTGTCAACTTTGGTATGCCTTCCTCCATTCTCACCCCTCATACCCAACGTTAAAATCATTCTAACATTGCCTTCTATGAAGTAAGAAATGCCTTTTTATTTCTCAAAGGAGACAGATCTTATGGGCTTCCTACATTCACTCCCCCAAACTCTTTTGGCGTACCATCCTCCCATGACATTCTCCCCTCCCCACTAAGTTTAATCCCACATCCATGCTGTCCCATACCTCCACCCTTTATGATATTCTTGGCCAAACACAAACCCATGTTGCTTCTCCACCATCTTCTTCTCACTTTTTCACATACATGAATGTTAGAGAGGTGGTGAAGGTGATGAATAGTAGCAAGGCAGCCAATGAAGAAGGTTTCCTAGCCGAGTTCTTTAAACATGATTTTAGAGCTTTTGGAAGCCATTTGGTTGATCTTTTAAACCACGTGGTTTGATTGGGTTTCACACCCTCTTGGTCACATCATATTATTCACCCGATTCAAAAATCAAGCTCCTATTAAGATCCTAATAATTATAGGATGATCACGATTGGATACACATTCTCGAAATTATATGCAACTATATTACACATGCAACTTTTAAGAGTGCTAAAGTAGAGACACCTTAGAGCTAGGGTATAGGGAGGGTTTAGACCAACCCATCAGACCATTTATCATATTTTCACACTCTGAGCCATTATTAAAGAGGCACGTCATCGCTCATCCAAATTCTATTATTGTTTTTTAGACTTTAGGAAAGCGTTTGATTCTATTTCGAGAGAGGCACTTTTCTAGAGACTTAGGAAAATTGGCATTTTTGAGACCCTCTTGGCAACCATTATGAGATTATACGAGAATGTTCTTGGTCATCTTTGCATGGTTCATGGGATTTCAGAGTTTATTAAGAGTACCATTAAGGTCAAGCAGGGATGCCCTTTGTCCCCATCCTTATTTGGGATATACATTGATGAGTTAGAGACCTTTCTTCAAGAACATATTCAAGCTAGCGATGGGTGTCTTCTTCACCAGGTTCTGATTTCTATCCTCTTGTTTGTGGATGATGTGGTTCTCCTAGCCTCTTCTCCTAAGGGCTTATAGTGGTAGTTGGATGATTTGGCTCTCTTTTGAAATCTCTGGTAGCTGACCATTAATTTGGGGAAAACCAAGGTCATGGTATTTAATGGCTTGAAGCCTTCCACCTCCATTTATTTTTTAGAGGAAAGGAGGTTGAGCTTACCACTTCCTATACTTATTTGGGAGTGTAATTTTTTGGTCCACATTTTAGCTTGAGGTAGGCACTCCAACCTAGAATAAACAAAGGTTATAGTTCTTTAGAATGATAATGTTTTCTGAATCTCTTCCAAGATATCAATCATGGATACACTTATCAGACCCATAATTCTCTATGGATATATAGTTTGGGGGCCCTCTCTACATGAGGGTGATTGGGATATTGTTGAGAGGGTCCAAACACTTCTCCTTCACCACATGATCAGGGATGTAAGCAAACAATTCCCCAACACATTATTCTTGTAGAGTTTGGAGCCTGACTCTTCTAACTAGAGACTATATTTGATCTGATCACTTTCATACATCACATATAGAGGTTTGTTGATTCTGTCAGTGGATGTGATAGATACCCATACTTAACATATTGTTCTTTAGAGAATCTTGCTCTTTTAGCTCCTTTGACCTATGGACATTGTTGGTATATAGGAGTTTCTGATCTATTGGAATATGTGGGAATCAAGATGGATGGACTTCCTCCATTTATGTACTCCTTGGATGCACCAGATCATCTTCTACCCACTAGACAGGAGTTGAACCAGATTATTAGGGATGATATTTACATATAGTTTATCCTTATTACTTAGGTAAACCCTCCTGGGGGGGTATGCCCTAAGATGGCATTTTATACAGAGCACTTCTTGGCATTGAGTGATGGGCTTATCATTCATCCATAATATACATTCCACCACTGGATGCACTCTCTTTATATCCCATTAGGATAGTTTCGAGTGAGTTCCCACAAGCTTAGGATTGAAATAGACCACCAGATTGATTGAGTAGACATGATTTATTGATTATGCAGTATCCAAGAGATAGAGTCCGACGAACACTTCATCTTCTGTTGTCCCATATATTATGAGATTAGGTGGAGATTTCACTACCTATTTAAGAGGACACAAACTCTTTCTGACTTATTTAGATATGAGGACCAGAGATGTTTGGCTTTATATATACAGGGAGCTCTGAAGCTTTGTGATCATTTTATTCAGAGACCCACTAGACCAGTCCCCACTCAGTGGATTACTTCCTTTTCCATGGTTTTATTTTCAAGGAGAGGCACTAAGTGATAGATTGACATCAATACAACCCCACATTCTAGATCAGTCAGGCCCAAAGACACTATTCACAGTTCCTCGAGTTTTCATCAGCATATTCACTTCAGACTTGGCATCAGGAGGCAGACTAGATCCACCAGACCTTCACAAAGGAATTTTCCTTCTAGGCAGAGGATTGGAGGACGGACTAGGCATCATACCTCCCCTTCTTTGGGACATAATTCTATTTGAAGATTTTTCTCATCGGCCTTGGATGCTAGGAGAGTTGGATCAAACTCTTGATGGATTCCTTCCTGGTTCTTCTTTCTTATGGATCATCCTTGTGCTCCCGATGTTTACATAATCTTGGAGATTGCTCATTTCTTTTGCTCTCTTCTTTAGACCTGAGCGTGGTTGGGTCCTTTGGTGATTTGGCTCTAAGTGGGTCACTCTTTGCCATGTTTTATACTATTTCTTTCAGCATTGTTTTTCTTGTTTTTGGAGATGTTTTTGGTTTCCCGCTTTTTCTTGACACATTTCTGTAATCTACAATCCCTTTCACCTATGTAACAATCCTTACCCAATCTACGCTTAATTGTCTGAATTTGCTGCCTTGTAATTTTTTCAAACACCTTGTAAGCAAAGTGCTTCTTGCTAGTTTTTGTCACAATTTTGATGATTTGTTTGAATGACGATGGATTAAAGCTTCAAGTGTTTATAGAACAATGCAAGAATGACAATGCTAAGTTCTAGATACAAGAATGACTTCTTTTTTATTCTTTTCTATGCAATTAGATGAATTCACAAAGCAAACTAATCACCTAAAACCAACATACATTTAGTTGAATAGTTGGCATGTAACCTACTATCTCAATTCAAACCTTCAAAAGATAACTATAAATGACTAGCAACTTGTGATTCTTATTTGTATTGATGATTTGATATAGTGTTCCACCAGACTAGCGAAGACTCTTGGCATAAACAAGAATTATAATTATATGGTATGCTGGTATGAAGGATGTACACCTATAAATGCAAATATAAACTATAATAAAGGATGAATTGTATGCAATGAACCCTGGTGGGATTGAGGTGCCCTTGAGAATAGATGAAGGAGCAAGCAATTTCCAAGTGAAAGGATGATCTCCCAAGCCAAATTGAATTTTCCAAGCCAACTGCCCCTATTCTAGTCTGATCTCAAATTTAAAATAATATGCAATGAATATGCATTGTCTCAAGCATCTAATATCATCTCCATGATCCAAGGAAGTGGGTGCACCAAGCCAAATAAAGAACTGATGCAAATTGAAACCCTCACAAGGAAAAACGTCCCTCCTAATGGCATCCTTCCTTGACTGTAAATATCTGATATTTATATTAGATTTCTCTACAATGCAATTTGCTCTCTTAACCAAGGAAAATTGATGCCAAGCTATATGGAATCCAACACCAAAAGATAGCTATGCAGCCTCCACAAATTCAACAAATCAATTTCTCCAAAATTGGCCAATGGCCACAAATTTTGCTCCAATTGAGATGACTGAAATATCACCTCCAAAATGCAACCCTTCAAGAGATATTTCACTCCCTCAGTTATACTATCAATGGGAGTTATCATTCCCAAAGACAAATTGATTCACTGTAGAAAACTCTAGGCTCCACCAGCATACCACAACAAAGACAACATCAAATCGGGATGATTCATAATGGCAGCCCACACCTCCCTTTATACATTTTTTCTCTCTCCTTCATTTGGGAAGCTTCTAGAAACATCATAATCTTTTATTATTATTTTTCCCTTTTAATATATTATATTTGCACTTTAATATAAAATAATGAATTATAACATAAAGTAGAAATATAACATCATCTTGTAACATGAGGTTTTTAAAAATAGAAACATTCTAATAAATCATTAGAAAACCTCCAGAATATGTCGAAACTTCCCCAAAGAAACCAAATGCCATTTGGGTAACTGTGGAGAAGACCCTCTAAGCATGCCGTATTAGCCTACGAGGGCTACTGATAGGCTAATCATGTTGTAAGTAAAATGTCTAGCTAGAAGGGGACATTATAGTCCACCCCTCCTTAAATTTCTTGTCCCCAAGCAATCTCAAATATGGATGCTGTATAATCTCCTCACTCTCCCAAGTAGCATCCTCAACTAGCAAGTCCCTCCATTTAATTAAGTATTCCCTGATGACTCGTCTTGACTTGAAAACTAGTCAACTACAAAACAAGAATAGTCAAATTCACTTGAATTGTTGGAACGTTTGAAAGTCTCCCCTTTGCATGAAATCAATGCAAATGCCAAATTAATAATTGCATTTGAACCGCCCAAAAATTTTGAGCTTTGAGATAAACAAGAGTGCGTGCATCAAATTTTTGGCTATTTGAAATGTTCAATGCTTTGTCTGTTCATCATGCAAGACAACTCTATTTTCAGAACTGAAGCATGCTTGTTTTCTTAAATGTGTTCACTTCATTGGAGTCACTCACATTAGTCTATGCATGATCTTTGTTCATCTTGCCTTTGTATTTATTCTGTGTTTGTTTTATTTGTTGTTCATGCTTATGTCCATGTTTAATTCTTCTTAGTCTTTGCTCATACCTCTAAATTTTGCATTTGTCTTACTTCTTGTTCAGTTTTGGCTTAGTCCTATTTGTATTTTCTTTGGGTTTTCCCATGTTCTGCTTTAATTTAAGATTCGAGCTTTATTTTAGTTTCGGTCCTTTAGACAATTGGCTTGGCATTTCCTTTTCTCTTTTTTGGCCTTAGCTTTACGCCCTTGTCTTTTATATCAGGCTTTTTGTCCTCTTGAATTCCTTCATACTTTTTGTCTGAAGGAATTCCTTTGGACAAAAGGTCTGAAAGTATTCATTTCCTTGCCAATTTTTCTGAATTTATTCTTTTAGGCTCTTCTGCCTTGCCCTTTGCTTTTCTTCAAGCTTTTGTTGACTTCATATTTCTCACAGATTTCTTGTTTGATAATTATTCTAAAGGATTTCCTTAAATTTTCTCATTTCCTTCTTTGCCTTTTTTTATTTCTATCAGGCTTTTCTCCTGGGTATATCCTCCATTGGACCTTTTCCTTGAATTCCTTCAGACAAATAGTCCGAAGGAATTCCTTTGAACAAATAGTCCAAAGGAAATTATTTTCCATTTGAAGTGTCCCTTTATTTTATGAATGTGCCCTCCACAAGGGCTTCTGCTTCCCAAAATTGCCCTTCAGGCTTTTTGATTTGGTCTTGTTAGTCGCCTGGGTGCCTTTCACAAGGGTAAGGTTCTTCCAGAAGTGCCCTTCAAAATAATTGTAAAGGTCCACTTCACCCACCAAGTGCCCTTCGTAAGGGTGTAATGTCTTCAAAAGTGTCTTTTAGAAGAATTGTAGGGCACCCGAGCTTTTTGAAGGACACCTAGGCTTTTTGAAGGGCCCCTGAGCTTTTTGAAATTGTCCTTAAGAATTTTTGTCTTCTCTTGAAAACCATAAAGTGAACCAAACCAAAGGGTTACATACCCTTTGAGACTTTTGAATTGGACCTTCTCAAAGGGCAGGTGCCCTTCAGGGCTTTTCCACTATGCTTTTTTCTTTTTCTTTTAGACAAAAAATCCAAAGAAAATAAGCTTTAGATGACTACCACTTAGTCATTTTTTTGGACTTTTACACAGTCCTTTGAGAGCTCTTTCTCTTAGACAGAATGTCTAAATAAATAGTCCACCTCTTATAGACCAAAAAAATTCCTTGGGAAGACAAAATAACTAAACTTACAGCTTGTATTTCTTGGTTATATTTGCACATTTCATTGTAATCAAGAAAGCTCCTTGGAAACCTCTGCATGACTAAAATTCACTTGGTTGTAGATGGGCACATGGGTGGCTATAAATGCTCATTTAAGGACCCCAAAATTGATTCACAAGACAAACTTAGAACCATAGCAAAGTTCCAAAGTGTGGGGGTGACAATTTGCCTTGTGGGGGGCAAAATTGTCAACAATAATCACAGATTAATTTTTTTACTAGTATTGGATATAATCAAAGAGATTTAGCCAATACAATTATTAAATGATATAATGTGATTACCCAAACACCACTTGGAGGCATTACCTTACCTATCATAGTGGGTCTTAAGGCCACTTTAGTTTGGTTTCATGTATTACAGAATAATGGGACATATGGCATGTTGGTTTGGCAATTTGAGTGTCATGGTGTACAAGGAGACTATTGTTTGTAATATTATCATTGATGTAAAATGATGAATGTTCTATCAAGAATTAATGACAAAGGTGTTGAGCTGTGTTGAATTCCTAGAATAGTCATGTGAATGCCTTTACCAATTTGTTGGTGTCTACATTTGCACTTATGGCAGCATCTGGAGGAAACAATCACACTAGGCTACTCAGGTTTGTGCCTATTCCTTGTGGTCGAAGTTCTGAGTCATGCGGATGGAAGGAGAAAAATTTATGCAAGTGCAAAAGTAGGGCTCCCAGGTAGTTGAATGATATCTGAACACTTAGTCATTTTTACAAGCTTGGTCTATTCTCTCAAAAAAATGTCTAAGTCAAATCTTTCAGAAAATGTCTAAGTCTATTCTTTCAGAAAAGTATATAAGTCTATTCTTTTAGAAAAGTCTATAAGTCTATTATTTTAGAAAAGAGTCAGTCTATTCCTTTGAAAAAAGTGTCTAAGACAATTCTTTGTTAAGTCAATTCTCTTTGAAAAAAATCCCACAACAAATAAGGGTATGTGGACACTTGCGTAAATGCCGAAGGGTAGTTTGCAGAAAGTTTGAAGGGCAAGTGGACCATTCAAATAAGCCAAAGGGTAGTTTGAAAAAAGGCTGAAGTGTATGAGGACCTTTATAGAAAAGCCAAAGGGTAGTCTATAGAAAGTCTGAAGGGTAAGTGGACCATTCAAATACACCGAAGGGTAGTTTGTAGAAAGGCTGAAAGGTATGAGGATCTTTACAGAAAAGCCAAAGGGTAGTTTTCAGAAAGGACAAAGGGTATGAGGACCTCTACAGAAAATCTGAAGGGTATGAGGATGTTTCCAAGAATTCTGAAGGGCAATCGGACAAAAAGTTTGTAGAAAGTGTCCCAAAGGGGACTCGGACAAATAGTTCACAAAAATTGTCCCGAAGGGGACTCAGACAAAAGGTCCATGGAAATTAATTTCGAAGGGGACTTTGAAAAAAGGTCACAACAAATTTATCCAAAGGATATAATTTGAATGAATAGACACTTGCAAATATTTCCAAAAAGGCATATAGGCAAAGATAAAGATCAAGCATATCGAATATAATCGAAAGGAGCGAAAGTGAACCAATCATGTAGAAGATATCAAGATGTGAGAAAGAGCTCGATGGTTGATATAAGAGAGATCAATGGTTCTATTGAAATAGGGCATATATTTGGAAGTTCAAGATAGAAAGTGATTGGTGCCAAAGATAAGATGAATAATCCTTGATTAAAGACATGACCAGACAAATGATGAGCTTGAAAAGTCTACACGAAGCCTGATATTGATCTATCCAACCGATCAATCAATGATTAAGGAAATGGTGCAGTAGTGACCTATATCTGGTAGTTGCCAAACATAGTAAAGGGACTTGACCATCATAATGTGATGCATAAACCAAGACATGAGAAGCGTGTAATCCAAAGTTGCATTGAATGAGAACCAATTAAGTGCAATAGAAGTATGAACGTAATTGGAGACATGGAACCCTAAAAAATCCATTGTATATACATGACTTCAAAAGCATTGTTTTGTTGCTTCTTCCATTACAATTTCAAGAGAGAGTCAAAGGTTGTTGATGAGAGATATATGTAGATAGAGTAAAATTCTATCATCTGTGATTGTTCAAACTATTGTTGAATCTAAGCATGTGAGCAATACGAAGTGTGTAAAATAGAATATACAGACACAGACCATGATAGCATAGACAACAGCATAGAGACCAAGAAGAGGATGTGGATGTGTCAAAAAAAGAACATATAAAAGACACAAAGGAAGAGAGGCCGAAGCAACAGGTGTAAATGGATTGTGTCAAATAGAAGATATATCGACATAGAACTAGTAAGGCAGAAGAGAGAAAGGGGATTGAAACGTATTTGAACAGAATATGACCAAATGTATGAAAAAAAAGTAAAAGGTAGAAAGGAAAGGGAATGAAGTGTGTCCAACTAGAATATATCCAGACACAAAGATTGAAGAGACCGAAAGAAAGAGCACACAGAGAATGAGTAATGAGTGAGCAGTTACAAACTAGACTTATAACAAAAAAACTAAACTAGATTCATTTGTGAATCTATCTTGTACATTGGAGTTGTAGCTTCATAGTTTTGATTGGTTGGTGCCTTCAAAAAAATTGAGTTGGTGCTCAGTTAGGGGATTGGTGTCTCCTAAGGATAGGTGTCCTTGAATGTAACCAATGTGATTTTACCAGTGAGCTGATTTCATTGTGAGGTTGGATCAGAATAGTAGATTTTAGTGGTTATTCTCACCGTGGTTTTTACCTTTGGATTTTCCACATATAAATTTGGTGTAATGTACTTTTGTTTGTGTGTGTGTGTGTGTGTGTGTGTGTGTGTGTGTGTGTGTGTGTGTGTGTGTGTGTGTGTGTGTGCGTGTGATTTTTGCAACTATTCTTTAATACGCATATGAATTGATATCTCCTCTAAAAGTTTTAATAAACTAGTTTTAGCTCATCTACTAATTCACCCCCCTCTTAGTAGATAGTTGTGTTCAACAATTGGTATCAGAGCATAGGGTTCCTTAAGAAGAAGCTTAATCAACTTAGGTAGATCTTGGTTAGTGAACACAATGGCCAGTTAAGAAGGATCCTCCTCAAATAAAGCACCTCTATTTGATGGGTCTAACTATGCCTTTTGGAGCATAAGGATGGAAGCATATTTGTCCTCATTAGGATTTGATGTATGGATGTCTATAGTAAATGGATGTACAACTCTTTTTGTAGCTCTTATTGATCAGGTTGCCAAGAAGGCATATGAAAACAATGCCAAGGTAAAGAATACTATTATTTGTGGACTGTCAAACTCAGAATTTGTCAAAGTTATGCATTGTCAGAGTGTAAAAGACATATGGAATAGTTAAAGAGTATTTATGAAGAAGATGACAAAGTGAAACAAGCCAAGCTACAAACATACAAAGGGCAGTTTGAGAGTCTTAATATGAATGAAGAAGAAAAGACTGTCGACTACCTCCTTAGGGTAGATGAAATAGTTAATGCTATCAGAGTCTTAGTGAAGAAATGGAAGAGTCAACCATAGTCAAGAAAATGTTAAGATCATTGTCATCAAGATATGATTCAAAAAATTTTGCAATTGAGGAAGTAAGAAATTTGGACAAACTCACTGTTGATGAGTTGCATGGAACATTCACAGCATATGAGAAGAGAATGGGAGACACATACACCTTTAAAAGAGAAGCTACATTCAAAGTAGTAGATCAAACAAAAGAAGAAACTTCTATGTCTGAGTTTGAAGAGTATGATGGAGAAGAAGCTAACTTTGTCAAAAAATTAAAGAGAGGATCAGGAAAATACAAAGGTAAGCTACCATTCAAATGCTTTAAATGTGGAAAGGTAGGACACTTTACTGCCAAATGTCCTTGTAATAAAAAGGACAATTCTAAGCAAGAAGAGAGCAACAAAAAGGCGAAACCTCACTATGCAAAAATGAAGAACTTCAAGAGCAAGAAAGGTTTATATACAAAAGAAGATAGTGACTCAGTGAAGGGTAGTGATAGTGATAGTTCGAATGATGATCATGATTGTGATTTTGCAGCAAAGGGAAAATAATTTATTTTCATGGTAGAAGAATGAAAATGAAGATGAATATTGGGATGAATAAGAGGAAGGTGAAGTTGATCTAGAAGGCAAACTAGTTTGTGCTCTAGAAGAGATTGAAAAATTAAAAAAAGAGAACTCAAAACAAAAGAAGCCTGGGCAGAAGGAACTTGATAAATCTAATCAAATGATAGTGACCCTAAAGACTCAACTTGAGGAGGCTAAAAGAATAGAAGTAGTTCAGATGGAACTACAGACAAAATCCAAAGAATGCATGAATCTTGAGGCACAAATGGTAGCTTTGAGGAAAGAATTTGAGAAGGCAAAAAGTCAAATAGACAAAAGTCTAAAGTTGAAAAAAGGATCAGACATTATTAATGAATTAATTAGTGGTTAGAAGCCTTCAAATGAAAAATTTGGTCTTGGATACGAAAAAGGAAATGGCTCATTAACTAGTACGTCGACCAACCTATATGATAATTTCAAAATAGGGGCAAAAGCAAAGAAAGAAAGGATCAACGAGGACACTAAGAATGATTCAAACAAAGATGAGAAGAATGAATTCTGAAAAGCCTAAAATCAAAGATGTAGAAGGATATGCGAAAGTGGTAGATTTGAAAAAATGAAAGTGTATGAAGGATCAATATACTGGACCAAAGAATGTTATGACCAGGTATTATTCATCCTTTTATGGTTATTGTTACAGTTGTAATCAGTTTGGTCATAGGGATATTGAATGTAGAGTTTTACCTACAAGGAGAACTAATTTTATAAATAAAAAATCATTTTTTCCTATATTGGATTCAAGTACAATATGTTACAATTGCAATAATTTTGGTCATATAGCCAACCATTGTAGGACTAACCTTGTAATGTCAAAAATAAGCAATGTAAAGAAAGGCAAGTCTCCTAATAAGAATAAAGGTTCACAAATCATTAATGGAGGAAAGAAAAAGACATCTGAAAGACCTAAGAAGATATGAAAAGTGAAAAATAAATCCTTGATTACTCAAACAACACTTCGCGTCAAAGAGTACAATTTATGGGTGATAGACAATGGGTACTCAAAGCACATGACTGGTGACGAGGAAGTTCACCAAGTTGAGTAAGTGCAAGGAAGGAACTGTTAGCTTGGGAGACAACACAATAGTAAAAATCAAAGGCAAAGGAACCTTGCACATTGATGGTAAGCTTCCTACACATGACGTTCTTTATCTCAAAGGACTGAAACATAATCTACTAAGTGTCAGTCAAATGTGTGATAATGGATACAAGGTCATATTTGATGCCGAAGGTTGCAAGCTAAAAAGATCTAAAAAATAGTTTCAGAAGGAAAAAGAATCGAGAATAATATCTACAATCTTGTTGAGGTAAAAAGTAATAGCTACCTCATAGGATAGGTCGATGAACGCTGGTTGTAGCATAGGAGAATGGGACATGTCAATTTTCACAATCTAGTCAAAGTAAGTTCGAATAAGTGTTTAAGACATATGCCTAAGATAACCAAACCTGTAGATACCATATGCAGAGAATGTCAATTAGGCAAGAAAATAAGGGTCAAGTTTCAAACAAAAGAATATGTGACTACAAAGCCTTCGCAATTGGTCCATACTGATCTCTATGGTCCTACCCAGACAAGAGGATCAAAAGAAGTTTATTACTTCATGTTGTTCATATATGATTATTCAAGGATGACATGGATAAGCTTTTTGAAGGACAAATCTCAAGCCTTTAAGAGATTTAAATTATTTAGAGCCATGGTTGAAAATGAAATGGGAAGAAAAATCAAATGTTTGAGATCAGATAAAGGTGGAGAATTCACCTCTAATGATTTTATAGAATATTGTTAGGAGCATGGGATTAAAAGGAACTACTCTGCTGCAAAAACTCCACAACAAAATGGAGTTATTGAGAGAAAGAATAGGACTATTAAGGAGATGGCCAGAACAATGTTGAAAGAGGCCAAATTATTTGATGGATACTAGAGAGAAGCAGTCCAAACAACAGTATACATCTTGAACAAAGTTCAAATGAGGGTGAAAATTGATAAAATGCCATATGAACTATGGTATGGAAAGCCTGCATCAATTAAATACTTTAGAGTGTTTGGAATCAAATTCTATATCAAAATAAAGGAGGATAAACTAGGCAGCTTTGAGTCAAGATGTGATGAGGTCATTTTTCTTGGTTACTCCACTCGTAACAAAGCCTATGTATGTTACAATAAGAGGCTGTACAAAATAGTTGAGAGTATCAATGTCAAGGTCGTAGAAAGATTTAAACACACCAAACCTATTAAGGAGATCAGAATTGAAGAATTAGGAGTAGAAAATAAAAAAGATAGTGAAGAGGAGGAAGAAAAGAATGAAAGGGCACCTGCAAGGTTTGTTTAAAAGGAACATCCCAAGAAGTAGATATTTGGCAACAAAAATGAGGGAGTTCAGACTAGAAGAAGAGCTGTAATGAACAAGGAGCAAGTAAGTTTTGCTCTATTTTTAGAAATTGAGCCTAAAACCTTTAGTGAAGCCAGCAAGGATGAAAAATAGTTAAAATCCATGGAAGAAGAGCTAAGTCAAATAGAAAAGAACAAAACATGGGAATTGTTTCCTAGACCCTCAAAAAATAATGTGATAGGAACAAAATGGGTTTACAGAAACAAACTCAATGAAGATGGAGCTGTCATAAGAAATAAAGAAAGATTGGTTTGCAAGGGATATGCACAAGTGGAAGGCATTGACTTGGAAGAGATATTTGCTCCAGTGGCAAGACTGGAAGCCATAAGAATGTTTTTATCATTTTTTGTTCATAAGAAGTTCAAATTATATCAAATCGATGTAAAGTCAGCCTTATTGAATGGAAACTTAGAAGAGGAAGTCTACATTGAACAATTAGAAGGTTTTTAGCTAGTGGATAAAGAAGATTACGTGTGCAGACTAAAAAAGGCATTGTATGGTCTGAAACAGGGACCTATAGCATGGTATTCAAGATTGGATCAATACCTACAACAATAAGGCTTCAACAAAGGATATGTAGATAACAATTTGTATTTTAGATCAGAAGGTAAGCATATGTTGATTATTGTTGTCTATGTAGATGATATCATCTTTGGACATGGCAATAGTAATATGTGCAAAGAATTTTCCACACAAATGCAAAGTGAATTTGAAATGTCTAGGCTGGGAGAACTTTCATTCTTTCTTGGTCTACAAATTGCACAAACCAATGAAAGGATATTCATAACTCAAACCAAGTATGCGAAGGAGATGCTCAAGAAATTTGGTATGGAGGATAGCATACCAGTCAACACTCCCATGATATCTGGATGTAAATTAAGAAAAGAAGATGAGTCACATGATGTGAATAATACTTTATATAAATCAATGATAGGTAGCCTATTGTACTTGACTGCATCAAGACCAAACATCATGTAGACTATATGTATGGTTGCAAGATTTCAAACATCTCCCAAGGAATCACATGTCAATAATGTGAAAAAAATCCTTAGATACATCAAGAGCACAATTGACTATGGTCTGTGGTACCCTACAAGTGATGATCTCACTTTGATTGCATATGCAAATGCTGATTGTGTAGGAAGTGTGGATGATAGGAGAAGCACTAGTGGTGGTGCATTCTTCCTCAAAAATAGACTTGTGTCATGGTTGAGTAGAAAGCAAGAGTCGATTACATTTTATACAGTAGAATCAGAGTATGTAGTAGTAGCAACATGTTGCACTCAAGTCTTGTGGATGAAACAAAATCTTAGAGACATCAAAGTAGAATACAAAGAACCTATTTCTATCTTTTGTGATAACTCAAGTGCAATAAACATATCTAAGAATCCAGTGCTGCATTCTATAACCAAGCATATATACATCAAATATCATTTTTTGAAATAAAAGGTTGCAGATCAAGAGGTCAAATCTGAGTATGTGCCAAGAAATGACCAAATTGTAGATATATTTACCAAACCTCTTTCTAAGGAGCAATTTGTGTATCTAAGAGAAAACATGTGAGTAATGGCTCCCACACCACATCACTAGATTTTAGTGATAGGGCATGAATCTAGGGGGAGTATTGAAGGAATATTATTGACTTCTAGATTAAGAGAAAAGGTAGTTTGGTGAGATAGCTATAGTCCATTTACTATGTGATAACAAAGGAGACACAGGTGTGTTGGCTCTAGATCATTATACCTATCTATAGAGAGATATGTTGATTATTGATTGGTCTTTCAGACCAATGCTATATACATGATATTTTGCATAATAATGGAGCCAGAGGAATCAGATTTGAATGTGTCCTAGTAAGAGTTAGGAAAATGTGCCATTGTCTAAGGGGAGGTTTCTCTCAAAGTGATCTTACCAATGAGTTCCAAGGATCAGAACAACCAAGCTGATAGTAAAGGAGCAACCTGTTTCCATGTTATGACAAGGACTCTTTATCACTGATCTCAAAGGGGGAGAAAGTAGAATGATGAAGGAATAAATAAGGCTAGTCATTCTGAGGATGTTTTCCCATCAATGACAAAGGGGAGTGTTGACCATTTTGGCCTTGCATGCCAAAATTGGTCTCCTTCTTCCCTTGCTATCCTGAGCCAGTTCAAATTTGATTTGCACAAGTCTTTCAGCAAAAGGAGAAATTAATTCAATGGTTCGACGTCGGGGTCCAATGGCATGAGCTTTCCATAAACTTTGAACTTGAACTTTGAACCATTTTTGGTTCAATGAGTTGGTTAAGTTTAGTTGGTTCAGTTTAGTTGGTTCACTCTTTTGGTTCAATCAGTCGGTTCAAGTGATTGGTTCAGTCGGTTTGGTTCAATCAGGTTGGTTCAATGGGTTGGTTAAAATGAGTTGGTTCAAGCAATGGTTAATTAGAAAATTTCAAAGGAGTCTTCCAAAGCCCAAAGGACAAGTGCCCTTTTAGAGGGTAGTCAAGCTTGTCAAACTGGACCATTCCAACAGGCTACGAAGGGCACTTAGGCATCAAAAGGACCTTTGTAACTTTTTTGAAAAGCAAGTTTGGAGACCAAAGTGCCCTTGTGGAGGGTAGGTGATGAGAAAAATGGACCATTTCAAAAGTTTGAAGGGTAGCTTTGGGATTAAAGTACCCTTGTGGAGGGCACGAAAGAACTTAAAGGGAGGAAAGACCAAGGTAAAGAATTCCTTCAGACTTTTTGTTCGAAGGAAATTTTTGCAAGGCAAAGATGGAAGGAAAAGCAAAGGCAGAATTTCTTCAGACAAAATGTCTGAAGGAATTCCTTCAGACATTTTGTTTGAAGAAATATTTTCAGAGGAAAATAACGCAAAAAAAGACAAGATGAATTATTTCAGACAAAAAGTCTGAAGGAATTCCTTTGGACTTTTGTCTGAAGGAATTCACCTGAAAGGAAAAAATCTTGAGGGAATAAGCAAGGAATTCAAAGGAAGATATCCTTCAAACAAAATGTTTGAAGGAATTTATTTGAAAATTTTGTCTGAAAGATTTAAAGAGCAAGGCCGTCGAAGGACCTCGAAGGGGAGGTGCCCTTGCGGGGGACTCTCGACTGCCGAAAGAAGGACCTTCCCCAAACCCCAAAGGGACACCTTCCCTTTGGAAGGATTCAAAGACTAAGCTCAGTCAAAAGAAATTTGAAGGAAATTAATCCAAAGGAATTGCCAAGTGGGTGACGGGCCTGAAGATGTCAAAATTGAGCATCATGAACTAGTCATTGGAATTCAGACGTCAAAAGACGTCCTTGAAGACGTCAAATTTAGGGCAACAAGATAGTTGGTTTTCAAATAATGATGAGCGTGCAAATGTCAAATTTATAACCATGGAGTAACCATTGGTATTTAAATAGAAGGTGTAAACTTGAGATGTTTCAAAGACCTTAAGGCCAAAAGGAAGAGACAAAACCAGGAAAAGACAAAGTTAGGAAAAGACAAAAGTTAAGAATGAATTCAGCGATCTGCTAATGAAAGAGCCCAAAGAGCCAAAGAAGTAGCAGAAGATAGCCCTCGAGGGTTGAAGGAGATAGAAAAGACAAAGCCAAGAAGAGACAAAAGATCCAAGTGTAGAAACAGATAAAATAGTCTAAGTGGCAAAGGAAGGTGTTGACTCGAGGAGTTACTCTAGCGGTTGACACAGTGCCTGCCAAGTGTGTTGGGTGAATATTTTTTCACTAGCATACTGATGAACAAAATAGGTCTGATCATCCATAGAAAGGGAGATTTTTCATCCAAATTTGTATGTTTACCACATCTAAAGGGGACAAATCTCTCCTCTCACCAAAGGGAGGTTCTCTATAAAATATGAGGAGCTATATACTATAAATATAAGTAGAAAATAACACTCAGGGGTAAGGTATCACCATCCATATCTCTTTTTTTAGAGATGATGCTCATAGACAAAGGAGAAATCTTGGTGAAGACACTTCTCTTCTTTCAGAAGTGGTCTTACAGGTTACAACAAGAGTTCTTTTAGGTAGTGACAAGTGACTAGTAACAGGGTGCAATAATCAATAGAATGAAGTGTAGCACAAAGTCTCCACTTCAGCTACCCAAAGAGTGAGATATGAAGAAAAATGAGGGCATAAAGTCATCCAAGGTCCTTTACATAGAAACAAAAAATAAACAAACAGACTAAAGACAATCACAGACAACACAAAGTCTTCCACAACTGACTTCAGGACACCTTCTTGGTTACTTCCAAAAATCTTGCTTGTTAGATTAAATAAACAAGAATGCTTATAGGAGATATACATAAGAACAATTTTATAGAATAGCATAAGCTATAACAACACAAAGTCTACAAGTGTCTTGCTTTCTCATTCAGATAAAATAATATGAACAACAATCTGAGCTCAAAGTCTCAGTATTCACTTTTTAATTTGGACAGAGTTTCGCTTCTATAAAAATGAAAAGTCTCCCTTTGTATAAAGCAAGCTTTTAAAATATATAGCAGCCTAGAAACGACTGGTGCTTTATTCCATGGAGTGACCCATATTGCATTCAATGCTTTAAATGTGTCTTCAGTTATACCCTTTGACCATGCTGGAATAGGGCGGCTACCTTAACTATGACATGTTATTTCATTTCACATGTCTTCTCTTGGGCCTGGGTCATCTCATCTATCTCATCTTGTTTTCACAGTTGCCTACTTTGTCTTTACTCCCAGGGGGATAAACATGCGGTGTCTTTAATGTTTAAGGGCTCAAATATCTATTTTGCAGACTGTTCCACCTATTGGAATAACTTCTACACAGATATTTCCCTCTTTGTCTCTTTCTGCTGTGATTTGAGCCCTCGGGCTATCTTTTCCCCTTTCTAGTTTTGTCTTTTTCCATCATTTGAGCTCTCAAGGCTATATCCTCAGCCTTGCTAGTTCTTTGAGCTTCTCTCTCTTCATAGTTCTTCCCTTTGGTGTTTTGGCCTTTGAATGTATTTGGGTTCACGCTCAAGCCTTCAAAGATCAACGATTATTTCATTGCCGTGAATTTGACATTTTCAGGTCCGTCATCATTTAAAAACCAATGGCTAGTTGGTTACCCTAAAATTGATGGCTATGGAGACATCACCGGACATTTGGATCCCAATGGCTATTTCATGATGCTCAACTTTGACGTCTGCGGGCCCGTCACTTTCCTTGACAATTCCTTTAGCTTTCTTGTTTTGTCCTTCCTGAAGGGGAAGAATCCCTTCGAGGTCTTGAGAAAGGCCTATTTTTGGGTCAGTGAGATCCCCCCACAAGGGTATCTACCCTTTGGGATGCTTCAGATGGCCTTCGGGCTCAAATTTCTTTGAGCGGCCTTTGTTGGTTCTTTTCTTTTGTAGTTTCTTCTGTTGGGCTTTTGATTTGCTTTTAGATTTTTTTTCAACGGGCTTTTGTCTTTGCTTCTAGCTTATTCCTTTAGACAAAAGTCTGAAGGAAATGTTCCTTTCCCTTGCCGTAGTCGTTTCTTCCATTGGGCTTCATTGGTCGGGTTAATTCCTTCGAAAAAAAGTTTGAAGGAATTCCTTCAGTCTTTTTGTCTGAAAGAAACGTCCTTAACAACTTTGCTATGAGATTTCCTTCTGAAGGAATTCCTTTGCTCACTGAGCCTTTGAAATGGTCTACCTACTCCCCACCTACTCTCCAAAAGCACTGTCTGACCTCCAAGGTTGCCTTTCAAAAATTTGCAAGGGTCCATTTTGGCTCCTAAGTGCCCTCTGCAAGGGCACTTGTCCTTCGGGCTCTTGGAAGACCCCCTTTGAACTTCTCGATTGAAAAAATGGCTAAGTTTTGAACCTGTTTCTTTACTACAAAGTCTATAGAAACAAACCTATAGAGTCTATAGAAATGAGTTCATAGATCTGGGGGAGTCTGTAGATGTGAGAAATTGGTTTGCAGAGTCTGTAGTTTTGAGGCCTTGAGAGTCCATAGATTTGAGCCTACCTGTAGAGTCCGTAGAAACCAAGTCCATAGTTTTCTCTAAATTTGAAAGAGTTCATAGAAATATAGCTTACAAAGTCTGTAGAAACTATCTGTGAAGTTCATGGTTCCACCTATAGAGTTCGTAGTTTGAGTCAAACTGGGGGAGTCTGTAGATTTAAGCCTGTAAAGTCTATAGATTTAACCCTGCAGAGTCCATAGAAATGAACCTACAGAGTCCCTTAGCTGAAAAAGTTTTTAGAAAATAGAGAATTTGAAGGCTCATGACAATTTTTGAGAAGGGAAGAGAGAAATTTTTGGCTTGTAGGACCAAAAATAGTTCATGTGTTGTCCCAAAAAGGAGTGACAGACTTTGGGAACAACAACTACGTCTAGTTGGGTAACTTCCTTCAGTTGAAATATTGGAATCAATTGAGGGGAGTAGAAACCATAATCTCCAGTGCCTTTAAGTGTGCCATTAGGCTATGAAGTCGTGCCAACTTAAAAGAAAGCAAGGCACCAAAAATGAAAATGAAAAGCACAAAATAGAACTAAAGACTATACAAATATACATATGTATAAAAAATCTTATCTGATACTTCAAGAGTTGAAGTGCTTTAGATGCTGCCCATGGTGAGGTAGAGAAAAGAGTGTGTCATCTTGATACTTCAACAAGAAACTATTTTTACCATTGAGCTCATGGATAGTGAACGAGCCTCTCCAAAGGGAATCAAATTTCCCATGCATTCCCTTTCGTTCTCTCCTTTTGTCTCATAGCAGGACTTGATCTCCAATTTGGAAATCCCAGGTTTTTGTTTTCTGGTCGAAGAGCTTCTTCACCAAACTTTGGTGTGCAGTAATTCGGTCCACCACCATGATTTTTTGCTCATCCAACTCAGTCAATCACATGATCCTTTTGTCAATGGAGCTTTCATATGTCTGATCTTCGATTGCCTTGGCCAATTTCAATGCTGGCAATTCCAGGGTGATTAGTATCTCTGCATGGATACCATACATAAGTTGGAAAGGTGACATACCTATCACCCTCTTGGGTGTAATTCTGTCTACCCATAAAGTATCAATCAATGCCTTATGCTATGTCCGTTGGTTGTCATCTACCAGCTTCCTGATGATGGTCACCAGGTTCTTGTTGCTTGATTCATCTTGGCCATTCCCTTGTAGAAAATAATCAGAGGAGTGGGAGAGGGTAATCCCATAGTAAAAACAAAACTTAGTGATCTCATGAGAAGAGAAATAGGTAGCATTATCCATCACAATCTTGGTTGGGACCCAAAACTTGGAAATGATGTTCTCCTAGAGGAAATCACATACTACTTCTGAAGTAGCATGCTTGGTTGGGATTGCTTCCACCCATTTGGTGAAGTAATTTGTTACTGTGAGAATGTAATCATGTCTATCACTTGAATATGGGTTTACAACACCAATGAAATCAATTATCTATTGCTAAAATGGCTCTTCTATGACCATTGGCTTGAGAGACGAAGCAACTAGCTTAGGTCTTCCCATGAACTGTTGACACAATTCACACCTTCGTACCCACTTATATGCATCCTAAAACAAAGTAGGCTAGTAATATCTAGATCTAAGAATATTGTGAGAAGTTACAGGAGTAGAAAAATATCCTTTATAGGCTAAATTATGAAAGGACCTCAAAATTTGGTTCTGTTTCTCTTTATCCATGCAGTGAAGGAATGCTCCATCAAGGCTCTTCTTATATAGGCCATTATCCCAGAGGATAATTTTGTCAGATTTCAATTTGATAGTCCTCCTTTGTTTATGAGATAGATGGGCTAGACACTCACCGTAAGGAAATGAGCACTATTTGAATACCACTCATTCATGGTGGAGACAAAGAGGACTGTTGGCATGTCTTCTGCTTCTTTTTTTTCATGCCCTACTTCTTTGGGTTTGTTGTCAGCAATCAATTAACAAAGGCCCTTTCCCTATACTAGCCTTGTTGGCTTGATGACTAGATTAAACTCTTGGATTTTAGGAATCCAATTCCCTCTTTTAGTTCCAAAATCCTATTGAATTAGTATGAATTTGACTATGGTATCAGGAACTAGGGCAGTAACACGTGAGTTCATGATATAAAAATGGAAATGCTTCACTGCCTTGACCAATGCATAAGCATGCTTCTCCATGTTTGAATATTTCAGTTCATGAGCTTTGAGAGGACAAATCATGAAAAATATGAGAGATTCCACACCTTCTTCATTCTAATGAACCAGAATGGCTGAAAGTGTGTGTTCAAAAGCATAACTATACATGATGAAATCTTTGGTATAATCTAGATAAACTAGAATTGGGGCGTGAGCAATGGCTATCTTGATGTCTTAAAATGCTAATTTGCCTTCTTCAGTCTAGCTAAAGGCGGCCTTTCCTTTCATCATATCCACAATATGACAAGTCTTCTCAATGAACTTAGGGATGAACCTTCGTAAATAATTCATTTTTCTGAAGAAAGAGTGAATTGCAATCTTACTTGTGGGTAGAGTAAGCTCCTGGATGGACTTGACTCTTTATGAGTCAATATTTATGCCTTATTTGGATACAATGTGTCTAAGAAGCTTCCCTTCAGTCACCCCAAAGACAGACTTCTTGGGGTTCAAAGAAATGCCATTTTGGTAGCAGCATTCTAGCACTTGTTGCAAATGGCGCACATGGTCAGGGCGATGCTTGAAAAAGATGGTCAAGTCATCAAGGAATACCGTAAAGAACTTACCCATTTCATCCTTAAAAGTAAGGTCCATTACTCTCTAGAAAGTGGTGCCAACATTTATTAGGCCAAATGGCATCCTTCGATATGCAAAGGTGCCCCAAGGTGTGGTGAAGGTAGTCTTGTGTTGGTTTGCTTCACCAACTTCATCTTGGTCATATTTTGAGAAGCTGTCTAGCATTGATAACATCTCAGAATTGGTCACTATTTGAAGCAATTGATCCATGATGGGCAAAGGATAGATATCCTTCAAGGATGAGTGATTCAAGTTCTTGAAGTCCATGCAGATGCGAATTTCACCATTCTTCTTCTTCACAGGTACTATATTGGCAATCCATGTGGAATGATGGATTGAGAAGATTATCCTAGCATTTAGCATTTTCTATATTTCAAATAGAATAGTACTTGATATCTTTAGATTGTACTGTCTAGATTTTTGCTTGTAAGGCACTGAATCACTTTTGAGAGAAATTTCATGGCAGATTTCTTCAGACATGAGTGATTTCAGATCATCGTAGGAGTATGCGAGGACATCTATGTATTAGCTGAGCAGAGAAGTGAACTTGAAATTTTCCTCATGAGTGTAGAAATTTCTAATGTTCACCATCTTGGGATCATCTTTGGTACCCACATTTACTAGATCAAACTCTTGAGAAGATTTTGAATCTATCTGCTGCTATTTGACGAACCTGTCATGCTTGTCAAACAACTTCTCAAGAAAAACTAGGCCTTTGGTATTTTTATTGCCTTTAAGTTGTAGGAATTCTTCACTTGCATCTAGATTTGATTCAGGGGCTGATTCACTACCTTCAAAGTGGAGCTGTTCAAAGCTGCCCCAAAAAGGCAATAATTTAGTGGTCACCATTAAATACTTGCCAATGATTGGCATTGTCAAGTACACTTGGTCAAAAGACTAGTTATATAGTGTACTTATCTCTTTTGAAGTCAAGGTGAGGGACCAGAAGAGTTGCTAAAATAGCCAAAGCATCAGCTCTATCATTGAATTCCTTGGAAACTACAAAGATGCTGAAAGCATCAAAGTTTTCAATTTGGTCGCAAACTAGATTGTGATAGTGGCATAATATCTCATTTTTGGTTTGGTACAATTTTCTCACCTAATAAATCACCAGCTCAACATCTCCTTTAGCATGAAAGAGTTTGATGCCTTTGTCATGAGTAGCCTTCAATCCAAGTAAGAGAGATTCATACTTAGCTATGTTGTTGGTGTTGCTGAATTACAACTTGTATGATGAAGGAAAAATATCTCTTTGAGGAGATATCAACACAATCCTAGCTTTTAAACTGGTAGAGGAACAACTGACATCAAATTCCAGCATCCATACCTCATTTGAGACTGATTTTTCCTTAGATTTTTCCTTGCTTGGAAGGGGGGATCCTTTTGCATTTGCACCACACTCTATCATGTCTACTGGTATCCTGTTTGAACTAATTTTTAGACTGTCATTTTTTGAAGTTTCCTCAGCTGAAACATGAACATCCTCTGTGGTCAAGAAATAATTACCCATGCCTAAAGACTCAAATAAAATTTGAGCTTCAGGGGCTGATGTTTGAGTAACCATGTATATCACTTCCTTCTCAAGAAGCAACTTCTTCATGATGCCTTTGACAGGGATTCTTTCTTCAGACAAGTCCATACTCAACTCGCCACCAACATCCTTGCAAAAAATTTGGCCAAAACAGATGCCATATGATGTTGGGACGTCGGCCACCAGGATAATCATCTTGATTCTTTTGTCTGGGAACGTTGCAAATGCAAATTGAGCATCCTTGATTTGTCCCAATAGTGGGAATTATTTATTCTCCATGGAGAAACATCTCCCAAATGTCTTGGTCAGTGTGAAACCAAGAGATTTTACCACTTTGGCAGGCATGACATTGTCTGAAGCTCTAAAATTAATGATGCAATTACTCAGCTTGTGATCATTTATCAACAGGGAAATATAAAAAGGCTCTATTTTCCCAAGGGTAGTAGGAAGAGTAATGACAAGGTTGTTTGGGATAAACATGTTCCTTGGGGGATCATGAGTGACCTTAACTTCTTTTTTGTTGGGATGGTTTGCTTCTTTACATATTAAACTAATTTATCCAACTGATTAGGGTTGGACTGTAGGAATTCAAATTCAGACATTTAAATTTTGGTTTTCTTTATATGGTCAATTATATCAAATGTCTGAAATGAGCTAAAAGCAGAGGATGGGAGTTCATTCTTTTGATTTTTGGGAGGGAGAGAACTGGTATGCAAATTTGAAATTGGAAGTGAATGTGCAATAGAGGTACTCACCTTTTAAGCAATCACCAAATCCTTTGGCTGGAAGGGCAGAGTGGTTCCACAATTAGCAATTGAGATTGACAGTTGAGGTCACTCCTCTATCTTTTATTTATCTACTTGTTGGGCTGACTGATTCTTAGACTGGGTAAACACAACATATGATCCCTCAGCTGCTTCACCTTCACTTCTGGGTTCATCTTGGTAATTTAGGAAACCAATGTTGGAGTCGTCAACCAATTATTTTTGGTCCTCTGTGAAGAGATCAACGTCATTTTCTTGATGAAACTCATGTTGGAAAGAGGAATCATGTTCTGTTTCCAGATATCCAACTATTGAGTTGGTTGGAGGTGCTTCAATGGCCAAGTTCCCTCGTGGGGGAGGAAGACGATTTGTTTGTCCTTGATTCTTGATAGCATTGCCTTGGTATAACTGATTTTGAAATGTCTTCCTTGGCATATCTCTATATGCAGGAGCAGATGACATTCCCTGTGCCATTTTATTTCTAAGAGCAAGTAACTCATTGGCTAGTTTCTACATCATTGGGTTAGTGGTGCCTATAGGTGGGTATTTTGAACATGAAGAGGATTTACCTCTGTTAGGATCTCTCCTTATCTTTCTTGCCAAGATAAGGTCATCTTATACCTCAATAGCCAAGTCCTAAGTAGCATCAAGGTCTATGTGTCCAGTCCGTCTCAACAAGAAGCTCACTTCAAACATCTATGAGTTGATGAAGAAGAATTTGAGATTTTAAAGTGTTGGCTGAGCAATGGTAGGAATCTGGTTCCTCAGCTTATCAAACTTTGCAATGAAATCACTCATAGGTTCATGAGGTTCCTTCTTCATTTGTGTGAGCTAGGCCAGCAAGGCATGTGCATCTTCTACGGGCTTGAACCTTGATTCAAATTTGGCTTTGAGTGTGTTCTAATCAGTTACTAATCGAGCCTACAGGTGGTAGAACCAGTTTGTGACAGCACCTTGTAATGTTTCCATAAACAGCCTAACTGCCACGTCCTCAAATTCTACACCTATCACACCACAGGCTATGCTGAAGGCTATAATGTGTTCATCAGGATGAACTTTCCCATCACCAAAGAATTTAAGAAAATTCTTCTTTAAACTGCATGGAAGTTCATGTAGAGGTGGAGTCAAATTTAGTGAACCAAAAGAGTTACCCCAGGGGCCTTGAGCTACCATGATTGGATTATGGAAAGTAGGGATAACAAATCTGGGTGGAGTATGTATGGGTAAAGCTCTAGTGACAATAGAAAAAGAAGCTCTACCTTGTATTGGTAACCCAGTACGGATGGGAGGAACACTCCTAGATCATTAAACTTGAGGTTGTCAAGGAAACAAATCAAAATTTTCTTGCTGTACCAACTCAAAGACCAGGTCAACAACACCTTGGGTTCTCTGACTTCTGGTATAACATAGAGTTGCCACATTATAGGATAAAAATGAGAAAGAAATAGTCCTACTTCAACTTGAAGCTTGAGTCTTCCAACTGTTGTTCTTCTTCAACAAATCTAGTTTGTAGACCAGATTATATAATGGGAATGGATAAGGATATAATGATAATGGGTAAGACCCAGATGAGAGTCGCTAGAGTATACAATGGATGAGGTTAGGAATTTCTTGTTCGATATCCCCAATGGAGTCGCCAAAAAACTATTGGGTGAATATTTTGTGACCAACGTACTGATGAGAAAAATAAGTCTGATCATCCACATCAAGGGAGATTGGTCGTCCAAAGTTGCAGGTTTACCACATCCAAAGGGGACAAATCTCTCCTCTCATCAAGGGGAGGTTCCCTATAAAATATGAGGAGTTATATATTATAAATATAAGTATAAAATAACACTTAGGGGTAGGTTATCACCATCCATCTCTCTTTTTTCAGAGATGATGTTCACAAACAAAGGAGAAATATTGGTGAAGACATTGAAGGCACTTCTCTTCTTTTAGAAGTGGTCTTACATGAAACATCAAGAGTTCTTTCAGGTAGTGACAAGTGACTAGTAACATGGTGTAGTAATTAGTAGAATGAAGTGTAGCACAAAGTCTCCACTTTAGCTACCCAAAGAGTGAGATACGAAGAATAATGAGGGCACAAAGTTGTCTCAAGGTCTTTTACATAGAAATAGAAAATAAAAAAATAGACTAAAGACAATCACAGACAGCACAAAGTCTTCCACAACTGACTTCATGACACCTTCCTGGTTACTTTCACAAACCTTGCTTGTTAGATTAAATAAACAAGAATGCTTCTAGAAAACAGACATAAGAACAATTTCCTAGAATAACACAAGCTATAACAGCACAAAGTCTGCAAGTGTCTTGCTTTCTCATTCAGATAAAATAATATGAACAATAATCTGAGCTCAAAGCCTTAGTATTCAATTTTCAATTTTGGTAGAGTTTCATTTCTATAAAAATGAAAAGTCTCCCTTTGCATAAAGTAAGATTTTATAATATATAGCAGCCCAGAAAAGACTAGCACTTTATTCCATGGAGCAACCCATGTTGCATTCAATGCTTTAAATGCATCTTCAATTCTGCCCTTTGACCATGCTGGAATAGGGCAGCTGCCTTAACTATGGCATGCTATTTCATTTCACATGTCTTCTCTTGAGCCTGGGTCATCTCATTTGTCTCTTCTTGTTTGCGTAGCTGCCCACTTTGTCTTTACTCCCAGGGGGACAAACAGGTGGCATCTTTAATGTTTAAGGGCTCAAATATCTATTTTGTAAACTATTCCACCTACTGGAATAACTTCTATGCATATATTTCCCTCTTTGTCTCTTCCTGCTATGATTTGAGCCCTCAGGCTATCTTTTCCCCTTTCTGGTTTTGTCTTTTTCTATCATTTGAGCTCTCACGGCTATATCCTTGGCCTTGATAGTTCCTTTAGCTTCACTCTCTTTGTGGTTCTTCCCTTTGGCATTTTGGCCTTTGAATGCATTTGGGTTCATGCTCAAGCCTTCAAAGATCAATGGCTATTTCATTGTCATGAATTTGACATTTTTAGGCCCATCATCATTTGAAAACCAAAGGCTAGTTGGTTGCCTTAAAATTGATGGTTACGGGGACATCACCGGATGTCTAGATCCCAACGACTAGTTCGCAATGCTCAACTTTGACATCTGCAGGCCCGTCACTTTCCTTGACAATTCCTTTAGCTTTCTTGTTTTGTCCTTCCTAAAGGGGAAGAATCCCTTTGGGGTCTTGAGAAAGGCATATTTTTGGGTTGGCGGGAGCCCTCCCGTAAGGGTATTTGCCCTTCAAGATGCTTTGGATGGCCTTCAGGCTTTAATTTCTTCGGGTGGCCTTTGTTGGTTCTTTTCCTTCATAGTTTCTTCCACCAAGATTTTGCTTTGCTTCGGGATTTTATTTTGGCAGGATTTTGTCTTTGTTTTGAGCTTATTCCTTCAGATAAAAGTCTGAAGGAAATGTTCCTTTCCCTTGCCTTAGTCATTTCTTCCATCGGGCTTCATTGGTTGGGTTAATTCCTTCAGAAAAAAGTCTGAAGGAATTCCTTCAGACTTTTTGTTTGAAGGAAATGCCATTAACAACTTTGGCATGGGATTTCCTTCCAAAGGAGTTCCTTTGCTCACTCGGCCTTTGAAACGGTCCACTTGCTCCCCACCTACCCTCCACAAGGGCTGTTTGACCTCTAAGGTTGCCTTTTGAAAAAGTTGCAAGGGTCCATTTTGGCTCCTAAGTGCCCTCCACAAGGGCACTTGTCCTTTGGGCTCTTGGAAAACCCCCTTTAAACTTCCCAATTGAAAAAATGGCTAAGTGTTGAACCTATTTCTTTCCTGTAGAGTCCACAAAAACCAACCTGCAGAGTCTGTAGATCTGCGAGAGTTTGTAGATGTGAGAAATTGGTCTGTAGAGTCCATAGTTTTGAGGCCTTGAGAGTTTGTATATTTGAGCCTGCCTACAGAGTCTGTAGAAACCAAGTCCATAGTTTTCTCTAACTTTGAAGGAGTTCATAGAAATATAGCTTGCAAAGTTAATAGAAACCATCTGTGAAGTTCGTAGTTCCACCTGCAGAGTTTATAGTTTGAGTCCATAGAACTAAGGGAGTCCGTAGATTTAAGCCTAAAAAGTCTATAGATTTAAGCCTACAGAGTCCGTAGAAATGAACCTGCAAAGTCCCTTAGCTGAAAAAGTTTTTGGAAAATAGAGAATTTGAAGGCTCATGACAATTTTTGAGAAGGGAAGAGAGAAATTTTTAGCTTATAGGACCAAAAATAGTTCATGTGTTGTCCCAAAAAGGAGTGACAGACTTTGGGAACAACAAAGTGGTCATCAAGGGGTGCGAACAGTGAATGATGTGACCCATTTTTCTCCACTCTGCATTGATGAGCAGATAAACTACATAAATGCCTTGAAGGAACAATCTTGTTTGTAGACAAATGGTGTAGCCTATGTTTTTTAAATGCCTGAAGTCAAAATTGGAGCTGGCACAACATTCTCTTTCAGTAGCTTCCTCTTCCCAATGCTCTCAGCACACGTGGGCCACTTGTCAAAGGATGCCAAAGTCTTTTCCAAAAGGGGCATTTTTGTTTTCTTCTTCTCTATATATATTATAGCTTCTCATTTGAGAAAGATATCGCTCATGTTGTAAGGCGAAGCCCAGCCAATTTTTTCACCTGGAGTCAATAAAATACGCATTTTTACCTCTATTCTGGTTGGGTATATCTCTGAGTGTGTATGAGTGTTTTCTTTGTGTTTAGTCACTTCTTTCTTAATGCTGTCACAGGCTTGATACCAACACACCTGGTATATACAAAGCACTATTCTTACAGGTGACAAGAAGAGCTGTATCTGGAGTGTAGAGGTAGAAGGAGGTTACTAGACAGTGTGCTTTTCCTACAGCACCTATGGTAAGCTCCTTTTTTGTGTGTTTCCATTAAAGCCTCCCTATCAAGCTTCTTATAATCTGGTCCTTTTACCAGTTAAAGTGTATGTATGTGTTCTTATGGTTCAAAGTGTGAGTATGAGTAGATCAAACTTGTTTGGTGCATCACCAGTTTAGGTTAGGTTCTATCTTTCAGTAATCCTTCTCCCTTTTCAACCCCCCATTATATATATATATATATATATATATATATATATATATATATATATATATGTACTAGAAACATTAATGGAATAACTCAGATGCATCAGAGGGAGCTAGCCCTTATCTAGAGACTCTCCCCTCAATTTTTTCAGACCCATAGGCAAGAGAGGAGTTTCCATTGTGATGCGTGGAGGATAGGGGATCATCCTCCTGTCAAGGGTGCAATCCACTGCATCAATAGTTTTTGGCACGCATGGTGGGACCAATTTTTAACACTCAACAAAGTTCCAAGATTGATGTTGGTCCTGTTACAACAAAATCAACCACTTTTAGCATTTGGAGACTCCACTAGTAAGAACATCAGTCTCTGACCAAAGACTAGTCTGACCTCCTATGCCTAAAATCACCACACGATTTACTGTAAGGGTGTCCCTTTTGAATTTTTTGAATTACCTTTAAACTCAACAAGATGACTGAGGTTTACAAAAACTCATCCTTACTCAACAAATTGCTTTTCTAGACCTACCATAAAATACACCTATGTAAGAAGGCCCCGATTGAATCCTATCATAGCTAAGGCATGACCTTTTATGGCCTTTCATGGTCAGAGTCCTTTGAATATCCTATGTTATGACCTAATTCTAGGAGTAGTTCATAAAAGTGTGCCTCACTTTAATGGATAAGGGCCCATTATTGCTATCAAACACATCAAAAATATTTCTAACCTCTGCAATATTCACAATATCACTGAGGAGAATATTGTGATCAGATTACTGGCATTGTCTTTCAAGGGCAAGGTTCTAGACTGGTATGGGACTTTTCCCATGAATTCAGTCGATTCTTAGAATGAATTGGGCACCCTCTTAATGAACTGATTTGGGGAGAAGAGTGACCACCTCTCACTCACCGAACAACTGACCATAATGAAAAGAGATCCACATGAATTCATGCAGGATTTCAATACTCATTTTTAGAAAACATGGGACAAAATCCCCATTCTGGTAAGGCTAACTCTGAGCTATGATTTCCTCTATTATTTGAAAGCGTTGAACAATGACATTGCTATTATGATACAATCCATGGGAGGACATGTGCTGCCTACTGCCTATGACATAGCTATAGTGGCTGAGAATTGCTTGGTGCAGGCTAGAAATATAGCCCCTAGGCCTCATATGCCACTGTTTCCCAAATTGCTACCTCCAATCTAGACTACTGCACCCACCTTGGCTCTTCTACCTGGCATAGAAAAGCCAGTTGTTACTCCATCTAATAACCTCCATGAAGTCAAAACCCTGTTACAAAGCATAACAAATGAATTAGTGGCTCTTAAAAGGCAGTAAGCTCAAGGCAATCGACCAAATCAAGGATATCAATAGTATGGGCAAGCAAATATACCCACTTTCTAGAATTACAATCAAGGGCAAGGTCAGTTTGCATAGGCTAGACCTTTTCAAGGCTACAATCCAGGTGCCCCTTCGTCATCCAAGGCTATAGCACCTGCTCAAAACAATTTGGTATAGGAACAACCCAGTTGCTCAACCATGGGATATGGTCAAGATCAGGCTATTTATACGAATGAAATGCTGAGTCACTACACAATGTTCAAGACAATTAGGCAGTCACCCAATTCCCAATATTTGAGGCTTCAATGCAACCCAGCATGGGTAGCAGTCAGACTCAACCTGATTTTACTCTCATGAATCACTTGGAGGGTGAGTTCTATGCAGTCAATTACATGGGTAGTGCAGACAATCAGGGTGACTATGTTGTAGCCAACACAAGGTCCAAAAGGAGAGCAATGGAAGAAGCTCAAGCAACTACCCAAATGTCAGCACCACCTTCTTCATCACATGTAAACCAAAAAGTTCCAAACTTCAGATGTCTAGTTGCACCTTCAGCTCCTCAGCCTGTGCCTCAGGCTGTTAGTAATCCCAAAGAAAATTTGAAATAAGGCAACCCTCGAGTCAATGTGGTAGACCAAATAAAGAAGCTGCACATGAACATCTCCTTATGGGATTCATTATCAATACCAAGACAAAAGGACATGCTGCAAGAAGAATTACATGAGCTGAATGAACAAGCTATCCCAACAAAAGCTGATAACATTCTAATGATGAATGGGCAACCTTCCACATCAAGTCAAGTTAAGAAAGAGAAAAAGGTTCCCCCTTTTTATTTATCCTTGGTCATAAGATATTTCTTGGTACACAATTGCATCATTGATAGTGGAGCAAGCACCTCAGTATTGCCCAAATGCATAGCTGATAAGCCGGGGCTAAAATATGAGGAAATGACTAAGGGAGTCCTACAACTAGATGGAACACTAGCAAAGATAGTTGGAGTGGTGAAGGGTTTGAGCTTGATGCTACATGCTTGCCTGACCTTCTTAGTTCCTCATGATGTGGTAGTGGTGGATGTCCCTCCTTACTTTGATATTTGCTTGTCCAGGGATTTCACATCCAAGATAGGTGGCTACCTAGTAACAAACTAGTCTTATCTTGTTTTTAGAACCAAGTATGAGACTAAGGTTAAGATTGAATTGAAGCCACTCCACAGAGATCATATAGAACCATACTCTCTCAAGGTGGCAAATGTTAGCTATGCCATTATTGACCAGGAAGAATTATAAGTGGATCAATCTCCATCCTCTGCCCTTGAAGGAGTTTCTAACCTGCTCTTAGATGAATCGGGAAGTGAAAATTTTGAGCATGATCCTTACAAGTTAATAGAAGAGGCAAGCCTTGGGATTTATTACATGCACGAAGAAGGTACTCTTGTACCAAATGTGATGAAAGCAAGCCAAGAAAGCTCAGGTTTATGGCAGCTATTCTTTGATGGCTCAAGAAGTAATTTGGGAGCTGGTGGTGGAGTGGTGCTAGTTTTTCCTTCAAAGGAGAAATAATTTTTGGCTTTCAAGTTTCAATTTTCTTGCACAAGTAATGTTGCGGAGTACGAATCCCTCACCCATGGTTTTGAGTGGGTGAGGAAAAGAGGAATCAAAGAGCTGCAAGTTTTTGGTGACAAGAAGAGCTGTATCTGGAGTGTAGAGGTAGAAGAAGGTTACTAGACAGTGTGCTTTTCCTACAACACCTATGGTAAGTTCCTTTTTTGTGTGTTTCCATTAAATCCTCCCTGTCAAACTTCTTGCAGTCTGGTCCTTTTACCAGTTAAAGTGTATGTATGTGTTCTTATGGTTCAAAGTGTGAGTATGAGTAGATCAAACTTGTTTGGTGCATCACCAGTTTAGGTTAAGTTCTATCTTTTAGTAATCTTTCTCCCTTTTCAAACCCCCCCATTATATATATATATATTAGAAACATTACTGGAATAACTCAAATGCATTAGAGGGAGCTAGCCCTTATCTAGAGACTCTCCCCTTAGTTTTGCCAGACCCACTGGGAAGAGAGGAGTTTTCATTGTGATGCATGGAGGATAAGAGATCATCCTTCTGTCAAGGGTGCAATCCACTACGTCCATAGGGAGATTGTTGGCAATTTGAGTGTCATGGTGTCTAAGGAGACTATTGTTTGTAATATTGTCATTGATGTCAAATGATGGATGTTCTATCAAGCATTAATGACAAAGGTGTTGAGTTATGTTGAATTCCTAGAATAGTCATGTGAATGCCTCTGCCAGTTTGTTGGTGTCTATATTTGCACTTATGGTAGCATCTGGAGGAAACAATCACACTAGGCTACTCAAGTTTATGCCTATTCCTTATGGTCCAAGTTCTGAGTCATGCGGATGGAAGGAGCAAAAGTTATGCAAGTGCAAAATTAGGGATCCTAGGGAGTTGAATGATATCTGAACACTTAGTCATTTTTATAAGCTTGGTCTATTCTCTTGAAAAATGTCTAAGTCAAATCTTTCAAAAAATGTCTAAGTCTATTCTTTCAAAAAAGTATATAAGTCTATTCTTTTGGAAAAGTGTATAAGTCTATTCTTTCAGAAAAGAGTATAAGTTCATTCCTTCATAAAAAATGTCTAAGTCAATTCTTTGTTAAGTCAATTCTCTCAAAAAAAAATCCCACAACAAATAAGTATATGTGGACACTTGCATAAATGCCGAAGGGTAAGTGGACCATTCAAATAAGCCGAAGCGTAGTTTGCAAAAACGCTGAAAGGTATGGGGACCTTTACAAAAAAGCTGAAGTGTAGTCTACAGAAAGTCCAAAGGGTAAGTGGACCGTTCAATTAAGTTGAAGGGTAGTTTGTAGAAAGGCTGAAGGGTAGTTTGCAAAAAGGTCGAAGAGTATGAGGACCTCTACTCTTCGACCTTGCCCTGAAGGGGACTCAGGTCCAATAATTCCAAATGGCATGCAGATAAAAATTCCATAGAAAGTGTCCTGAAGGGGACTCAAACAAAAAGTTTGTAGAAATTGTCCCAAAGGGGACTCAGACAAATAGTCTACAAAAATTGTCCTGAAGGGGACTCGAAAAAAAAGTCCATAGAAATTGATTTTGAAGGGGACTTTGAAAAAAGACTGAAACAAATTTGTCCAAAGGATATAGTTCGAATGAATTAAGGAAACTTGAAAATATTTTTGAAAAGGAATATAGGCAAAGATAAAGATTGAGCATATCGAATATAATCGAAAGGAGCGAAAGTAAACAAATCATGTAGAAGATATTGAGATGCGAGAAAGAGCTCAACAGTTAATACAAGAGAGATCGACGATTCTGTTGAAATAGGGTATACCTCTAATGATTTGAGATAAATAGTGATTGGCCCCAAAGATAATGAATAATCCTTGATTAAATACATGACAAAATAAATGGTGAGCTCAAAAATTCTACATGGAGCCTGAGATTAATTGATCCAACTGATTAATCAACGATTAAGAAAATAGCGTAGTAATGCCCTGTATCCAGCAGTTGCCAAACATAGCAAAGGGACTTGACCATTGTAATGTGATGCATGAATCGAGACATGAGAAGCGTGTAAGTCAAAGTTGTATTGAATGAGAATTGGTTAAGCGCAGATGAAGTATGAATGCAATTGGAGACATGGAACCCTAAAAAATCCATTGTATATACATGACTTCAAAAACATTGTTTTTCTGCCACTACCGTAGCAATTTCAAGAGAGAGTCAAAGGCTGTCGATGAGAGATATATGCAGATAGAGTAAAACGTTGTCATCTACAATTTCTCAAATTATTGTTGAATCTAAGCATGTGAGCAATATGAAGTGTGTAAAATAGAATATACAAAGAAAGACCATGATAGCATAGACAAAAACATAGAGACCAAGAAGAGGATGTGGATGTGTCAAACAAAGAATATATAAAAGACACAAAGGAAGAGAGACCAAAGCATCAGGTGTAAATGGACTATGTCAAACAAAAGATATAATGACATAAAACTAGTAAGGCAGAAGAGAAAAAGTGGATTGAAATGTGTTTGAACAAAATATGACCAAACATATGCAGATAAAGTAAAAGGTAGAAAGGAAAGGGAATGAAGTGTGTCCAACTAGAAGATGTCCAAACACAAAGAGATTGAGAAAATAGAAAGAAAGAGCACACAGAGAATGAGCAGTGAGTGAGCAGTTACAGACTAGACTTATAACAAAGAAACTAAACTGGATTAATTTATGAATCTATGTTGTACACTAGAGTTATAGCTCTATAGTTCTAATTGGTTTGGTTGGTGCCTTCAAAAAAATTGAGTTGGTGCTTAGTTAGGGGATTGGTGTCTCCTAAAAATAGATGTCCTTGAATGTAACTAGTGTGGTTTTAATAGTGAGGTGATTTAACTATGAGGCTAGATTAGGGCAGTAGATTCTAACAACTATTCTCATTGTGGTTTTTTCCTTTGGGTTTTCCACGTATAAATTTGGTGTAATGTGCTTATGTGTGTGTGAGTGATTTCTGCAATTTTTCTTTAATATGCACATGAATTGATATCTCCTCTAAAAGTTTTAATCAACTAGTTTTAGCTCATCTACTAATTCACCCCCCCTCTTAGTAGATAGTTGTGTTCAACATGTTGCTTGGAAGACCATGGCTTAATAAAATGAAAGCAATTCCATTAACATATACCAATGTTTAAAATATATTCATGACAATAAAGTGATTGCTATCCAAGGGAGTTCCTTTGACCCTCCACCATAAATTCAGCTTCAAGCATTACTTAAAAAACCACCAACAATGCCACTAATCCATAAACCATACATCAAAACACCAAAAGTTAAAGCACCAACTCACCTACATACCAAAGTATTCTTCTCACAACCTTTCATGCCTATACACAATAAAGCACCTACAAAGGATCCAATTCGCCAAGATAACATTTGAATAAAGGAAAGTGCTACTTCACAAGAGGATACCTAAGCTAGCACAACTACTTGCATTGATAATAATTACAATGACAATGATTATAACTATGATGACTACATTGATGATTATTATAGTGATGATGATTATGATGATGATGATGATGATGATGATAAAGTATTGTCTTTTTTAGACTCATGGGTACCTAGACATCTAGATCTTGTCCATACAAATAGGATTGCTTCCACTTAAATATAGTATAATGATGATTCTCCCCATATTATTGGTTAGCCTTGCTTGTTGACCCCATATGAATGCACCAAAACAACCTTTTATATTGCAAATATCTTCTTTTCTTTTTCTTTGTTGATTACTTATCTTTGCTTGCTTACTTGCCTTAATTTTCTTTCTTCCTAATGCTACGTGTGGATTTTGGGAATCCTTGCTTCTTATTTTGCCTTTTGAATTCCTTCCTTTGCTTTAAGTTTCTTCCAACTTTCCTATGCTCATTTTTATTTGTTTGAAATTTAAAGTTATCTTCTTCTTGCCCTGCCTTCATATGTTGGTTGTCCTTTCTTTTGGATTCCTTCTTAAGTTCATCTAATGAATTATGCGTTTCAAAGTTTCCTTTTTCCCTTTGATTGCTTATGCATCCTTCTTCCTATACATGTGTAATTCTTCTAGCCTCTCCTCTTGCTTGGTTGTGCTAGTTTCTTTATAGCCCTTGCCTTTGATTGTTGTCTCACATCACAAAAGCCTACACAAACTTCTTTAAGATGATAACACATTATATATGAAGGCCTTCCTCCCCAGTGTGCACATAGTTCTGAGGGAAGTTCTAAGTTGGTAAGTATCCCTCCTTTCTTCTTTGTCTATTTAATATCCACTATTATTTCTTTGTCTTTATATTTGAGTGTTACATGGTTACACAACTTATTATATTATGATTATTTACTTGTTGATAGAGGTTATAAATTTCTTACACACGTGTTGTTGATGGTATTATTGAATTAAATGTATGGCTTATAGGTTTATACATATGATTATGGATTCACAATTGACTAGGGGCATCTTAGAGAATGGTTCCTAGCAGTACTTCAGGTTCTATCCTTCATGTTTTCATTTATCATATAGAAATTCATGCGATTATATATCTTGATCTATCAATACTCTTGTGTGATTAGAGCCTTTACTTATGCTCATGCCATGTCGTACTTACAATGTCTTCAATGTTGCTTTGTTCTTTGTTATATAAGTGCTTTGCTTTGGTTCTAGAGTGCTTGATGTGTTTGCTATAATGTTAATTTTTTGGCATGTCTCTATTGTTTTCAGTCTGCCTAATGTGTGTGCTTCATGTGCTTGTTGCTTGATGTGCTTCTCTTACTTTCCTTATGACTGATGTATATTCCTTTCTTATAATGTATATTATGTGTGACATATTAGTGTTTGTTTGATTTGTGTGACATTATTTGTATTGTCTACCTTGCATGTGTGACATTATGGCCTTGTTTACTATTGGAAATAGTCTTTGATGTCTATGATATTGTCATTGATGTCAGAGGAAGCAGGTGCTATTCTGCATTAATGTCAAAATTTGAATTGCACAAGCTTACAGTGCAAATCAAACTTATAAAGAGCTTCTACTTATAAAATAAGTAAAGCAATCTTGAGAACCCAAATGGGTCTTGTAGAGAAAATCGAGATTCCAGAACAAATTTACTTCTCTTAACTTTATAAGTTAAGTTGTATCGAGAAACAGAATAGGCCTAGCAGTGTTAATTGGGTTTATGCAACGACCTTACTTGTCTCATGTTTAGAAGTCAAGTGTCTCAAGAACCCGAAAGGGTCTAGAAGAGTTGATCAGGTTTTCAGAATTACTTTACTTCTTTCATGTTTATAAGATGAGCAATGTGGAAAACCCAAATGGGTCAAGGAAGAGGTAATCAGTATTTCAGAGTGACTTTGCTTCTCTCATGTTTATGAGTTAAGCAATGTGAAAAACCTAAATGGGTCTAAGTGAGTTGATCAGGTTTCTAAGATGACTTTACTTCTTCCAAGTCTATAAGTCATGCTGAATGAAAAACCCAAAATAGTCTTGAAGATTTTTTTTAGATGAATTCTTTCAAAAAATTGGCAAAGACAATTCTTTCAAAAAATTGGAAAGGATAAATCTTTCAGACAAAAATCCCACGAAAATTATTTCGAAGGGAAAGTGGACAGTTCAAAAAAGCCAAAGGGTAGTTTGCAAAAAGTCTAAATGGTATGTGAACCCTTTCAGAAAAGCTAAAGGGCACTTCTCAAGAAGTTAGAAGGGTAAGTGGACCATTTCAAAAAGTTTGAAGGGTATGAGGACTATTCAACACTTCTGAAGGGATCTTTTCAAAAAGTTTGAAGGGTATGTGAACCCTTGCAGAAAAGCTGAAGGGTACATTTGCAAAACCCTGAAGGGTATGTGTCCTAAACAAAAGTGCCGAAAGGAGACCCAGACAAAAAGTCCACAAAAATTGTCCCAAAGGGGACATGTTAAATTTTGAGAAAGTATAAAGAGATCGATGAAAGGGAAGCATCTCAAAGACACTGAAAGAAGTGAGATGAAGTCAACATGTCGAAGGTTAATGATCTCATCAACATAAAGAGAAAGCATCTTTGATGATCCAATGACACACAAAAGTTAGGACTAAGAAGATCTAATGGAGCAAGTGGATTCAACACCTTAAAAGTGCTCGAAGATTAATACACAGTGGTGAAGTTATAGACTGAGTAAGTTTGATAAGATCTATCAGAGTGAAAGCTCTAGTGAATGCCATGACAAGTGAGATATACTTAAACCTGCCAAAGATTAATATCTGACTATAGTTATGGATCAAGCATATTTGAATAAATTGAAAGGAGTGAAAGTGAACCAATCATATAGAAGATATCGAGATATGGGAAAGAGCTCGATGGTTAATGCAAGAGAGATCGATGGTTCTATTTTAAAATGGAAATATTTGACAGTTCAAGATAGATAGTGATTGGTGCCAAAGACAAGATTAATAATCCTCGATTAAAGAAATCATCAAATAGATGGTGAACTTTAGTCTCCACAGAGCTCAAGATCAATCCTCGATTAAAGAAGCGGCGTAGTTATGACTAGAATCTAGTAATTGCCAAAAATAGAAAAGAGGACCATTGCAATGTAATGCATGAACCGCGACATGGGAAAGAGAATAAGTCAAAATCACTTTTAATGAGAACTTATTAATTGTAGCTAATGTGTGAATGCAATTGGAGATAGAAAACCCTAAGCTACATTGTCTATACATATACGACATCTTGAACATTGAAAAATGCTCTTTGCGACTGATGCTGTTGCCTTTGCAATTTGAAGAGAAAGAGGAATAGAGGAAATAAGAGGATATTGATGTGTCAAACAAAGAATATATAAAAGTCACAAAAGAAGAGTGGCCATAGTAGCTAGTGTAAATGGACTGTGTCAAACAAATGATATAATGACATAGAACTAGTAAGGTAGAGAGGAAAAGAAAACACTATCGATGATAGATGTATACAGATAAAGTAAAAGATAGAAAGGAAAGAGAATGAAGTGTGTCTAGAGTGAGGTAGAGAGGAAAAAAATCACATAGAGAATGAGCAGAAAGTGAGGTAGAAACAAATAAAGGGCACACAGTGGATATGTGGAGAATGAGCTGAGAAGAAAAATAGGCATACACAGAATAAGCCAAGAGTGAGCAGTTACAGACTAGACTTGTAACATAGAAAATAAATTGGATTCATTTGTGAATCTATCTTGTATGTTGGAGTTGTAGCTACATAGTTCTGATTGGTTGGTGCCATCAGACAAACTAAGTTGGTGCTCAGTTAGGGGATTGGAGTCTCCTTAGGGTTGGTACCCTTAAATCTTGTAACCAGTAAGGTTAAAATAAGTTGGTGCTCTGTTAGGGGATTGGTGTCTCCTAAGGATAGGTGTCCTTGACTGTAACCAGTGTGGTTTTGCCAGTGAGGTGATTTAACTATGAGGCTAAATTAGAATAGTAGATTCTAGCAACTATTCTCGCAATGGTTTTTCCCTTTGGGTTTTCTACATATAAATATGGTGTATTGTGCTTTTATGTGTGCTCTCTACATTTGTTCTTTGATATGCATATGTTTTGTATCTTCATTAAAAAGTTAAAGAACTAGTTTTTAGCTGATCTACTGATTCACCCACACTCTTAGTAGATAGTTGTGTTCAACATTTACTCTAAGTGAGATATGTTTGCTATGTGCTTGGTGTGTTTTTCTTGCTTGCTTTGTTTACTCTGTATTGTTAAATACTTGGTGCCACGCTCTATATCATGCCCCATGCTCTTGGATTGAATATATGTTTGTTTGTCTACACTGTCATGGTTCCTACCATGCATCTATCGGGACATATTATTGTATGTGCTTTATTTATTATACACTATTTATATTGGACCATACTATTGCTTGTGCTTCATTGATTATACACTATTTATATTGGGAGATACTATTATTTATGCTTCATTGATTATATCTTGTCCATAGAGAGGCAAACTCCTATTAATGGAGCTTACATTGATTTTACCTTACCCATGTAGGGGCAAACCATTATTACTATTTCCTACATTGCTTCAATTCAAACACACATGAGTTTAGTTACCTATGACATATGTGCTTTCACAATAATATTATACTTATATTATTTAGACTTAGACACACTTTATATACATTATATTTTTCACTTTATCATTTATAGACACTCTCTTGCAGTGACTTGTTGAGCATCGATCTCCTTGAGTACACACCTTAAAAGGTGTACCAAGAAAAGGGTGGGTAGGCTCATGGTGCTTTGCAAGAGATGTTGCTATTATGTCATGATCACATCATTCCTATCATCAGTCTAGCATCTTTAGATTGTCTTGCCACTAACCTCTTTCCATCCTATCCTACTCAGTTGCACTGGTTTACCTCGTATCCTATGGCATCAATCAGGTTGATACTGTCTGTTTAGCACCTTTTCCCTTCTATACTATATTGGCCAACCCGATGCAGTTTTGGGCCTATTTGTTGACATCTATACTCTATCGACCTGGGCAATATGGTTCTATGTCAACCGACTCCTTTTGACTGTATCAGCTTGTTCGTAGCACCGACTTAGAGTCTAGAATTGGTAACATTCATATTTCATTTATATCATATCATATAAACTCCATTCACTTTTCTTTCACTTGCACTTTAGTGCTAATTCACATTTGGAGGAGTTAGAGGTAGAACCTTATCTTGAAGAAGCTTGACTTGTGGAAGTCCTTGAGATTCAATAGGAAAAATTTTGTTGGTCTAGAGCCTTTTGTCCATCCTTTGGAGTCTTCACAATCACAACATCTCTTTCAAAGCTCCACTTGAGACAAAGGGGATATTATTGTTTAACGAGTCCACTCCAAGCTAAGTATTTCTAACCCTATAATTTTTCCTTTATTTACTAATTAGAATAGATGTTTCATGTTAGTCAATGAATGTGTGCGTATCCTTTTCTAGGTTCTCTATACACTTAATACTAGTGTAGCTATACTTGTCATATTCCATTTTAGGTTGCCTAAACCTCCATTTGGTTGACCATGGCATCTTACCAACTATTACCATTCTAACTCTTCCCCGTTTGTTTACATTACAACCATTGCTTGTTTACACATTCGCTTTGATAGAGGTCTTGTAAGAACTACTACTTTGTGTCATAGGCTTAGGATTTGGACCCTTTCCTCTTGGCATTTGCGACATAGGTAACCCTCTATTAGATCTACAAATTTCATTGGTCATTACTCAAATAAACTAATTATCACAAGTTTTATTTGATCAACCTCTATGTAAATTTGATTCTATTGAGATAAGATTGTTGTAGGTTAATCTTAGCTCATGCATACATTTTGGTGAATCCACCATGAATCTTATCTTACTTTTGGTTGGATGAGATTCATGTTTTTATTTCTCATCGATTATATTCACTCAGGTTCATGTCCTCCCTTTTTGTAACTTAGCAAAAAAATCTAAATCAATAAATCTTTTACATCCTAATTCTATTGGCCAACTCGATACCTTTATCTGTCAGCTCATGAACGACATCAGCTAGCCTGGTGTTGTTCTGTTTGTTTCTAGATTGTATCAGCCAACTTGATACAATTCATTATGTTTTTCCAACTGCATCTTCCAGGGAAATACAATCATTTTCCCTAGCCACCATTGGCATCACCTTGTTTTCCAAACTATAGCTACTAATCCAATACAATGTTTGTTTCAGCTTACCGCATTACCCTATCCGATATGATCATTTTTCTATATCCAAAAACTTACTTCATTGGCCTGACCAATATAGTTAGTTTTTTGTAATCTATTTCTTTTTCCTATTAATCTTACAAGCTCGATTATCATCATGGATCCACCTTTAGATATATCACAAGCCCTTGCACAAATGTCCAATAAATGTCATTATAGTTGGGGAAGGGTTTAACATCAAGATGGACCGAGCATAGATAATGATTGGAAGACACTGACATATTGTATGGTTAGCTCCTTGCTACTTTTGGCTTTGCCTAAACCAAGGTGAGAGGACCTAAGGGTTAGCTTACTCATATGGAGGGATACTACAATTAAATCTCCATGAGAAATATTGGCACACTAGAAACACAAATATGACTAGAACATAACCAAACTTCTTCACTCCACTCTGTAAGAGTTGTCACACAAAATAAACAAATGCTCTAGGCAAGACACAAGCTACTGAAGGCAGATATAAAATTTATTGCAACCTTTATTTTAAAGAAATTTTCAACAATAAAGGGATAAATGGAAGACTACAATGCTGAGATTTAAAGCACAAAACACAGATACATTTTAGATACGTAATATTTAAGAATTTGTAGGCAAATAACACTCAAAATATGCAATAGGGTGTATTATTTGTAGGGTAGGATGAGTTAGGTGAATAAAAAAAGTGGTGTGGTGGTGTGGTTTTTTAAATAGCAAGATCTCCTTCAATAGGAAATGACATCATTCATTTACAAAGATGTTGAAAGACTGAAATACAAGCTAAGGAAACTAACAAGAATGAGTTGCATCCATTGGTGCCAACATAATGCAAATATTCAAATGATTCTTGAAACCCTAAAGTATACACTGCAAGTAGAATTTCAAATGCTTTCTCTTATCAAATCCATAAACCTAGGGTGCCCTTAAAAGGCTATCAACAACATATCCCCAAATCATAGTGCATAAAGGAATTTACAACTTAGATCTATGCCCAAAACAACTGCCACCATTAATAAGCATAAAAATAAATACCCAATAAGTAGAGCATTTAGAATATTTCATTGCATTTCATTGATAAAATACATCAAAAAATCACAGCCTTTTTTTATTAACTTGCAAATAAATCTTACATACATCATTGTTTTAGAATGCTTCCATGGGGAAAAGCATGGTGAGTTTGCTCTTTTAATAAGGAAGACATATACAATGCTCTTAGAGCTTGATAATGGTTGTAAAACTACAAAAAATTTATCAAGAGAGACAAAAAACACACACAACAAGGATCCCAAAATTCAAAAGAGCCTAAGACCTAGAAAGAATAGCCAACAACAACCTTTGAAAAGAGGACAAGCCCTCTTTTTATACAATTATTTCATGCAAAATATTTTGGGAATATGCTTCAGCTGGAAGATGCCCTTTGTCACACCTGGAAGCTACTGATCTGTAATAAAATCATTCTGGTAACTGGCTATCTCTGTCATATTAAAGATTTGAAAACAAACCCTTGATCCTCTTTGCTAGAAATGCATTGCACTTGGGCTTGAGGAAGAATATTTCCTTGGGAGCAAAACAAACTCCTTGTCTTCATGTGTAGGTGCTTGGCCTTGCTCTTCTGTTAATTACTTGCAAATCTAAAATCTTCTAGACAACTACCCTTCTCCTTGTGTAGGGCAAGGAATATACCATTGCCTTGTGATGATTGCATTGGAATACTCCAGTTGTTATAAAATCAAATAAGGATCCCACAACCGTTTGGAAAATATGCTTGGAATGGCCCACCTTGGCCTCATAAACCCTACAAGATATTTTTCCTCCAAGGAGGTCTTTGACACAAACAAAATATTAAAAATGGCAATGCATAGCTTTATTTTACCTTTTTGCCTCTATGCCAAACTTTCCCATGCCTTCTCATGTTCTATTTTGCCTTTGACGTGGCCTCTTAAATGCTTACATGGCCTTACTTGTTTTTCCATGTCAACCTCTGATTTTCTTTAAAAATTTATTGCTTCCCTTTTAGACCATCTCTTTTTTGAATGCATGTTGACTCGTGGGTGGTGAACATTGGTTTGAATCAAAGGCTCCAAACACAAAGTGTCTGAACAAAAAGTCTGACACAAAAATCTTGAACAAAAAGTTTGACGACCAAATCCTTTGAAGCAAGGGAAACTTGGAAAAAAATGTCCGACCAAAGATTCTGAACAAAATGTCCAACCACAAAGTCTGACCAAAAGTTTTGAACAAAAAGTCTGACTTGAAAATTTTTTGAAAAATCAAACTGGAGAATTTTTGAATAAAATGTCTAAAAATTCAAACTTAAAAATTTCCGAACAAAAAATTCAAACAAAAAATCCAACCACAAGCATTTTTTGTAACATGTTTTTTTGCCATATATTCCTGCACCCCAACTGCAAATTGCGCTAATGCAAACTTGCATTTAACATTAGAAATTATGCTGATTCAAAGCCTTTTAGAAGATGGTAAACACCATACTCAACATTATTTGATCTTCCTGACTTGATTTTTATCACAGACCCTGCAATCTTATTAAAATATGAAAATGTTAAGCATTAGCTGGAACCGGGATTACACAAGGTTTTCACAAGATGAAAGTTGGATTTTTAACTTGGGTGAACACTTGAAAATAAGAGGTAATACTTAGATATTCATGCACTAATATTTTAGAAAAGGGCACAAATTGCTCAGTGCTATTTTTGGGTAGTAACATTGGCTCTTGTCTAAGGATGTACACGCCCTGCAGGTGTGTAAAGAACCCTAGAAAATAAGACCAAGTTTCAATACATTGTGCCACAGAGTCAAAAATTCAGCAATTTTATAGCAAATACCCATGGAAACTCAATTGGACAAAAGACAAACCAACAAAAATAGATCAAGAGGATCTAAGAATGAACACACGACACAAAAACACCAAAAAAAGCTATACAAACAAAGGACCAACACAAAGGGGAAACAAAACAACAAAAATATTCACTGTATAATACTTTACATAGTCAAGGACTCAGTTAAAGAAGTTTTTCAGATATCTGTCATTAAATGGCAGCTCTAGTATCTTGCCATCCAGGTCTCTCAAGAAGAAAGTGCATGTAGTTAATGAAATAAGGGCCCATCCACAAGGCCAAACTTTCCATGCTTGCCTTTCTCCTTATGCCTGCTATCCCAAAGTAAAACTAGATCACCGACTTGAAAAGTTCTTAGAACAACCTTTCTATCAAATATTCTTTTAAGTCTTTCCTTGAACTTGCGGTGTCTCTCATGAGCTTGTCTTCTAGTTTCATCAAGCTCAACAATCTGGTTTATTCTAATTTCATAGTGGTTGATTTCATTATTTTCTTCCAACTACTACATAGATTGATAGGTTGGCAACTACAAATTCATAGGAAAAATAGCTTGAGCTCTTAGACAAGCTTAAAAGGGCTTTTGCCTGTAGCTCTCTTAGGTGTAATACTATCAACGTACAAGGCAAACTTTAGCTGTTCATCTAACTTTTTCTTATTTGTTTCCAAAGTTCATCTAATGATTTTGAGAAAGTTATTGTTACTAGATTTCACTTGCCCATTCCCCTGAAGGTTGTAATTGTAAGCATAAGTCAATGTAATCCCATACTCTTTGCACAATACCACCAAAGGTTTGGCTCTGAAGCTCATGGCATTATCAACAATTACCTTAAGTGGCACATCAAATCTACAAATAATCTAATTCAACAAAAAATCCATAACCACTTGGTGTGTAACCTTTTTTTTAGGGACCACTTCAACCCATTTCATCAAGTAGTCAGTTGTCAAAATCTACTGTTCTAATCCAACCTCACAATAAAATGCCTTACTGACAAACCTCACTAGTTACATTCAAGGACACCAATCCTTAGGAGACACCAATATCCTTACTAAGCACCAACCCAATTTGTATGTAGGCACCAACCTACCTGAACTATGGAGCTACAACTCTAGTGTAAAAGATAGATTCATAAGTGAATCTAGTTCAATGTTCTTTGTTACAAGTCTAATCTATAACTGCTCACCTTCTTCTCATTATCTATGTGCTCTATCTTCCTGCTTGCTTAATCTCTGTCTGCATATGTCTTTCACTCTATATTTGCATACATCTAGTTATGCTTTATTCAGATACACTTCATTCCCCTTCTTCTCTACATTTTAATCTATCTATATATTTATTTTTATCGACAACCCTTTTTCTCACATGAAAACGTAATAGCAACAACACCTTTTTGATGTGTTAAGAGTCATGTTTATACAAGGATTCATTAGGGTTTCTTGACTCATTACATTCACATTCTATTTTCACTTAACCAGCTTTAGTTATGGATTCTCTTTTAATGCATATTTGACTTTTGCATTTTCGTGCATCTTGGTTCTTGCATCATATAGCAATTGTCTATTCTCATCTCTATCTTTGACAATGGTGGGATTCTGGTCATAACTACATCATTTTCTTTTTGTGTCTTGGTTCATGTATCATGCCATAATGTTTTGGTCTCTTTACTATGTTTGGTAGCTGTTAGATTTACCTCTTAAATACACAACCTCCTTAATCGATGATTGATCAGTTGGATCGATCAATCTTGAGCTCTGTGCAATCATTTACATGCTTTGTCTATTCCTTCAATTATTCATTTAGAATATATTAAATACAGGCCTTTGATTTCTCTCTCCAAACCACATCTAACCATCGAGCTCCTCTTTGCATCTCGCTACCTCTGATATATCGAGATCACTTTCGCTCCTTTTGATTTATTCAAATATGCTCAATCTTTAACTTTGCCATTGTGCATTAACCTTCGAGCACCTTTAAGACTTTGGATTCACTCACTCTGTTGGATGTTATTCATCTTGATTGCGTGTGTCATTGGATCATCAAAGATGCTTACTCTTTATGTTGACTAGATCATTAACCTTCGACATGTTGACTTCATCTCGCTTCTTTTGGCATCTTTGAGATGCTTCCCCTTCGTTGATCTCTTCAGACTTGATTGAACTTTAACATGTTCCCTTCAGGACAATTTTCATGAACTTTTTGTCCAGGTTATTTTCCTTGGGTTATTTTCTTTGGGACTTTTCTCTTCAGGGTATTCTCTCAAACTAATTCTTTAGGATAATTTTCTCAACAAATTGTCCTTTAGAATCCTTGTAAACATCCTAGTGCCCTTCAATTTTTTTTTAGACTACCCTTTAGCATTCTTGAATGGTGCACTTGCTCTTCAGACTTCTTAAGAAGTGCCCTTCAGCTTGCTTGAATGGTTCACTTGCCCTTCAGACTTTCTATGGACTACCCTTCGACTTTCTTGAATGGTCCACTTGCCCTTTAGACTTTTTGCAAACTACCCTTTGGCTTTTCTGAATTGTCCACTTGCCCTTTGGACTTCTTGAGAAGTGCCCTTTGGCTTTCTTGAATGGTCCATATACCCTTCAGCCTTTTGTAAACTACCCTTTAGCTTTTCTGAAAGGGTCCACATACCCTTTAGCTTTTTGCAAACTACCCTTCAACTTTTCTGAAGGCGTCTACATGACCTTCAAAATAATTTTCATGGGTTTTTTGTCTGAAAGATTTATCCTTGACAATATTTATGAAAGAATTGTCTTTGCCCATTTTTCTAAAAGAATTCTTCAAGACCATTTTGGGTTCTTCATTCAACATGACTTATAGACATGGAAGAAGTAAAGTCATCTTAGAAACCCGATCAACTCTTCCAGACCCATTCGGGTTTTCAACTTTGCTTAACTTATTGAAATGAACTAACTAAAGTTGTTGCAAAACTCTGATCAACTCACCTAGACCCATTCAGGTTTTTCACATTGCTTAACTCATAAACATGAGAGAAGCAAAGTCACGCCAAAATCTTGATTACCTCTTCCTTGACCCATTTGTGTTTTCCACATTGCTTATCTTATAAACATGAAAGTAAAGTGCTTCTGAAACCCTAATCAACTCCTCTAGACCATTTCGGGTTCTTGAGACAAATTGACTTATAAAAATGAGATAAGTAAAGTCATTGCATAAAATTGATTAACATTGCTAGGCCCATTCAGGTTCTCAGGACAACTTAACTTATAAAGTTTAGAGAAGTAAAGTTGTTCTGGAATCTTGATTTGCACTATAAGACCCATTCGGGTTCTCAAGACTACTTTACTTTTTTTATAAGTAGAAGCTCTTCATAAATCTGATTTTCACTATAAGTCTATGCAATCCAAATTTTGACATTAATGTCTGATAGCACAAGCTACCTTTGACATCAATGACAATATTGCATGCCAACAGTTCCAATTGTATCAACTGGAGTGAGGGTGTGCTTGCATAACTTCAAGAAGGGTGCACTCCAGAGTAATAACAATAACACTTGCCAAAGGTTTATGTGATCTTCACTCCAAGCTCATTAAGGACACCTAGAGGCATCACATTACAAGAGACTCTAGAATCAAACATACAATTATGAATAATTAGACCATTAATCAGCAGGGTTAAGTAAAATGGATCCACATTTAGCTGACTTTTTACCAATACAGTCCCCAAATAGACTTTCGAGGCTGGTTCAACAACCTCATTTGATACTTCATCATCTTCTTGGAGCATTTGGAGTGAAGTCATTTCATTAGCAACTATAATCTTACCAAATTCCAAATATTCAAATACCCTCTTCTTATGTTCAGGTATTCTTAATAATTCAACAAGTGGCACGGTGATTTTTAATTGACTCAAAACATTGGCCATATCACACACGCTATACTGAGGAAGGGTATTATTAGGTGGAAGGGTGAAAATAACTTCAACTAAGATACAATCACTTAAAGTTTGAATTGGGATAGGTTGGGATGAATTTGTATTTTTAACCACATTTTTCAGAGGTGGATTTGTTCTAACAACATTCACACCTTAGGGATACTAGACAAGAAAGGTACTATATTCTTGGATGGAGCACCTCTTTGTTTGACAACTTAAGAAATAGGGGTCAACTTGGAAGAATTAGGTATTTTTGTAGTTTTCTTAACTTCCTCAATTGCATCCCCTACCCTCATATTTGTAGGGGTAGTGTCTTGAGGAGAAACACCTTGTTGCTTGCTTCTCAAGCTATACTCTTTCTCTTAGGCAATTGCTGCATTAATTAGGAGTTGCCTGTCCTCAATTAAAGGTATTCCCCAATCATATTTCTTAATTATCATTGATCTTAAAAATTTGAAATCATGATTGGGTAATTCATATGCTTGTGTCATGTTAACATCACAAACAATTTCAGAAGTTGGGACACATACCTTTTGTACTGCACTCCAAAACTGATCCATAGTGGTAGCACTCAACAATTCCATGGAGGTAGACAATTTACTTTGGGAGAATTGACAATCAATCATCAAAATCTCATCATCATCAGATGCAGACTCAGGTTCTTTTGCATCTTCATTAATTCATTTAGAAATATCACATGGAGGATGGGGAAGGAAGCATTTATCACACCAATCAATGTCAATATCACAATTTGTAACATTGACTTTGGCATTTAATGGATAAGGCACTTCCTTTCTAGTCCCTCTATTCTGATTTCTATCATTTCTTTCATCACGGGTAGGCCTTTTCCCTCTATCATTATCTCTAATGTGGAAAGGGGGTCTCCCTTGGGCTTGATTCTACTTCTAAGTTCTCACCTAACTTATGGACCCATGAGGTAACACCTTTTCGGCTCTAGCTAGCTTGTAGGACATTTCCTTGACAATGGAGGCAAAATTTTTCATGGTATCCTCAAGGTTGCAATTCTCAGTGGACTAAATTTTTTTAGGATTAACCAATTTCACATCAGCTCGCTTGTTCAAAGGTTTACCCACAACCTTTATGTTGTTTTCAATTTGGATGGCCATATTGAATGCCAATCTCAGGTTTGTAGGACCATTGTCCCTCAAGTAATATGCTGCCTTCTTTTCAAATGCATCACAATATTTAATCAGGCAAGCTGTATCACTATTCTTAGGCAACCTCATCATATTCTTATTGAGCCTCCTATTGAAATCGTAAACATACTCATTAGAGTTCTTCTTAATGTTTTCAAATTTATCCAAAAGAAATCTAGGATCAATTCTATCACCATACTGAATTTTAAAAACATTTTTCATTTCTTCCCATGAATCAATGCATCCACATGGAAGGGAATTGAACCACTCACAAGCATCTTCTTCTAGCGTGTGTTTAAATAGCTTAATGCAAACATCCTCATGCTCAACCTCATAATCCTTAATGATAATGTGGAAAGCCCTTAAATGTTGATCACCAGCCACTGCATTATTCACTTGAAACTTAGGAAGGTGGTTCCTTACTTCATTCGGGACCTCATTGGGATAACCTTCCATTTAGTCAAAATTAATTGGTCTAAATCTGGGAATCCTAAATTTAGAACACTCATTCTCTTCCTGATCCCTATGCCTCATGATTGGTTTAATTGTGGGTTCAACATCAAATGGAAAAATGTTGTGAGGGGGTGAGTGAGGTGGACTTGATGGATCAAATCTAGGAGGAGATTCAATTGGTTGAGAAGGTTTTGGGTAATAAATTGGACTATAAGGCTCTAAATGATTAGGAGAACTATGGTAATATTCAATTAAAGGAATCTCAAAAAATGAGAGTTTAGGTGTACCAAAATATTGACAGTCCAAACACTCCTTTGTTGCAAAACTTTGTCCTTCAATTGGTCTCTAAACTTGTCTCCTTTGATAAAAACTTAAGGATGAGACAAGCTGATTTGATGAGTCACCTTTGAAGGATGATCTCAGTCCTTCTAGCTTTGCAAGCAAGAAAAAGAACACTCAAATTTGAAAAAATAAAGATATTTAAAATGGGCACTGATCTTCCTTGAAACCAGATACAATGTTGGAGTCGCCACTAGAAGAAAACTTCTAAAATATAATAGTTTACAAACTTGTGATACTTACTAAAATCACACTTTGCTGAACCTAGTGATGAGATATGAAAGCAAAGATACTGAAAACCTGGATTTATGTTCAAAAGGGGAAATCACTTAAAAACATGAACAAATTTATAGCTCCTTGCAATAATTCAGTAGATGTTAATTTACCAAATCTTTCAAGTCACCAGCAACATCCCCAGCGGAGTGTTGCATATTTGATAGCCTAAAGTAGTAAATCAACAAACAATAACCTCTTATCTCAAGCACATGAAATAATATGGATAAACATTATCTAAAAATATGCAACTGAGGTTAGTGCATCAACTATTTCTTGACAAATAAATTGAGAACATTAACAAATACAACCCTCTGCAGGAGTCCCTAGCAACATGGGCGATAATGATTATCCTCGGCAATGGCACCGGTTGAGTGTTGGTTCCCAATTGTACACCTCTTACACTCAGCCTTGCACACTTGGGCAGTATGGCAAACAAAGATGAAAAACTTGAAAATATGTCATTATAGCCAAGGAAGGGTTTAGCATCAGGATGGACCAAGCGCAAACAATGACTGGAAAATATCGAAAGAGGGTATGGTTAGCTCCTTGCTACTTATGGCTATGCTTGAACCAAGTTTAGAGGACCTAATGGGTAGCTTGATCACATGAAGGAATACTGCAATTCAATCTCCATGGGGATTATTGGTACACAAGAAATACAAATATGACCAGGACATAACCAAACTTCTTCACTCCACCCACTAAGAGTTGTCACACAGAATGAAAAAATGCTCTAGGCCAGACACAAGCTACTAAAGACAAATATAAAATTGATTACAAACTTCATTTTAAAGAAATTTTCAACAACAGAGGGGCAAATGGAAGACTACAATGCTGAGATTTAAAGCACAAAACACAAATACATTTTAGTTATGCAATATTTAAGCATCTGTAGGCAAATAGTACTCAAAATATGTAATAAGGTGTATTATTTGCAGGGTAGAACAAGGTAGGATGAGTTAGTTAAATATAAATACTGGTGTGGTGGTGTAGTTTTTTAATCAATAGAATCTCCTTCAATGGGAAATGACACCATTCATTTGCAAAGATGTTGAGAGACTAAAATACAAGCTAAGGAAACTAACAGGAATGAGTTGCATCCATTGGTTCCAACATAATGCAAATATTCAAATGATTCTTGAAACCCTAAAGCATACACTACAAGTAAATTTTCAAATTCTTTCTCCTATTAAATCAATAAACCCAAGGTGCCCTTAAAAGGCTATCAACAACATATCCCCAAATCACAGTGCATAAAGGAATTTACAACTTAGATCTATGCCCAAAACAACTACCACCATTGATAAGCATAAAACTAAATACCCAATAAGTAGAGCATGAAGAATATTTCATTGCATTTCATTGATAAAATATATCAAAAAATCACAGCTATTTTCTATTAACTTGGAAACAAATATTACATATATCATTATTTTAGAATGCTACCATGGGGAAAAGCATGGTGTGTTTGCTCTTTTAATAGGGGAGACATATACAATACTCTCAGAGCTTGCTAATGGCTGTACAAATGCAACCACCTTAGCAAGATAGACAAAATACACACAACAAAGATCTCAAAATTTGAAAGAGTCTAAGACCTAGAAAGAACAACCAACAATAATCTTTGAAAAGAGGACAAGCCCTTTTTTATACAAATCTTTCATCTAAAATATCTCAGAATATACTTTAGCTAGAAGATGCCCTTTGTCACACTTAGAAGCTCTTGCTCTGCAAGAAAATCATTCTGATAATTGCATATCTTTGTCATGATGAATATTTGAAAACAAACCCTTGATCCTCTTGGCTGGAAATGCATGTACTTGGGCTTGAGGGAGAATATTCCCTTGGGATCAAATAAAACTCCTTGTCTTCATGTGTAACTACTTGGCCATGCTCTTCCGTTAATTATTTGAAAATATAGAATCTTCTGGAAAGTTGTCCTCCTTGTGCAGGCCAAAGAACATCCCATTGCCTTGTGATGATTGCATTTGAATACTCTAGCTATGACAGAAGCAAAGAAGGATCCACGATCATTTGGAAAATATGCTTGGAATGGCCCACCTTGGCCTCATAAACCCTGCAAGATATTTTTCCTCAAAGGAGGTCTTTGACACAAGCAAAATATTAAAAATGGCAATACTTAGCTTTGTTTTACCTTTTTGCCTTTATGCCAAACTTTCTCGTGTCTTATCATTTTTTATTGTGCCTTTGACCTTTTAGGGTTGACACCAAAATTTATAATGCTTAAGTTCATTATTTTCCCTTTTTAAAATCTTGACTTCATCGTTTGACCCTCCACGTGGATTGTATTAATAACGTGGCTTTCTTCTACTTAAAAGCTCGAGCTTTGATTTTTTTTACAAAATTAACTTCCACTTGGACAAGTCATACATTTTGGAATGATACTGACATGGCCTCTTGAATGTTTACATGGCCTTACTTATTTTTCCATGTCAACCTCTAATTTCCTTTGAAACTTCATTGCTTCCCTTTTGGACCATCTCTCTTTTGACTGCATGTTGACTGGCGGGTAGCAGACATTGGCTTGAATCAAAGGCTCTGAGCACAGTGTCTGAATAAAAAGTCCGACACATGTTTTGAACAAAAAGTCTGACATAAAAAGCCCAAACAAAAAATATGACAAACAAATCCTTTGAAGCAAGGGAAACTCAGAACAAAATGTCTGACCAAAGATTCTGAACAAAATGTCCAACCACAAAGTCCGACCAAAAGTTCCAAACAAAAAGTTTGACTTGTAAAATTTCCAAAAACTCGAACTTGAGAATTTTCAAACAAAAATTCTAAAAATTCAAACTTAAGAATTTTTGAACAAAAAATTTGACCACAAAGTCTAATAAAAAATTCTAAACTTAAGAACTTTTCAAAAAGCTTAAGAATTTTTCCAAAAAACTTAAAGAATTTCAAAAGTCAAATTTGCATTTTTTGCAACTTGTTTTTTTACCATATATTCTCGTGGACCTTTTCACCCCAACTGCAAATTACACTAATGAAAAATCGCATTTAACTTTAAAAATTTTGCCACTTCAAAGCCTTTTAGAAGATGGAAAAAAACCATACTCAACATTATTTGATCTTCCCAACTTGATTTTTATTAGATCCTGTGATCTTATTAAAACATGAAAACATTAAGCATTAGTTGGAACTAAGATTACACAGAATTTTCACAAGGCAAAAGCTATATTTTTAACTTAGGTGAACACTAAAAATAAGGGGTGACAGTTTGATATTCATGCACTAATATTTTGGAAAAGGACACAAATTAATCAGTGCAATTTTGGGCACTAACACCACCTATGATGATTATTTTATTTAAGGTGAAGACCCTAGCTTGATAGCAGATGTTCCCATTGATGATGACATATTTGAATTTCCCATATTCAATCCCAAATCAAGCAATGCTAAGCATAGTTTATTTGATGTCTACCCACCCTCTACCTTTCACTTAGATGGCCTTAGAAGGATGAGTCATCAAACCTCAGCTCACATTTAATTAATATTTACCAATTCATCAGTTTATGAAGAACACCTAATTCAAATACCTACCACATGGCACATTATAGGTGATTATGATCCTCGAGCCTATATGAATCTTCATAGCTATCATACTTCTTCCTATTTACCAAAATCACTTCATGTCAATGGTATTGGCCTATCTGATACTATTCAGTTTCACCCACCTATAGTCAACCACATCAACCATGACCCAAAATGTGCCAATACAATTCAATTTCTTTCACCAGACTGCATTGACCTGGTCGATACAGTTCATTTCAGTCATTTTTCCTTGAATTGTATCAACCTAGCCGATATAGTCAATTTTGTTTCATCAAACTATATCGACCTAGCCAATATAGTACATTTCAACCTTATATCATCAACAAAGTGTATCAACCTAGCTAATACAATCCCTTTTATTCTTGTTTTATTAGAATGCAATGACCTAGAAGATATGGTTCTTTTTTCTCCTATTTCTCCATATCATATTGCCCTCACTATTACTGTTCATCATAACTTTCTACCACCTCTTAAAGATCTCGACATCTCCCTAAATGCCATGTTTCCTATTGTAACACTAATTTACAAAATTTTTGACATCACTCTTAAGCTTGTTGATCTTGAGGTTAACTACAATCAACCTTTATCCCACATATTGGGGCTCTTGTAATGTTTATCCTCTTATTTTCACATATGTTAAGGCATCTTGCAATGCTAATCCTTGATTTTATACATGCTTTTGGGGCATCTTTCGATGTCCATCATCATTCTCTTGGCTTCTTGATCTCTCATACTTCCCACGAGGTAGCAACAAAAAACCTCTCACATATTATAAACAAACAAATTCAACTTCAATAAACTTTCCCAGACACATGCTCGCATTTCACATGCTTTTCTTTGATGTAGATGTTAGCATAGATTTTGTTTGTTATTTTGTCTCATGTTTCTTTGTTTTTATATATTTTATTTACCTTTTCTCTTTTGGGATGATTATTTACTTTCTTCCTCTTTTAGGATGATTATTTTCATACACCATTATTTCATTTTTTGGTTCTTTGGTGTCTATAAAATTGGCCTTTGTTTCCTTTGTGGTTCTTGAGTATCACCTCGGGTTTTATATCATATTTGCTTACACTATTGTTTCATTTTTGTTTCTTTGGTATCTTTACTTCTGGCCTTTGTTTCTATTGTAGAGCTTATTTATCACTTTTAGACTTCAATTTTTATCATTTTGCCTTAGTCTCCTTGTGATTCTTTGGCCCTATTTACTATCCCCCTCTTTTGGGATGACCATTTACTATCCCCCTCTTTTGGGATGACCATTTATTATCCCCCTCTTTTGGGATGACTAATTACTTTCTCCCTCTTTTGGGATGATTACTTATTTTGTTAGTGTTTGTACTAAATCCCTTGAAGGTTAGTATGGCTTCCCTAGTGACATGACTATCATAGCATAGCCCCATCCCTTTTGAAGCATTGTTTTCCCTCCTTGTGATCAGTTGTGATAATCATCATTGTATCCCTTATTACATGAATGGATCTCCTACGGTCCCCATATTTTCCTTATTTCCTTTCACTTGAGGCACACCTAAGTCAGTTTTGAGGTTGCATACTTAGTTGTGGGCAAGTCTAGGAGTCTTTAGACACTATGGTTTTTAGGTTCTCCTCTTTAGTGGCCAAGCGTAAGCTCCCTTGTGTTAGCTACCTATTTCACTCATGTTTGGTTTTCCAAATCTATATAGAGGAAGAATAGAAAAAGTCAAAAGAATCACTAGCAAAATAAAATCAAAAGGCAATTATATCAAAAAAGTCAAATCACACCAAAAGATGTGATATTTGTTTGGTACATCTCCTATCTTAGTCAAATATCAAACTCCATAGTTAACCTCATGATAGAGCCAAAGTCCATTGGGGTGTGGTAGGCCAATAGACTGGACTAGGTCTCATTACAACATTATATATTTGTATATTCCAGTACCACCTATCTTCTCACACAAGTACCCAATATTCACAACAGGTCAATGAGTCTATAAGGGGGGCCCTAAAGAGTAAGGAACATGTTATAGGTAGTATCATTTTACCTTTCATTCATATAGCCTTCATGGGATGATCTATGTACTTCACTTGTTAGCCCAAGCTTTGTGTTCACTAGTTGGAGTGTCCTAGGTCCTTGATGTCGATAATTCTTAGCCTTGCCCACGTGGCTAGTGCATCTCATTTTAACTAAGGATTTCCACATCACCTATGTGGCACCTCACATTCCTTATTTACATCATATTTTTCCCACTATCCCCTTGATGGATATCACTTTTAGTTGATCACATCCTCCTTTAGTTTATGAGTTGCAATGTAAAACCTTTAGGCCCTCCTCATAAACACCCATTATAACACATTATCACCCTTTATAGCACCACTTGCCTTAGTTTGTGAGTTGCATTGTAAGACCTAGAATATGACCAGGCCCTCCTCACAAACACCCATCATCATTTACTTCCCACACCATCTCATTATCATCACTAACATATCTGTAGGTGGTGGTGTTTTCCTACATCGCATATTCATGCAAGCACTAAGTTTGAATTGTCATTCCTTAGAGTTTTTATTTTTTATTTTAGTCATTATGTTCTTATTCAATTTTTGTGGAGTTTGCTTATCTTACATAGGACATTTTGCAGTCTTATAGGTTTTTCTTTATGTTTGACTTCACACATTTGTCTTACATTTCGAATTAGATTTCATTTACTTACATATCTTTGTTTGATCTTTCTTACATTGATATTTCATTTACTTACAATGTCACATATCTCATGTTTTTTGGTGTTTTTTACATTCATTTTTATCATTTACTTCATTTTTCACATCTTTTATTGGTTGATCTACTTAAGATGTCATTTTTCATCACTTAGCTTTTATTCTTTTTTACCATGCATTTGCTCACATTTTCTAGAAAATAATAAACCATCCATAACACTTTATTAAAAAGCGTGTGTACCTATCATATACCCATGGGAAAATTGCAAAAAAAAGCAAAACTATTATTCACCATCATTAACCATGAGGGGTAGGGAGTTGAAGCCTGCAATGAACAAGTAACTAACTGTAATTACTTGTTGTTAGCCATGGGTTTCTGCTCCCTACCCACACACGACCTAACTAATGCAAATACATAACAAAAGTGATAAAAATTTGTCATTTGCTTCTAATCACAATTTCAGAGAAATTTTTGTTGCATGCAAAAACAGTCTAGGTTGTTTATATTTTTTGTCCAAGTTTGGCTCATTTACATCCAACTTTGGCATTTACATTTGTAACTCTAGCTGAAATTTACAACTCAACTAGGGTTTGACTCGTTTGATATTTTGAGTTTCTACTTTGCAAGGTTTTTAACTTGCAGTTGATTCCATTATAGGATTTGTAATACAAATTTTTATAGGGTTTGTAACTTACAATCAACACCCTTGTTGTATTTGTGTAATCCATAATGGTTTTTGATATTTGGTAGGAAAAAATTGGTGGCCCTTTTAAAACTAATGAATAGTGGATGAAGAACCATGTCTGCTGCAATTGTATGAGGAATTTATTTTCCTGCATTTTAATATCATAAAATAGGATTTTGTCAACTTTGCACTTGAGTTTGTAGACTTTGAATACAAAGTACTATTGGCCATTTTTTGGCCTACATACCAAAATTTTGCTTAAGTGTGAGAGGGTGGGCATTCAAACAAGACTTTAGGTTTTACACAGTAGAAGACTTTGAATTTTTGGAAGGAGACATCTTCGGGTTTTACAAGAGATAACCTATTTCACTTTATGAGTAATCAATAGTTGAAACCCCTCAGCAAAGGTAATCTGGGTTAGAAAACTTGAATCACTCTTGATAGTGCAAATTAGGTTTTGAGAAGTGCTTTGCTTATGAAAGTTTTATCAGCAGAAGTAATCTAGGTTGGAAAACCCAAATTATTCTTGACAGTGCAAATCAAGTTTTGAGATGTGCTTTGCTTATGAAATTTTTATCAGTAGAAGTAATTTGGGTTTAGAAACTTGAATTACTTAGGATAATGCATTTTGGGTTTCTCAGGGTGAATGACTTATCTCTTTTTATAAGTAACAAGCAGTGAAGAATTCCAAAGTAGGTGCCAGTGAAGAATATGAAGTTGTAGACATTAGAGAACAAGCAAATAGACTCAGACAAAAACCCTAAAGGAATTCCTTCAAATAATTTGTCTGAAGGAATTCCTTTGAAAAAGTTTAAAGGACAAAATAAAAAATTTGAAGGGCAATGTACCCTTTGGAAAGGATGTTTACAAAAAGCTCGGGTGCCCTCTAAAAAGCCTAGGTGACCTTCAAAAAGTCTAGGTGCCTTTTTCTTAAGGGTTATTCACTTTGAAAGGGGTTGTTTGAAAAGTCCAAGGGGCTGTTTAAAAAATTTGAAGGGCAAGGAACCCTTTGGAAGGGTCAACTACAAAAAACCCTAAGGGTAGGGTACCCTTCGGGAAGGTTCATTTCTAGATTGGAAGGCACCTTGGAAGAAACCTAAAGGGTAGGTGAAGGTCTATCTGGGAATTTTAAGGGCTTTACAAAAACCTGAAGGGCACCTACCCTTCAGGAAAGGACCAGGATAGAAAGACTTAAGGGTTGTTTTCTTGGGAAAGTCTAAAGACAATTCCTGCGAACTTTTTGTTCGCAAGAAGTGGAAATAAAAAGATTTGAAAAAAATCCAAGACCATGGAGATATTCGAAGGAGATAGAGCAAGGGTTAGAAAAAAAAAGCTGAGGGAAATAAAGCCAAAAGAAAAGAAAGGCCCAGGGAGGATAAAGTCTCAAAATTTTGTCTAAAGAGTGAAGTCCGAAGGTAGATATAAACTTGAGACCTTATAAATAAAATGAAAGGGAGAAGTCCAAGGTAAAAGGTTCCTGAAGAGAATGAACATAAGTCTAAGAAAAAAACAAATGTATGTAAAGGGAAGGTCCATAGAAAAGACAAACCAAGCAAATATAGCCAAAAGATATGAACATATAAGGCCGAAGGAAATACATGCAAGATATGGAGTCAACATTGGAATTCCATGCAAGCAAGGGCTAATTACGATTGACTGGTCAAGGCTTCAGTTGATTGGGTGTTGAAGTCAAGTTTATCTCTGGGTCAAACTTGTGCTTTCAAATGTTCCAACTCAGCTTCCAATATTTCAATTGGAATTCTAATTTTAGCATGGCATAGATTTTATGCATGCTTTTGTTTATCTTAGCTCTTTAAATGATCAAATAGCTCAAGAGGAAGTCCATATTTTGAGGTGGGCATAACATTTTGCATGATAAGAGTCTGGCTTGTCAAAATTAGCCACCGTCTATTTCAACACCAAGGAGTCTTCATGCAAGACAAAAAGACATATAAAAGACAAATTCGGAAGGCTCATGCAATGAAAATTAGACTTGGGATAATGAAAGAGTTACCTCTTTTTATATTTTTAATGTCATCTCTTGGATTTTATAATTTTCTATATTAATGGTTTTTCAACCTTGTGTAAAAATCATCCCTCTTTTGGCAAAAAAATTTCTTATAAAGATTGCACTGTAATCTTTTTCAAAATCAATAAGAGCACTATGTTTTTTCAATTTCCAGTAGTTGGTATAGTCTAATTTTATCATTGATTTGCCTAAGTGATAGATTTTCTTTCTTCTTTGTCAAATCTGGATTCGTACCTAGTTAGTAGCTGGTCATTTATGTAGGTCACATTTTATGTTTGAATGTCTTTTGCTGAGTTTACAGTGGATATTAGTGGTTGTTTAGTGCCTTTCATCAAGCCTATTTATACATTTTCCTCAATCTTAGTTCATTAGATAGAACCTTTTCATGAAATAATTATATGTATTGATCAATTGGAGTTGAAATTATGCCTCTTTGCTTGTCTGAATCAATGTTCTTAGAAGCTCAATTTGAGTGGATCAAGAAAATTAGGTGTATCACTGCTTTAGCTAGGATTTACTTGCAAGTTCTTTCATTTTCCTCAAGAAATTTGTAGCGTAGAAGTTGAGATCCTCATTGATACATCTTATAGGAACCAAATTTTTGTGGAATTTCTTCTCACCATTGAGGCACCCAACCTCGTGAAAAGATCTTATTGTTTCAATTGGAGCGAAGATTAGCTGTTTCAACACATCTTCAATTAGGGTACAACTCTAGGTTGACAACAATTTTTGGCACGTCTGATGGAACCACGAAAAAGTTCTTTGCATATCTAAAGAGTTTTTGTAGCAACAAAAGATATTCATCTTCATCCAGTTGCAAAGTTTATAGCATCATTTATGCAATTCTTTCATGCCAAAGGTTATCACAAGATCAACAAGTCAAGTTATTCCTTTTGAATTTGTAAGTTATAAGAGAGCAAGATCTAGGAGGGCAAATACATATCCTCAAAGAGAATATTTACCTCCTCATCCTATTGTTCTAAACACTGCAATCTCTAATATTCAAATGGCCATCAAAAACTAAGTGTTCACTCCATTTAATAGAGGTAGCCCACTGAATATAGCACAGTTTGATGACATTCATGTATCTACCCTCAAAAGTATTTCATTCTTCTCAGGAGAAAATCAAACAACCCCTATTGAGCATATCCAAGATGTTGCTAATCATTGTTCAGTTCATAATGTTGTTGAGGATAATGTTGCTATTAGATTGCTTATTGCTTATTTCAAAGGAAAAGCATTATAGTGGTATAGAACCCTCCCACTCATATCCATTTCCACCTGAGATGAATTGGGTGCAGCCTTAGTCAAGCAATTTGAAGACAAATCAGATCACTTATCTTTAGTTGAGCAATTAACTACCATACAGAGAGCTCCTCATGAGTTCATGTCCAATTTTAATCTTAGATTCTAGAAGACATGGACCAGGATATCAGTTTTGATTAGATGATCTCCTGAATATGCATTTCTATATTTTTTGAAAGCTCTTAATTTTGACATTGGTGTGATGATATAGTCAATGTGTGGTACTACTTTGTCAGATGCTTATGAAGTTACAATAAGGACAAAAAACAATTTGACACAAGTAGGTAAGCTTTCTCCAAGACCTCCAATGCCTATATTTCTAGAAATAAGTTCCATAGTAGCTCCTCAAATTCCATCTTTAGCTCCTATTCCAACACCTCAAGCTCCAATTACAACCCCTACTAGTCAATCTAGTGAGATAGGAGAGTTAAAATGTTTGCTACAATCTTTTGGAAATGAATTAGTACAACTTAAAAGGTAGCAATTTCAAGGTAATAGATCTTATCAACAGCAAAATCAGAACACCTATCAGCATTTTAGAGAAAATGGACCACCTTATCAAGCACAAAGAGCCATAACTCTAGCTAAGCCATATGCTGCCCTTGATCCTAATTCTCCTTCCACTTCAAAGGCTATTATTCCTACCCCATCTAAAAACAATTTGATGTAGGATTCAGGTTGGCAGCCCCCAAATCTCAATGATGCTCAAAACCCAGCCTTGGTATCATAGAACATCACCATGCCACATATGACACAAGAAGAGTTTTATTTTCAAGGAAGTCAATATCATGATACAGGTTTCGCATTGCAGGGGAAGACTCATCAAATTCAAGGATAGTTTGATGCTATTAATGTAAATTGGTAGGTAGATGATCATATTGCTTTTACTCAAAATTTTGAAACTAACAATCCAAGTGGTCAAGTTTCAGCTATAACCTATCAGAGAGCTAAAAGAAGAGATATTGATGAGGCTTAAGCAGTATCAAGAGCTTCAAGTACTCCTCATGTTTTCTCTAAAAGTGCAAATGAATAGCTTTTTTCCCCTACAACTCAAAAAAATTATAATACAAGGGTTGGTAAGGTTAATAAATTACCTCAAATTCATGAATAGCTAGTGCATCAAAAGGTATAGCCAAAGGTTAGTGGATCTCATTTCAGTATAGTTGATCAAATGAAAAAATCTAATATCAACATTAGCATGTGGGATTCTCTTACAATTCCAGGTCAAAATGATAAGCTTATCCAAGAGCTTTCAACTCTTGAATTATCTCCAAAACCGGTTGAGCAAGAGGGTGTTGTCTTGGCTAATTCGATTCAACCAACAAAGCAACATGTACAACAAGAAATTATGGTGACAAAGATAGACAAAACTAAGGTAAAGTCAAAGAAAAATCCTCCCTTTTACCTTTCTTTGATAGTAGGTGATACTTTGGTTCATAATTGTATGGTGGTTAGTGGAGCTAGTAGTACAGTCATGTCTAAGCAGATTGCATATAAGCTTGGACTCATTTATGAGCCAAATACTAATGGACTATTGTAATTGGATGGGTCACCAACAAAAATGGTAGGCATCATCAATGATTTGAAATTAACATTACATGCATATCGTAATGTTACAATTCAACAAGATGTTGTGGTAGATTTGACTCCCTACTTTGCTATGTGCCTCTCAAGAGTTTTCACCTCAAAGATTGGGGGATATTTATCAGCTGATTAGACCTATTTGTTGTTCAGAACCATGTATGGTACAAAGGTAATAATTCATTTAGAACCTATTGCATGTTTTCACATGGAGCCATATATGTCAAGTGTTGTCAATGCTAATTGTATCATCTTAGATGAAATATTACAAACTGATGATGTAGAAAAAGACTCACCTTTAAATGGAGTTCTAGATTTGTTTCTTGATGAGTGGGCTTCTACCTTGCATGAGCATGATCCTTACAAGCTGATTGAAGAGGAGGGTCTTGGTGTGTATTGTCTTCATGAGAATGATGCACTAATTCCAGCCATGGTCAAAGAAGATGAATCTAATGAAGGTTTGTGGCAATTACACTTTGATGGATCAAGAAATAAACATGGAATTGGAGCTGGGATGATGTTGGTTTCTCCAAAAAAACAAAGGTATTTCTCTTCCATTAAATTTTAGTTTGGATGTTCAAACAATGTTGCTGACTATGAAGCGTTAGTTCACTGTTTACAGTGGGCTAGAAAGATGAAAGTCAATTATTTGCAAGTATTTGGAGATAGTGAACTTGTAGTTCATTAAGTAAGAGGTTTGAATGTATGCACATTTTTTTTGCTTAAATCTTACAAGCATAGAATTTGGGATTTACTTGAAGATTTTCAAGGTTTTAACATTCAGGCATTACCAAGGGATAAAAATAACATGATGATAGGTTCGTTGTTGTTGGGGCACAATTTAATATTCCAGTTGATGTAAAAGGTGACAATTTTTAGTCACATATAAAGGTAGTTATAAGGCCTTTTGTTCTAGATAATCATGAGAATTGGTAGGTGTTCGAAGATGATAAATAAATTATGAGATTCTTGTAAGAGAAGGCTGAGTTTTCCTCAAAAAATTAGTCGAAACACTTAAAAAATTATGGCAATCAGATTGTGCAATTAAAAATGAATAAGCTACCCAAAGGATTGGTCACTCTCAAGAATATTTTTAGTGGTGATGAAGAGTTAAGAAGAGAGAAGGCATCCTTGTTAACAAAATAACTCTATGCCAACGTAGAGATTGCAGTGGGTAAGGTTTTGATATTGGGAAAGGTATATACTCCTTCATAAAAAGAAGCCTTCATTGAGTTAAGTACAAGTTTTGCTTATGTATTTTCTTGGAAATATAGTGATCTTAATGGATTTGATCCATGTTTGGCTCAACACACCAGAGAGTTCGAAATTGAGACTAAACCAGTGAGGCAAAGACAAAGGCCCATCAATCCTAAACTTGAGCCTTTAATGAGAGCTGAGCTTCACAAGATTATTGAGTTAGTTATCATATTTCCAATCAAGCACTCAACATGAGTAGAAAACCTTGTTCTAGTATGAAAAAAGAATGGTAAGATTTATTTGTGTGTTTATTTTCATGATTTAAATAGGGCTTTGCTTAAAGACCACTATCCATTGCCATCAATGGAATAAATTTTACAGCTTGCTACAGGTTCAGAGAGGTTCTCCTTGTTGGATGGTTATAGTGGTTATAATCAGATTTTGGTCAAAGAAGAGGAATAATTTAAGACAGACTTCACAACCAAGTGGGGAACCTTTGCATACAGAAAGATGTCATTCGGATTATCTAATGCTGGAGCAGCTTTTCAAAGAGCCATGGATGTGGCATTCCAAGGCCTTCTGAATCAATTTGTACTTGTTTATTTGGATGATATAATCATGTTCTCAAAATAATTCCTATGATCACATAGTTCATCTCAGGCAAGTGTTCGAAAGGTGTAGATAATTTAGGATATCTCTAAATCCAAAAAAGTGCATCTTCTCGGTTCATGAAGGTAAGCTTCTTGGACATATTTCAAAGCATGGTTTAAACATTGATCCTAAAAGAGTAGATTCAATCTTTGCACTCTCTTTGCCTAAGCAAAAAAAGGTTATGTAAAGTTTCTTTGGAAAAATCAACTTTATAAGGAGATACATTACAAATTTCACTACTATAACTAAACCACTTACAATCATGCTAAATAAAAATCAGATCTTTAGCTAGTCCAAGGAAGGAGTAAAAGGGTTTGAAGATGTTAAGAAAGCCATAACAAGTGCTCCTACACTTTTAAATCTATATTTTATGAAAGATTTAATTTGTATACATATGATAATGTGGACACCATTTCAGGCATTCTTATGCAGCAGAATCATAAAGATTTAGAGAAGCCAATAGATTTCTATAATGAAGGCTTTGAAGAGTACGAAACAAGGTATTCTTTTATTGAAAAGCATGTCCTTTTAGTTATAGTATCTTTTAAGAACTTTAGACAATTGTTGTCTAATAACAAGATACATCTAATGGTTCCCCATCTAAGTATCAAAGAATTTCTTTTGAACAAGGATATTAATGAGAAGAGAGCTAGTTAGATAACCAAGGTAATGGAATATGACGTGGAAATTAAGATTACAAAGCTGGTTAGAGGCAAAGGACTTTGTGAATATCTAGCTCAGGACTTGAAAGAAACTAATGATGTTGTTTTAGTGTCAAATGATGAAGAGATTGTTGATGTTAACACCTCACCTTCCTGCTGGTTTCATGATTTGGTAAGCTTTTTGCAAGATGGTTTTTACCTTGCTCACCTAAGTGATTAAAAAAAAAGGTATTTCAGATTTCAATCAATTCCATTCTTGCTCGTTGATGGTGTTTTGTTTAAAAATGATATTAATGGAATGTTACTAAGGTGTTTGGAACTAAGCCAAACTCAAAGATTATTTGAAGAATTTCATGATGGAAACTTTTTCGCAAGAACTATATCACTTAAAATCATTTGAGGTGGGTACTATTGGCCTACTATATTTGGTGATTTCCATACATGGGTTAAGAAGTGCAAACAATATGCTATGTTTGTAGAAAAATTTAAACTTGTAGCCCTACCCCTTCAACCAATTGCAATGGATCAACATTTTGTCCAGTCGGGATTGGAATTTATTGGTCTCATTAATCCTCTTTTGAGTTCAGGGCATAAGTGGATTCTAATAGCTATGGATTACTTCACATGTTGGATGGAAGCAATTGCATTGAAAGAAGTAAACAAAACTAATGTTCTTGATTTCTATGAAGGTTTGTTTACTAGGGTTGGATTTCCTTCAACCATTATTTCTGACAATGCAATGGCTTTTGTGGGATCTAGGATCAACCAATGGGCTATCCAACACAGAGTTTATGTCAGCACTTCATGAAACTACTATCCACAAGGTAATGGCCTTGCTGAATCTACAAATAAAAACCTCTTAAGGATCATATGAAGGACTATTAAAGACAATCAGAGGTCATGGCATCTCAAGTTGAAGCCAGCTCTATGGGCCGATCGGATCATTTACAAGAGGTCAACAACTAACTCTCCATACAAGTTGGTATATGGTAAGGAAGCAAGGTTACCTATTTCTCTTGAATTTATATCTTTGGAACTAATGCATAAGCTTGAATTGTTGGAGAATGAGCCTATAGAAATTAGGTATGTAGAGCTTATGGAGTTGGAAGAGACAAAAAATCAATCCATGCTAGCCATGGAAAGTCATCAGGGACAAGTGAAAAGAATGTTTGACAAAGGAGCTTCCTCAGAAAGCTTCAATGAAGGAGATTTGGTCCTCAAGTGGAATGAGGATCGAGCCAAATTAGGAAGGCACATAAAGTTTTATTCCCTTTGGAGTGGCCCATATACGATCTCTAGCTGTAAATCCCATAATCCCTTCCAAATTACAAAGGTGGATGGCCAGGGGCTTCCAATCCCAGTCAATGGGATACATCTGAAACATTTTTATTGAAGAGCAAAGCTCCATGTACATGGATAATTTTTTTTGATTTCCTCCAAGTGTTGTTCAAGCACAATAGTTTCTTTCAATTTTGTTCCAATAAGTGCTTGTTTACACATTTGTTTTTTAGTTAGTTATCTTGCTTTCATATGTTTCCCTTCTTATTTTGAAGGAAAAAGGTTACTTCAACCATGATCAGAGGAGATTTTTAATTAAAAACTAGGTTTATGATTGTTTTGGAAGTTCAAATAGCATCTATATGGTTTATGTTGTTAAGCATAACAGGCATGCTTCCTTGCGAATTGCCAGAAATGTTGGCCATTTTTTGGTCTACATACAAAATTTTTGCCTAAGTGTGAGAGGGTCGGCATTCAAGCAAGACTTTGAGTTTTTGGAAGGTGATGTCTTTGGGTTTTACAAGAGACAACTTATTTCACTTTATGAGTAATCAACAGTTGAAACCCCTCATCATAAGTAATCTGGGTTAGAAAACCTGAGTTACTCTTAACAATGCAAATCGGGTTTTGAGAAGTGCTTTGCTTATGAAAGTTTTATTAGTAAAAGTAATTCAGGTTTAGAAACCGAAATTACTTAGGATGGTACATTTTGGGTTTCTCAAGGTGAATGACTTATCTCTTTTTATAAGTAACAAGCAGTGAAGAATCCGAAGTAGTTCCAGTGAAAAATCCAAAGTTGTAGACATTGGAAAACAAGCAAATAGACTCGGACAAAAAGCCTAAAGGAATTCCTTCGGATAGGAAATGTTCAAAGGACAAAATAAAAAATTTGAAGGGTAATGTACCCTTTGGAAGGGACGTTTACACAAAGCCTAGGTGCCCTCCAGAAAGCCTGAGTGCCCTCCAAAGAGTCTGTGTCATGTCCCCTTTTCAATTGACATGTTCTGAGTTCATGGTTAGCCTATTATGCGACCTTCGTAGGCTAATAAGATGGATAGAGGGTCATAATGGAGCTTGGCTCGACTTTGATTCACAGGATTTCTACATTTGATTTTCATTCAGGGTATTTCAGACACATTTGGCCTGAGCTCCTACTTTTTAGGGATATTTGATATGCAGCGGAGCGCCTTTATTATGGTATGGTTATGTGCAAAATCACTCCCTGATTCACTAGCTTCGATCGGTTCATGGATCCGACATGTATTGAGGGAGATATTAATATTTGATTGATTTAATCAAATATTAATTATTTAGCCTATTTTTAATTAGAAACCCTAATTCTAATTTAAGAAACCCTAATTAGGGCAAGCATATCTTTTGAGGGTATAAGGGTTTCTCATGGAGGCCATTGTTCATTATGCTATTGATTATTGATTATTGATTTTGAAGAATTTATTCTGTGAAGACTGAGCCTAGGGTTCCAGGATTCCATTTGCATTGGAGAACGTTCCCTCTTCAGTGTGTGCAATTAAGAGGCTGTGGAATATCAGCTGATATATTGCCAAAGTGAGAGATAGCTTCATCCAGAGGTTATCACAGAATTTCAGGTTTGAGAGATAACTTCACACAGAAGTTATCACAGATATTCCAGGTATTTATTGCTTTATGTTTTGATTCAATAAATTATACAGCTAGAGATCTACTGTGCTAGAGACATATATTTCAGATCAGGGGTTGAAAACAGGGAAGTTGTGCTTAATTTGTGGCCGTACAGAATCCGTACAGGTTCGTACAGATCAGTGCAGGAACCGACCTCGGCAGACAGAGGGTTTTTAGTGGCCGACATCGGTCGACTGAAGACTGACGACGGCAGAAATCCGACCGACAGAGACCGACGTCGGCGAGATATCGACCGACGACGGCGACTGTGTGTCGACACAGAAGGGCCGAGACTTTCCAGAATTCAATTTTGCACTTCCAGATTTGCAAAGCCAGGGTTTTCAAGACTGTATTTCATACTTATATGCATATTAGAGGACTGCAATTGTAATAATTTAGAAGGACAAGTGATACAATCTGTAATTTGTTATTAAGAGACTATATTATTGTGATCTTTCTGAATTTATTCCACAGCGATTATATCTTGGTTCATTTTTTTTGTGTTGCTATATTCCCTGTTTTGGGGGATATTACAGTGGTATCAGAGCTAAATCCTGCCACCCTGAGGGTCTAGAGATCTTATGCAGCCACAAGAGTTGGGACCACACAGGTATAACACACGCAGCCGAGCCTTGCTTGAAGGTACCCAGTTGTTAGATCAAAGACCGATCATCATGAGTGATAGACGTGAGGGCAGCTCACCCAGGGGCCACAGGTATGATGCTGATCAGGCCACCAGAGAGTTTCAGCGTGCTATGATGACAAGCCAACAGCAGATGGCTCAGACACTACAGGGACTTATGACCATGATAGAGAGAATGAATGCACCTGATGGACAGAATAGGGACCAAAGAGATGACAGGAGTGCTACGGTTAATCAGAGACCACAACAGACTCACTCCAGAATAGCTGATAGACCTACATGCCCTTCATTTGTTCAAGAAGAACCAAAGGCACCAGCAGAGGAGGAGGCAGGGAATTCTCCATTTGCAGATGTTTACATGGCTACAAATGATGAGTGGGACTTATTACCTCCTCATATTCAAGAGAGAACAACCTTTGATCATTTTGTCAATTTGAGGAGAGAGCACTATAGATTGGCTAGACAGGACAGGAGACCTAGAGTCCAATTCAGTGAGCTGCAGAAGGCTACTGGTAAGCTTTCTTTGACTACTTTTGATGGCAGCGGTAAGATGACAGCTCAAGCTTGGGTTCATAAGCTTGACACCTTTTTGGCATTGAGACCAATGTCAGAGATAGATGCCATCAAATACGCCACTTTGCACTTAGATGGAGTAGCACATGATTGGTGGTACCATGGTATGGTAACACTTCAACATAATCAGGTCACAGAGTACCAGGACTTTGTGGATAGATTGGTTGAGCGGTTTGACAGGAGAGATCCCGAGGTTTACTTCCGAGATCTGGCACAGTTGAGACAAACAGGTAGCTTGGAGTCCTTCATTGGTGAGTTTCAGAGATTAGCAGTCATGGTACCCAATATTTCAGAGCGTAGATTGGTAGTTCTCTTCATAGAGGGATTGACAGAGTCATTGAGGGGTTGGATCAAAGCCTTTGATCCTCCTTCATTACAGGTAGCTATGAGGAAGGCACGTGATATGGAGATGGCAGCCCCATCCAATAAATTTAACGCCAAAGGTACTTATTCTTCTAGAGACCATAAGCACTCCCACGGGGATACGGAGAGACCGGATTTTAACATAGATAAATCCGGAGTTAAAAATGATTCAAAGGCCAATCCAGCAGCACCACCTTTGGATCGTGAGGCGCTTAATGATCTACGCAGGAAGAAGCTTTGCTTCTACTGCAAAGGACCATATGATATCAATCACGATTGTCCTTTGAGGCCTAAGAGCAAGGCGAATCATATGATGTGGATATATTATGAGGATTCAGATTCTGAGGATTCCGAACAGCATAACAGTTCTGAGGGGGCAGAGGCAGAGGCTTCAGGGCCTAATGCAGAGGCAGAGTTAGAGCTTCACCTATAGGAGGCACGCATATCCAACATTTAGTCGGATGAGTCATTCAGACTCCGTGGAGTTTTGGCAGGGCAGAAGGTTATCACCCTTCTTGATACAGGAGCCACACACAATTTCATAGATGCTAGATTTGTGGAGAAGCGTGGACTCACTACAGAAGATTTTGAGGGCATCAGAGTTAAGGTAGCCGATGGTCACACTCTTAAGTGTGAGCGTATGATTAGAGACCTCCCATTGCGCTTGAACAACTATGAGTTCAAGGCTGATTATTATGTGGTAAACATGGGGGATATAGACTTAGTCTTGGGTATGAAGTGGCTTCATTCATTTGAAGAAGTTACCCTTCGTCTCAAGGACATGGAGGTTCTCTTTAATGTTGATGGGACGACACATATTCTTAAGGCAATACGGGGCAGCAGCTTCAGATATATGTTTTTTCATCGGATGGAGGTACCTATACCACATAACATGATAGAGGGTGATGACGAGAGCACATTGGCACCAACACAGGAGAGGTACGAGGACGAGCTTGGTCTTGAGGTGAGTACAGTTCAGGAGTTGTCACATGTGGTGAGGACTCAACCTTCTGTTACAGTCGGGTCACAGGTTGATGATGATATGACTATGTCTAGCCTTCACAATCCAGTTTTAGATATTATTCAGGTACGGAGTTTGCTTGCTGATTTTCATTTATGGATTGGATGTTGGAGTGCTTATCTTAGTACTAGAGATGATGTGACGCCATTACATGAGAGTTGGGATGGACATGGCATGGGGTTTGTGTTAATTGACAGAGGTGGAGATCCTAACTACATTTGGGATCCAGGTGGGTTGATTGATTTATCATTCAATGATTGCTTGAGGGAAAGCAATTCCAGGAGGGGCGGATTGTCATGTCCCCTTTTCAATTGACATGTTCTGAGTTCATGGTTAGCCTATTATGCGACCTTTGTAGGCTAATAAGATGGATAGAGGGTCATAATGGAGCTTGGCTCGACTTTGATTCACAGGATTTCTACATTTGATTTTCATTCAGGGTATTTCAGACACATTTGGCCTGAGCTCCTACTTTTTAGGGATATTTGATATGCAGCAGAGTGCCTTTATTATGGTATGGTTATGTGCAGAATCACTCCCTGATTCACTAGCTTCGATCGGTTCGTGGATCCGACATGTATTGAGGGAGATATTAATATTTGATTGATTTAATCAAATATTAATTATTTAGCCTATTTTTAATTAGAAACCCTAATTCTAATTTAAGAAACCCTAATTAGGGCAAGCATATCTTTTGAGGGTATAAGGGTTTCTCATGGAGGCCATTGTTCATTATGCTATTGATTATTGATTATTGATTTTGAAGAATTTCTTCTATGAAGATTGAGCCTAGGGTTCTAGGATTCCATTTGCATTGGAGAACGTTCCCTCTTCAGTGTGTGCAATTAAGAGGCTGTGGAATATCAGCTGATATATTGCCAAAGTGAGAGATAGCTTCATCTAGAGGTTATCACAGAATTTCAGGTTTGAGAGATAACTTCACACAAAAGTTATCACAGATATTCCAGGTATTTATTGCTTTATGTTTTGATTCAATAAATTATACAGCTAGAGATCTACTGTGCTAGAGACATATATTTCAGATCAGGGGTTGAAAACAGGGAAGTTGTGCTTAATTTGTGGCCGTACAAAATCCGTACAGGTTCATACAGATCAGTGCAGGAACCGACCTCGGCAGACAGAGGGTTTTCAGTGGCCGACATCGGTCGACTGAAGACCGACGACGGCAGAAATCCGACCGACAGAGACCGACGTTGGCGAGATATCAACCGACGATGGCGACTGTGTGTCGACACAGAAGGGCCGAGACTTTCCAGAATTCAATTTTGCACTTCCAGATTTGCAAAGCCAGGGTTTTCAAGACTGTATTTCATACTTATATTCATATTAGAGGACTGCAATTGTAATAATTTAGAAGGACAAGTGATACAATCTGTAATTTGTTATTAAGAGACTATATTATTGTGATCTTTCTGAATTTATTCCACAGCGATTATATCTTGGTTCAGATTTTTTGTGTTGCTATATTCCCTGTTTTGGGGGATATTACAGTCTGGGCCTTTTTCTTAAGGGTTATTTGCTTTGGAAGGGGTTGTTTGAAAAGTTTGAGGGGCTGTTTGAAAAACTTGAAGGGCAAGGTACCCTTCAGAAGGGTCAATTACAAAAAACCCAAAGGGTAGGGTACCCTTCAGAAAGGTTCATTTTTAGATTGGAAGGGACGTTGGAAGAAACCCAAAGGGCACCTACCCTTTTTGGAAGGTCTATCTGGCAAGTTTAAGGGCTTTACAAAAGCTCGAAGGGCACCTGCCCTTCAAAAAATGACTAAGACAGAAAGCCCAAAGCATTGTTCTCTTGGGAAAGTCTAAAGACAATTCCTGTGGACTTTTTGTCCATGGGAAGTGGAAAGCAAAATATCCAAAGAAAATCTAAGACCAAGGAGATATCCGAAGGAGATAGAGCAAGGGTTCAAAAACAAAAACCGAGGGAAATAAAGCTGAAAGTAAAGAAAGGCCCAAGAAGGATAAAGTCTCAGACTTTTGTCTAAAGAGTGAAGTCTAAAGGCAGATATAAACTGGAGACCTTAGAAATAAAATGAAAGGGAGAAGTCTGAGGTAAAAAGGTCCCAAAGAGAATGAACATAAGTCCGAGCAAAAAACAAATGTATGCAAAGGGAAGGTCCATAGAAAAGAGAGACCAAGTGAATACAACCAAAATTTATGAATAGATAAGACCCAAGAAAATACATGCAAGAGATGAAGTCGATGTGAAATTCCATGCAAGAAAGGGCTAATTATGATTGACTGGTCAAGGCTTCAGTTGACTGGGTGTTGAATTCAACTTTATCTCCAGGTCAAAATCATGCTTTCAAACATTCCAACTCAGCTTCCAATGTTTTAATTAGAATTCTAATTTTAGCATGGCATAGATTTCATGCGTGCTCTTATTTATCTCAATTCTTCAAATGATCAAACAGCTCAAGAGGAAGTCCATATTTGGAGGTGGGCATAGCATTTTGCATGATAAGAGTCTGACTTGTCAAAATTAGCCACCGTCTATTTCAATGCCAAGGAGTCTTCATGCAAGACAAAAAGACATAGAAAAGACAAATTTGGAAGGCTCATGCAACTTAAATTTGACTTGGGCTAATGAAAGAGTTACCTCTTCTTCTATTTTTAAAGCTTTTGTAATTTTCTATATTAACGGCTTTTCAGCCTTTTATAAAAATCATCACTCTTTTGGAATTTTTTTTTCCCCAAAGATTGTGCTGTAACCTTTTTCAAAATCTATAAGAAGAGGACTATGTTTTTTCAATTTATAGTAGCTAGTATAGTGTACTTTTTTCATTGATTTGCCTAAGTGATAGATTTTCTTTCTTCCTTGTCAAATCTGGATTCGTACCTAATTATTAGCTGGTCAATTATGTAGGTCACATTCTATGTTTGAATGTCTTTTGTCGAGCTTATAGTGGATGTTAGTGGTTGTTTAGTGCCTTTTATTAGGCCTATTTATACATTTCCCTCAAGATTAGATCATTAGACAAAACCTTTTTGTGAAATACTTATGTGTATTGATCAATTAGAGTTGAAGTTCTGCCTCTTTCCTTGTGAGAATCAATGTTTTTAGAAGCTTGATTTGAGTGGATCAAGAAAATTAGATGTATCACCGCTTTAGCTAAGATTTCCTTACAAGTTCTTTCTTCCCTTTTCCTTAGGCAGTTTATAGCATAGAAGTTGAGATCCTCATTGATACATCTTATATGAACCAGCCTTCTCCAGAGGTTCTTCTCACCATTGAGGCACCCACCCTCATTAGAATATCCCATTGTTTCAACTGGAGCAAGGATTAACCGTTTCAGCACATCTTCAATCAAGGTGCAACTCCAGGTTGACAATAAATACTCTTATTCACCCTTATCAGTCAGCTACCAACAGTAACCATAGTCTATGAACATTGTACTCTTCTTTTTTGTTTAAAATTAAGCATTGTACTCTTATTTGCTAAAAAACTAATATAAAACATATTTATGACTTTGAGTTGTGTTCTCTACACTCATTTCATTTTTTTTATGTGTTTCAGTGTATTTTATGAATTTATATATTTTTTGAAAGTATTGATAAAACTACTGACTAATTGTCGAATCTAGAATATGGGTCAAAAAATTTGGTTGTCAGGAAATTGTCGAGTACGAGTTTTAATACTATGCTCAACACTATCTTACTATCAGCTTTATTTTGCCCATATCTTTGTTTCCATAGGTCCTTTCCACGAACCAAAATAAGCCTTAAAATCCTAGTAAGATATAGAATTTTTGGGTGCTAACAAGGTATTTTTACAAAAAATTGACATTTTATCTTATTTTTCAGGTCTACCTCCCGTTTTGCACATTGGACACATGCTTTCATTTGCTACACATGCATCATTTATCTATAATCAACAAGGTAAATAAGATACATATTTTCATTTTATTTACATTCAACCATTTCAACATTTCATTTTAGTTATATTTTTGTGTTATGTTCTTTCCTGAAGCACCATCCCATGTTACACTATTATGACACGTGATAAGCTTCAAATGAGGCATATGTATACATAATATTTTTCACTTTATCATTTATCAAGGCTTTCTCTTGTAGAGAATTGTTGAACATCCATCTCTCTAAGTTCATGTCTTAAAGGGTGCATGTTGGCAGTATTCTCAATTAGATAAAAAAAAGTGCAATTACTATAGAGTCTTTATTTTTACCATAGCAGTAGAATTCTTCTCTAAACCGATGGAATAGAGGCTTCTACCAACTAGGCAATGTGGTAATGGGTTGATCTTTGCATCAACACAGGACAACTTGATTGGAGAAAAGACATGCCTCATACAGACATGACCATTGAATTGTAAAGTATCTAGTTGGTATTTATACCACGACATTGTAATAGAATAGATATAGTATAGAGAAGAGTTGAAGTGTAATAATGAAGAGTAATAAGAGGTTACAAAGTAGAGTAACATTTGTAATAGCATAAGGCAATTTAATATAATATATGATAACTTTGTGTTTAGCAGTTATTACATTAGTATAAATAAAGATAAGTTAGAATAATAATTACTATGTATTGTGTACTGATTACTGTGAATGAGTGCACCTACTTTTTTTTTATGAATGTATAAGATAACTATTTATAACAAATACTAACCTCTGCATCACATTAGTCTTAACTAAAGTTAACTTAAATAACATAAACCATTTTCAGCCAATTGCTTCAGATTTTATGTCAATATTTGGTGGCGCCACACGAACTTTAGTTAACTAATGTCCAAGAGAAAGTATCCATTGGAGTTATAGAAGCCAACGTTAATGGAAAAAGGAAGAGTGGTGGGAAGAAATTATAAAAAAAATAACTTTGAGACTAAAAAAACAAGCAAATTTTTACCTGCAATAAATTCATCTTTCTTCCAACCGCAAGAAGAAGAATTTTGGGTCACAAACTCTGTGGCCTTGGATATTGCAGCAAGCACAACATATAGAAGGTTGTAGAGTCCACATTGAGAAACCAATAAAGTGGACTATAGAAAATCTTAAGGTACTTCAACACCTTGAAACACCTTTAACTCGGGCTATTAATTATTGGTTTGAGAATACACTTGACTCATTTCTCATAGTTTGGACTATACAGGGTTGGACAAGCCTTGATGCAAAGAAAGACAAGTTTATTGAAGGTGCCAGAAAACATTTCCTAAAAAGGTTATTGGTCCTTATCCACAATGTATTTGTGGATCACGGGTTGGTAAGAGAAGGTAAACAGTTCCTTTAGGGGACAAGCACCTAAGGGATCACAAGCAGAAAGAAAGGGGATATTTAAAAGATGTGACCACTTGAAATATTTAGTTTAAACGTTGGAGGAGATTAAATAAGATATAGGGGGATAAGAAAGTAAGTATTAAGTTAAGAGTAAGTTAATTACAGAAGAAGATATTAGTAAGGTGATAAATTAACATAAGAGAAAATGGTGAATGAAAAGATGACGAAACAAATAGAAAATGAGAAAATTAAGTCAGAGTAGGAAAAAGATGCAGAAGAAAGAAAGAAAAGATTTTTTTTAAAGAAGAAATAAGATAATAGATGAAATTAATTTGGCCTCTACTAGCGGAAGCCCTCACATTGAAAACCTAGATACTATCCCTCTACCACTAGTAGACGAGTTAGTATTCACACCACTAAAAGGCACAAATGAAGCTAGTGAGAGAAGTAAAATAGAAGAAATTTTATATCATACACCGTAAAAAGTCATGATGACATGTCGAAAAACATTTCATATTTAGCCGCACTATTTGAAACACCCAAATTATTCAAAATCTCAGGCACAGAACAACATTGGCGAAGAGTAGTTTGGCCTCCAGTGGATGAGATCTAGAAAGCAGTAAAAGAAAACATGAAAATATTATTAAAATAGATGTTAGTTATATAGTGGAACCAAAGGAAGAAATTTTAACAATTGAAAGAAGTACAAAAGGAAGTAATTAGGAGGAAAGTTATAAGGATAACATTGAGGAGAGAATAGATGTTGAAGGAGATATTGACCTTCAGGTGAAAGGCGACTCAAAAATAAGTGTTAGTAGTCATACTAGAGATATATAGAATAGAGATAAGGAGAGAGATAATTTAATTTAAGAGAGATTAGTTAATGAAAACATTGAAGAAGAAAATCAGTTAGAGATAAAAGATAAGAAAGAAGAAACTTTAAATGACACAACCCCCCCAAACCCCAACCACAAAAGGCCCCAAGAGGAAATGAACCCTTTGTACCAATCGCCATCCCCCATGCCTATTAAAAATAGATGCACACATCCATCTCTTATATGAAGAGAAATATATATTGGAGGAGAAGTAGATAAATATAAAACTTTTTGTGAAGAGATTGAGAATAGAAGATAATTTATAAGAAATCAGGGAGAAGTGTTAGGAAGAAGATACTTCCAAGTTGAGTTAAATAGAGATAAGGGACATAACCAAAATTTGGTTAAATGGAAAAAACAATTAATAATACTAAAGGAACAAATATATCAAGCAATAAAATTAATAATGGTAACAAGACTACTAGTGGTACTCATGCACCACCTAACAAAACCCAAGTGGCACAAAATAGGATGAAGTTGCCATTGTTCGGCAAAGATACAAAGGATGCAAAAGAACACTTGTTTGTGTTGGACTCATATGGGAGGAGTCATAATATCAATGATAAGAGGGTGATACTATTTGATTTCATTGGAACACTGAGGGGTGATCCCTTAAATGGTATATGAAAACTTATTCCAGCCAAGCAACTGCATGGGTCAATGTACAAAAAGCCTTTACAGGAGATTTTCGCTATCCTAACATTTTGACTAAAAGTGTCAGTAGGATGAGAGTTGATACAAAAGGAAAAGGAGAAAGTTAAAGACTATGATTAAAGGTTCAAATCAATAGTGTGAAAAGTAGAGGAACCATTAAACAAAAAACAAAGAAATGAATGGTTTATTTTTGGATTGATCCCAAGCCTCCAAGCTAATATGGATGGGAATTTTTTAGTACATTTGCATAAATTTTGGATAGGGCATCATGATTAGAAGCTGTCTTGGAGATGTGACACAAACACATCATTAAAAGATAGTGTAGAAATACTACAATTGAAATTAGAATAACTAACGTTAAAACAAGAAATACGAATGAAAGGTGACGAGTTTGGTTCATTGTAAATTAAGAATAGTACACCACGGGCAAGAATATGGTGCACTAATAGTGTGAAAGGACACACTAGGACAAAATATCCCCATAGTGACATGGAAAAAAGAGTGACAGTCATAAGATTAGCACATACACCTATAAGAATGTCTCCTCCCCTTCAACATGGGATATATGGCAATAGGGTGTACTATGGAATTTGTCGAGTATATGATCAACATCCTCAACACTTATGCTTGATGATGGAAGTGGCTCCACCAATGAATCAATTGATGTGTTACACTTATTTTGGGTCTTTTAATCACTATAACCATACATGCCCTGCCATAGACATACTAACAGATGTAAAAAATAATAATTGGAAAAGAGAGGTAATAATTTAGCAAATTCCACCACCGCAATTACCTATGGGTAACCCTAATATATCACACACTAGTCAGAAATACCAAACACCTCCCACTATCCAATATTTTCAATCCCAAAACACCTGACCACAATATTACAACAATCACCAAGGGGGGTATAAGAGAGGTGGCCAAGGAGGATATAGAGGAGGATACCACGAAGGATGGGGAAACTACCAAGGTAGGAGAGGATACAATCAAAACTAAAATTAGGGCTATAACCAAGGGATATGACCTTGTTGACCAATTGAGCAATATGCATGCTAAAATTTCAATACTTGAGCTCCTAAAGCAATCTAATGTTTACAAGGATATCCTATATGAGATATTGTGTGAAACTCAAGTTCCCAATGATATTGAGCCTGCTTATTTTGCAAATATCATGAAAGATCTTGAGAACAATGCCAAACTTTTTTACTTTGATCTAACTAAATTACCATCCAAAGGTATTATTGATTGATAATTGCCTCTGTTAATACAAGTGACAATACAAAATAAGGGCATCAAAAGGGTTCTTGTTGATAACGGATCAAGCCTAAACATTTGTAGTGTCAAATTTTTAATCCCATGGGCATTAGCACTAATCTGCTTCAAGAGTTAATTATGCATATCAAAGGATTTGATAATTCACGTAGTCCTCTAGTTGGTCAAATTACATTAGATTTGACATTAGGACCAAAAACTATTTCAAGTACTTTTTAGGTAATGTCTCAATCATTGCATTATAATGTACTTTAGGTAGACCTTGGATACATTCAATGGAAGTTGTCCCATCTACACTTCACATATGTGTAAAATTTATACATGATGGGACTTTATTAACAATCCCTACCAATGAAAAACCTTTCAAATTTTTAAAAATGATACAATCCAAAACTGAGGGCATTCCTATAGTGGTACCACCTAAACAATGCATTCCTCTTGAGCATATACACACTTATGATATAGGTGAGTCAAGTACAGTGACTCCTTTGTCACAAAATGCAAGTAAGACACAACATCTTGAAGTGCATATAGATGCACATAAAGAGTAAGAACCATTATTAAAAGTGACAATACAAACAAAAGAACCCCCAACATTTGAGCTTCCTTTATTAATTATTATTGAACAAAACAATGGCCATGTTTTAGATTACTAGACAATGATGATGATATAACTTATGATATGACAGATGAGAAACTGTGAAACTTAAAATTTGATCCACTTGATCACTCACCACATAACCTATTTGAACTTATGAGTCCAGGTACATATAAGCTAAACCCACTTGCAAAAAAAACAACATTAAATCTAGATAAGGGCAAATCAAAACAAAGAGACGAGCATGTAAATGCTTTTTATTCCATACATCCCTCTTGGTTAAAAGCACTGAGTTAACCTTACAAGGGTCAAATGCAAATTCATCATGTGAACAATGTGGAGTATTCTCAAAAGGCTTCACAAGAATTTTTATAGATAACAACACAAACAGGTATCTCCTTTCCTCATGAAGGCACACTAATACATGTTTCAAATGATAACATTGCATCTTCTTCTAGACATGCAAAACATGAGGAGGAACATGTTATGTACCTTTTCAACCTATCCAATGATGATGAAAACAATGTAAAATATCCAAATTAAGGTTGTAAGGCAGTGAATGGGGGAGATACCTATGATCATCCATTTGATAGGATCATAGCTTAGTCTCTCCAAAAACTTCAAAAATACCAAAAAATTAAAAACTTTCAAAAATACAAAACATTTCGGCACCTACATGTTCTATTGGCTCCGTGGCATCTGTGTGTTAGTTCTATGTTGAAGGCTAGCATATCATTTACTTTTAGATACACATCTACAGACATGAACAAATATATGATTTTATGCACTTAAGGGTGCTGAGCTTTCCCTCTACTCATGTTGCTAAGATGTTGGGGGCATCTATCTTCTATAATCTTGATACACATAGGTTATATGATTAGATGATCACTCTACACTATCATGTTTGATCTTACATATGAACTTACACATGCCTTATCCATGATTATATCTTACATAGGGTACTTCATATGTTATGCACTTGACATAATTTTCCAACACATTTTTTCCATGAACTACTTTGACATGTTTATGCTAGTTGCTTATGCTTTACTTTATACACTTCCTTGAGTGTTTTGTCTTGCTTGTTTGAAAATTTGAATATGCTCCATTGTATGCGTCCATGTGCCTATGTTTGCCTTCTTAGAAATTTAAATATGTCATTCCTTACTTTGTGGATATTTGACTAAGTTATGTCCATTCAATTTTGCAGCATTTGAACATGCCCCTTGTTTGCGGTTTCCTTAAACCATTGCCTTTTGAATTGCTTTTTAGTGCTTTTGTGTGTGTTTTTTTTCTTGTTGAGCTTGTATTGTTACTAGCTAGACATTGCCATGATTTTTATCATGCATCTTAGGCCTACATGTGATCACATGGGTTCTATGCACTTCAATGATACGTTTACCTAGACATGTTCCTTCTATATGCTACATGGTGACATTCACATATTTTATAGTGGTCTTACCCTTTTGAGGTGAGGCAACTCTCAATTCCTATCTTTCCTTCACCTCAAAGGGGGGCATATTAGTGGGGGCATGTTTTGGAAGCATGTTCTCCACAATTGGCACAGTTCTCAAATTCAAGTGGGGGCATGATTTGAAATGATGTTCTCCACACCCATTCAGTATTTGGTACTTATATCAGTTCATAGATTAAGTGGGGGCATGTCATATTGACATAGCTTCCACACATTCACAGTTTCCATATTACAGTGGAGGCATGCTTTGGAAGCATATTCTCCACACTCATTTAATATATGATACTTATATCAGTTTTCAGATTCAGTGGGGGCATGTCATATGGACATGGCTTCAACACATTCACAGTTCCCAGATTATAGTGAGGGCATGCTTTGGAAGCATGTTCTCCATACTCATTTACTATTGGGTACTTATATTAATTCATAGATTTAGTGGGGGCATGTCATATGGACATGGCTTCCACACATTCATAGTTTTTAGATTTAGTGGGGCCATTCCATATGGACATGGCTTCCACACATTCAAAGTTCACAAATTCAGTGGAAACATGCTTTGGAAGCATGTTATCCATACCTATTTAGTATTCAACATCTCCATTTTATAGTGGGGGCATGTTTGGAAACATGTCCTCCACATTGGTACTTATATCAGTTTTAGATTTCTCCATATATAGGGGGGCATGCTTTGGAAGCATGCCCACACTTACACAGTTATCAAATTGGCCAAAACACACAGTTATATGATTCAAATTCATATTTGTAGTAGAATTATATACATGGTACCATTTTTATACACATTTTTAGCATGAGACATATCTAAGGTGCATATGTTATTCAACATGCACCTAATATTGTAAAATCCAAATTAGTTTCAAATTCTAAAACCATTACACATATTGATACCCCACAGACTTTTACAAACTTTATTGAACCAATCTACTGTATAAGAAGGTTAAAATTTTGAAATGGTTAAGGTGATCAAATCACTCAATCTTATCAAATTTTTAGATTAGTTCTAATTATATCAGCCAACCTCACTAGGTTATAAGTATCATTGAGTTGCACAATTGAGCTAATCTCAACTGCTAGGTGGAAACTCATTTTTGCTCCAAAATTAGGGGTGTTGTAGGATAGAATTGCACCCTTTGTGGGAGAGTTTCTTAGGGTCTCTCACTCCTAGCTACAAGCATTGGGATAACCTCAGGCTATGGGTATCCTCTCATGAGGTTGAACCTCTAGGCTTTGTAATGAGGCTAGTTCTTCAGATGCTTCACTTCAACTCTCATTTCCAATGCTAAAATATACTACCAAATAAGGAAAAGGGATAGGAGGATAACATGAAAAGGAAAATCTAAGCTAAGGGAGGTGATGCACTAAAAGAGAGTGATCCACATTCAGACTGGGAACCTCAGTGACTACTACTGGACTTAAACAAGACAAGACTAGTTGATCTTGTTTCAGAGTTGCAAGCAGAGTCGCTGTGTGGAGGTCAAAAGGGAAAGATGCACTTTGAAGGACAGGAAGAAATAGGTCTACTGGAGAGACACTATGACTTGTAATGCTTCAAAAAGGCATCAAAAGCTTAACACATCACATGACCTATAAGAAACCAATAAAATTGAAGCGAGGTGGGTAAAAAAAATCACAAATGATGAGGAAAAACATACATTCTTCAAGTCAAACTTCAATAATGCACACTTGACTTCAACAAAAATCATAAATTTGTCTTGTATTGATTCAAAAGAGTGTTAAAAGGAAATTTTTATAGAGTGCCTCTATCACCTATCGAGGGATCCATCTCTAGGCCCAGAAGCCTATATATATAGCAAAAAAGGGATGAAAGAAGAGGGAATTTTTTATTTTTTTAAAGGACAGAGAGGGGGGGTCTTGATGACTAGAAATCCCTTTCCTTTTCCAACCCATGACTATGTTAATTCTCTTTTTTGTGAGGATGAAATCTCCATGCTTGTGTAACATCATAATTGGACCTATTTTGGGTAGCAGCTTATCGAGGGCATGACCAGAAGCATGGCTCTACATCTTCTTTCAAGCCACTCACCCACTTTGTACAAGTGGGTATGAACAACTCTTTTTTTTCCTTCAGGGACTTTAATGACGGGGCTAGTTCTTGTTGCTGTCTTGGTTCAACTTGGGTCATCTTTACTTCTACTACATTTTCCTAAGTCATTTGGTCTTTTATGTTGTTGCTCTACTTAATTTCACTGACCCCACTTGTGTATTCACTCCATTGGATCTGAATGCATGATCAATCACAAGCCCTTGGATCCTTCTCCTGACTTGTCAACATGTTCCATTTCTTGCCATATGTCAAATCTTAGAATCCCCTGAGCATTTAACTTATTTTGCTTTGCTGACCTAGGTCCACATGATCCTAACGAGTGTTGCCTCTTTATTTATTGTTCTCTTTATACCACTTACTACTTTGGACTTTTCATTTCTTGGCTTTTCTTGGAGATTTTTTTCTTTCAAACTTTTCTCTCGAAGGAAATCCTTTCGAAGGAATTCCTCAGACTTTTTGTCTGAACCAATCCTTTTTTTCCATGCCACTTTCCTGAACTATTTCCTTCAGGATTTTAGTTGGGGAACTTTTTCGAAGGGTAAGTACCCTTCGGCTTCTTGACAATGGACCTTTTTGAAAGGAACATACCCTTCAGAAAAATCGAAAAGGTCCCTTTCTTTTGAACTTGGGCACTTCCTTTAGAGAATTTGTCCATGGTAATATCTCCTCGAACTCCTTCCAAGTTCCCTTGAAAATTTTTTAGGTGCCCTTTGGAACTTTGCAAGTGCCCTTCAGATTTTTTTAAATGGACACTTCTGAAAGGAACATACCCTTAGTAAAAATTGAAACTGGGCCATTTCCTTCAAGAAAAAATGAAAAGTACCCTTTAGACAAAATGTCTGAAATAATTCCTAACATTTTGAACAAACACTTGTTCTTTGAAACTTTTCTTTTGGAGAAAATGTTCAAATAAATTCCTTTCCTTAGCCCAAACAAAAAATCCAAAAGAAATCACTTGGTGAGGAAAAGGAGAGCCCCGAAATAATTGTAAGGCAATATTTCTTCTTGCTTCATCAGGTTTTTCACACTTGCCCACTTTGGACTTTCCATTGTTTTCAACTTATGAGGTAATTTAAGTAAAGCAGCTCTACTGATGGAGTCCGTAGATCTAATGGAGTCCATAGTTCTTCTGATGGAGTTCATAGATCTTCAAAACTCATGCTTGAAATGCTTGAATTACATGGTTTCACCATGAAAACTGCTCAAGAACCCTTTTCTTTGTTCTACAAACCTGTCCCTTAGAATTTGACAAAATATGCTTTAAGCAATCTTAAAGTGTTTCAAAAGCTTTGTGAGAACTATGAGATCTCTCTGGTCCACTCATTTCATCTGAGACATCTGTTCATTTTCTCATCTATTAGCAACTTGATCCACCTGGGCACAACGTGGTATGTGGGTCAAAATTGGCCAACATTTTTGATGATTCAGAGGGAAGCATGCCTGCTATGCTTGAGAACCCAACCATTTTCTTCATTTGACCTATTCGACATGGAGTCACTACTTTCTTTGACAAGGCTAGCCCTATCTAGAAATTCTCCTTGAAGTACTAAGAACAACCAAAACAAAACAAATTGTGCCCAAGGCACTTAGGGAAGGAAAACACACAACTAAAAAGGATGTGTATGAGGCACCTAGAAGAAAATAAGAAAAACTATAAAAAATGTACCATATATGCAATGGCTACAAACTCTTTTAATAACAAGTGTTTAAATGAATCCCATTGACTGGGATGGGTAATACCTCTCCTTCTAGTTGGGTAAGTTAAAAAGCATTATGTTGTTTGCATCCATGGATCAAATAAGGGCCACTCCACAAGCTATCAAACATGGTATGGTTGCCTAGCTTGGCCTTATTTGAATCCCATTTATAGACTCGATCCCCCTCTTTGAAGTCCCTTGATATGGCTTTCTTGTCAAAGGCTTTCTTAACTTGAGCTTGATGATACTAGTGTTTTTATTGCAAGGTCTCTCGTTTCTTCAAGCTCCATGAGTTCAACCAGTCTCATGTTCATGGGCTCATCTTCTAGCAGCTCCAACTGATGGGCTAGTTCCAATGCAGGTAGCTCAAGAGAAATGGGAGACTTGGAAAGTATTCCATATACTAAAACATATGGAGAATTACCAATGGTAGCTTTAGGAGTCACCCTATCAGCCCACAAGACTGTCTTTAGTTTGGTGTGTCACACTCTCTTGTTCTCCTCCATAATCTTGATGATTCTCAACAAATTCTTGTTTGTGGATTTAGTCAGTCCATTTACTTGAGGATAATAATTGGAAGAGGTGCTGAGGTAGATGCCTATCTTGAGATCCCATTCACTTGTTTTTAGACCAAGGAAAGCCAATGGATTGTCAGAAATAATAGAGGATGGAACACCAAACTTGGTCACAATGTTGTCATAAAAGTCTAGGACTGCACTTTCATTAGCTTCCTTCAACGTAATGGTTTCCACCCACCTAGTGAAGTAGTCAATTATGGTAAGCACCCACTTAATCCCCACACTTGATGGAGGGTTGATCACTCCAATGAAATCCAAACCCCATTGCATGAATAGTTGATTTACCTGAATCGAGTTGAGAGGAAAAGATGATAATATTTGCTTACCCATAAAGAGGGCACATTTTTGACACTTTCTCACCCATGCATAAGCATCTTTGAAGAGGCTAGGCCAGTAATAACCAGCCCTCATTATATTTGTTGCTATAGTCCTAGGTACAAAATGACCTTCTACAGGTCTATCATGGAAATGCTCCAAAAGCTTTGGCCCTTTGGTCATTATCTATGCACCTTGAGAGCACTCCATTGAGGTCCTTCCTAAATAAAACCCCATCAACCAATGCATAAGGTATGGAATGAATTATAAATACCTTATTTTTGCCTTGTCTAGACCTTGGGGACATTCTCTTGTTAGCAAAAAATGTGCCATATCATGGAGCCAACTCTTATGAAGTAGAGGTGCCTCTGCCTGTGAGTTGTCTTGAATCACCATGGTAACTTCTTTGTATTTTTAAAGATCTTCCACCATGTGTTCACACAAACCTCCACCTCTGACCAACTTGGTCACTTTGATTTCCACATCAAACTCCATGATTTTGGTTATCCAGCCAGTTCTTTTTTCATTTAGATCTTTTTTAAGGAGGAAATCCCTAACTCTAAGATGGGGCACCATGAGATAATTCTTGTTATTAGAGAGCATTGGTCTAAACTTCTTAAGACTCCTCACTATTGCAAGGATCTGCTTCTCTATGAAGGTGTACCTTACTTCATATCCTTCTAGCCCTTGACTAAAGAAGGCAATTGGCTACTCCATTCCCTCACCATTCTTTTGTGTTAGCATAGCTGACAAGCTGTCAATGTTGGAAAAGATGTACAACATGAAATCCTTGGAGAAAATAGGGATTATGAGCAAGGATGCTTGGGCAATGGCCTATTTGGTGGCCTCAAAAGCATATTTTCCTTCTCTTGACCAAGAAAAAACTTGACTCTTCTTTAACATGGCAGTAATAGGCTTGACCAAGCTTGAAAAACTAGGTATGAACCTTCTTACAAAATTTATTTTTCCAAGGAAGCTCTGAACTCCCTTCTTATGCTTGGGGAGAGAGAGTGCTAAGATGGCATCTACCCTTTTGGGATCAATGGACAGCCCTTACTTTATAATGATGTGGCCCAACAACTTGCCTTCATGGATGGTAAACAAACACTTCTTGGGATTTAATGAGATCCCAAACTCCCTGCATCTCTCAAAGATCAGCCTCAGGTGGTCCATGTGTTCATTGGCATTCTTAGAGAAAACAATGATGTCATCCAAGTATACCAACACCATTGATTTAGTAACCCTTGGAAAGCCATCTCCATGGCTATTTGGAAAATTTCACCAGCATTTGACAACTTGAAGGGTATCTTTTGGTATGCATACGTGCCCCATTTTGTGGTGAAGGCACTCTTTTACCAATCCTCCTCTTTTACCCATACTTGGTTGTAACCTAAATATCCATCCAATAGAGAAAAGTGTTCTGAACCTGTAACTATTTGAAAGATTTGCTCCATGGATGGTAGAGGGTAGTGATCTTTTAAAGATACTTTGTTCAAATCTCTAAAGTCAACACACAACCTAATCTCCCCACTAATTGGTTACCCATGATGAGTGTTTGATGGGAAAGATGATCTTGGATTTGATCAACTTGGTTAGCTCTTTCCTCATTAGCTTTTCTATCTTGGGGTTGATGGGCCTTTATTTTTGCCTAACATGCTTAGAATTGGCCTCCAATTCTATAGTATGTTGGGATAACATTGGATCAAAACATTTCAGGTCACCGTATTCCCAAGCAAAAATGTCTGCATATTCTTGGCAAAGTGCTATGAAAGCTTGCCTCTCAGCCTTGTTGCTTACCTTCCTGAGCTGAAGCTTATCTTTGAAGATGAGGACTCTCTCAAAGTTTTCTTCATTGGTTGACATTATTGCTTTTTTTACTTACAATATCCCTCATGGAAAAGGCCTTCAAGTGTAAAGAGTCCCTTAGGAAGTTTTTTAGACCTTAGTTGGACAATTTGATCCTCATATTGATGATGAAGCTTACCTTGGTTGGTGGATAACTCAGCATCCTTCTGTAAGAAACAAGTAATTTGTTTGTCACTTTCAAAAACCTGCCAGTGGGCTTCAATATCTGGTATTGATGGCCTCACCACCACTTTGACATGTGGCTAAACTTTGGATTCTTTTAGCTTACTCAAAATGTCAAACTGAGCTCCCATAGATGCTAATCTATCAGCATGTTGGTTGTAATTTCTTGGCACAACTTGAATGTCATAGGCTTCAAAATCTTCAATTAGGTCCCACACTTTGTTTTTGTAGGATCTCATCAAAGGATTCTTTATAACGTTCAAGCCTTTGACTTGGTTCAATATAAGCTCACTGTCTCTGTATGCTTGCAAGATTTTAATTCCTCTTTTATTGGCCTATTGGAGACCATGGATCAAGCCCTCATATTCTATTGCATTTGAAGAGCAACTGAAATGGAACCGATAGGAAGAGAAAAACTTATTACCTAAAGGTAAACCAACATTGCCCCTGCACCCACTCCATTTTGCTCCTTAAAGCATCAAAGAACAACTTCCACATACCATTGAGGTCTTATTTAGGTCTAATGAGGGAAGGCATGAGTTGATTTTCTTCATGTAGAAAATAGACACCCATGTCTCTTTCTTCAACACCTTCCAAAGGGTTGAGAAATTGATTATCCCCCTATAGCTCATCCAAGAACAAGTTTGGAACCTCCTCAGGATGAGTATTCAATTCTTTACCAATTGTAAACTCATCCTCATCAAGGATAGTACAATTGAGGTTTATGATATCTCATTGATGGGGTTCAATGTGGAATTGTGCCATGGGTTCAACCTTGATTGATACTTTAGTCCCATACCTTGTTTTGAATGCCATGTAGGAACAATTTGCTACAAGGTAACCCCTAATTTTGGTTGTGAATTCTCTAGAAGACACAATGCAAAGTGAAGGATGACATCAAGGATCAACACATCCTGCACCATTGAAACACTAGGACAAACATGTAGGCACAAGCTGAGACCTTTGATGATACCAAACAGCTTTGTAGAAGAACCATCAAGCTGTAGAACTCCCTTGGTATGCAGCTCATATTTAAGGTTTAGTTGATCAACTATAGACTTTGGCATGACTGAAGTGTTAGCCCCACTATCTACCAAGAAATTGTGTACCAAGGAATCATCGATAAATAATGAAATGTAGAATGGAGGGGGTTTGGCTACACTACCTAGCCTTTCTCCCAAAGGACCCTTGGTTGCATTAGTGAGAACCTCAGTTTCCGTCCTTGGTTGTTTACCTGTAGTTGTTGTAACACTTATCTTGGACAAACCTTCTTGAAGGATGTCCACTTGATTGGGCATGGAAATCATGTCCCACATTGGTATGCTCACATTGGATTTCTTCATTTGTTCAACAATGTTGGTTGGTGTACCATAAACCTTTGCCTAGGTTTTAGGAGCTACTGTTACTGGCTTGGATAATGGAGTGGTGACATGAGGCTCCTTGAATGCTTCCTAGTTGTCACCCATAATATTTCTTTTGAATCTTGTATTTGTTGAGAGTGGGACATGAACCAGACTGGAGATGGCATGTTGATTGGATGCATACCACTCTTCTTGCTCAATGATAACCATTCTAGCTTTTGGTTGGTTTTATACCTGATCTTATCCTTGTTCTTATGGAGGCTCCTCTAGCTTTGTCATCGTGGGAATCTCCATGCTTTGAGACATAAGATCTTGATTGTACCCATAAGCAATAGTCTACTTGAATTGGTCAATGAAAGCTCAAACAAAACCATTAGTTATGACAATGATTTCCCAAAAGACTGATTCCATGGCATTGTCCCTTCAGCCTCTTGAGCCATATCATTTTGAATAGGAACCAAGGAATTGGAAGGGCCTACAACATTTGGATTATAATTGTGCTATCTAAAATAGTTAGGCTGCCCTTGTCCCTAGAAACTTCTTCTGTAGGATGGCCTATTTGCTTGATAAGACTACTATTGAGGTTGATATGGCTTGCTGTCTCTTGACGCTCACCACATCATTTCCCAAGGATTGGAGCATGATCTTTAGTTCTAAGTAGTTCTTTTGCTCTTGGGAGTTATTGGATCCACTAGCAGAGGCCTTCTCTTGCTTTAGTGAAGGTATAACAATAATTGTTGGAGTTGGAAGAATAATATCAAGTGGAGGAACAATTGTAGGAGGTAGTCTGATCTCAGGAAAAAGAGGCATTGGGGGTCTAGGAGTAAGCTTGCCAGTGTGAACCAGAAAATTTTTTGCTTTAGAAGCCACGTCATAAGCATCTGGAAATATGTCCCCTCCCATGGATTGGATCATTACTGCTATATCATTTTTTAGAGCCTTCAAATAATATAAGAATGCAAAGTTTGAGAATGATCTAATAGTGGCTGGAATTCTATCCCAAGCCTTTTGGAATCTTGTGTTGAAGTCTTGCATAACTTCTTAAGGAACTCTCTTGATTGTGGTCAACTGTTCTGCTAGTGACAGATGGTCACTCTTATCTAAAAACCTCTTATATAAGGCTGTTCCCAGCTAATCCCATGATTTAATCAAGTTAGGATCTAGCCCTCTATACCAATTTAAAGCCTTTCCCTTAAAGGATACAGTGAATAGCCTAATGGCTACATTTTCCACTGTAACATTATGAATATTACAGAAATTGGCTATGTTTGTGATGTGTTCAGTAGGAGTTACATCTTGGTCTCCTATGAAATATGAGATGCTTTTGGTGGATGATATTGGCATAGGGTCATATTATGGAAAATTTAAAGGACTTTGGCCATTGAAGCCCACAAAAGCTCTTTGGGGAATCATGGTAGCAAGAGGGGCTAACAAGGATATTCTTACATAGGTATACCTTATGACTTGTTTAGGAAAATGGTGCCCTACGTATGGATGAGTATGGGCAAAACTTAACCTTCTTGCTGAGTTCAAAGGAAATTCAAAAAACTCAGAAGGGATACCTCTAGAAGCTGATCTTTTGGTTACCTTTGGCATGAAAAATGGCTTCTATTCTATCATTGGATAGCTGGGTGTTCTTTGGAGTCACCAGATACTAAAAGATGAAAGCTACCATTGCTACAAATTGATCAAACTAACATCAAACTTGACCAATCTTCCTTGAAATGAAAATGAAAATTTTATTGGTACCACCAGGTGTGCTAGAAACTATTGTAGGCTAAAATTTCACCTTTTGTGGGAGAGTTTCTCAGGCTTTCTCACTCCTAGCTACAAGCATTGGAACAACCTCAGGTTGTGGGTATCCTCTCATGAGGTTGAACCTCTAGGATTTTTAATGAGGCTACTTCCTCAGATGCTTCACTCTAGCTCTCATTTCCACTACTAAAATCTACTGCTGACTAAGGGAAAGGGATAGGAGGATAACATGAAAAGTAAAATCTAAGCTAAGGGAGGTGATGCACCAAAAGGGAGTGATCCACATTCAGACTAGGAACCTCAATGATTGCTACTGGACTTAAACAAGATAAGTCTAGTTATTCCTATTTCAGAGCTACAAGCAGAGTAGTTGTGTGGAGGTCAAAAGAGAAAGATGCACTTTGAAGGGCAAGAAGAAATAGGTCTACTGGAGAGACACTATGACTCATAACGCTTCAAAAAGGCACCAAAGGATTAACACATCACATGACCTGCAAGAAACCAAGATAACTAAAGTGAGGTGCATAAATAAAATGACAGATGATGAGGAAAAACATACATTTTGCAAGTTAAACTTCAATAATGCACCCTTGACTTCAGTGGAAATCAGAAAGTTGTCCTGTATTGCTTCAAAAGAATGTTACAACTAAATTTTGATAGAGTGCCTCTATCACCAGTCAAGGGATCTATCTCTAGGCCCAGAAGCCTGTATATATAGAAAAAAAGGGATGAAAGAAGAGAGAATTTTTTCTTTTTTAAAAGGATGGAGAAGGGGGGTCTTAATGACTAAAAATCCTTTTCCTTTTCCAACCTATGACTGCGTTAATTCTATTTTTTATGAGGATGAAATCTCTATGCTTGTGTAACATCATGATTGGACCTATTCTAGGTGACGGCTTGTCGAGGGCATGACCTGAAGCATGGCCCTATGTCTTCATTTAAACTGCTCACCCACTTTGTACGGGGTTGGTTCTTATTGCCGTCTTGGTTCAACTTGGTTTGGCTTTACTTCTGCTGCATTTTCCTTAGTCATTTGGTCTTTTATGTCATTGATCTGCTTGTTTTCACTGACCCCACTTATGTATTCACTCCATTGGATCTGAATGCATGATCAATCGTGAGCCCTTGGATCCTTCTCCTAACTTGTCGACACATTCCATTTCTTGCCATATGTCAAATCATGGAATCCCCTAACCATTTGACTTATTTTGCTCTACTGATCTAGGTCCGTGTGATCCTGACAAGTGTCACCTCTTTATTTGTTGTTCTCTTTACCACTTACTACATTAGACTTCTCATTGCTCAACTTTTATTGAAGATCCTTTTCTTTCAGACTTTTCTCTCGAAGGAAATCCTTCCAAAGGAATTCCTTTAGACTTTTTATCCGAACCAATCCTTTTTTTTCATGCCACTTTTCTAAACTATTTCCTTCAGGATTTTAGTTTGGGGCACTTTTTCAAAGGGTAAGTACCCTTCAACTTCTTGACAATGAACCTTTCTGAAAGGAACATACCCTTCAAAAAAATTTAAAAGGTCCCTTTCTTTTGAACTTGGGCACTTTCCTTCAGAGAATTTGTTCGCGACAATATCTCCTCAGACTCCTTCCAAGTGCCCTTAGAAATTATTTAGGTGCCCTTCAGATTTTTTTTTAATGGACCCTTCTAAAAGGAACATAACCTTCAAAAAAATTGAAACTGGGCCATTTCCTTCGAGGAAAAATGAAAAGTACCCTTTGAAAAATTATTTCAGACAAAATGTCTGAAACAATTCCACATGTTTTGAACAAACACTTGTTCTTTATAACTTTTCTTTCAAACAAAATGTTTGAATAAATTCCTTTCCTTAGCCTGAACAAAAAATATGAAAGACAGAACTTGGTGAAGAAGAGGAGAGTCCCGAAAGAATTATAATTCAATTTTTCTTCTTGCTTCATCGGGTTTTTCACACTTACCCACTTTGGACTTTACATTTTTTTCAACTTATAAGGCAATTTAAATAAAATAGCTCTACTGATGGAGTCCATAGTTCTTCAAATGGAGTCTGTAGTTCTTCTGATGGAGTCCATAAATCTTCAAAACTCATGCTTGAAATGCTTGGTTTCACCATGAAAACTGCTCAAGAACCTTTTTCTTTGCTCTGCAGACCTATCCATTAGAATTTGAAAAAATACACTTTAAGTAATCTTAAAGTGTTTCAAAATATTTGTGAGAACTATGAGATCTCTCTAGTCCACTCATTTCATCTGAGACATATGTTCATTTGCTCATCCATTAACAACTTGATCCACCCGAGCGCAGCTTGGTATGTGGGCCAAAATTGGCCAACAGGGGGTATGTGCCTTCCAATCTCTCTCTCTCTCTCTCTCTCTCTCTCTCTCTCTCTCTCTCTCTCTCTCTCCTTAGATATATGCACTTTAGATATTTATCTATATTTATCCTAAATCTCAATTTCAAAGCCTTACAATGATACATCTTTTGCAAAACAACTTGCCAATAGACAAGGCAATTATATCAACACACAGGTGTACTCCTAAACCTTGCTCTTTAAAATTCAATCTATTTCAAGCAATTTTAACCCAGATTATATGCATTGAATCTACACTGTAACATGCTCTTGCTTGCAAGTTAGTCACCAACAAAGCACTCAAATTCAACTCAAGCAAAGACAAGGTGTGCATACACACCCATGTACTTATTCTTTTCCTTTAAACTAGAAATTTCATTAGTAGATTAAAAGGGGAGAAAATGTAAATGATATTTTGTTATTATGTAGCACCTTAGTCTTGTACATTTGGCAAAATTATACCTTGGTTGTTTCTCTTAGTCCTACACATGGCTTGTTTTTGTAAGCCTCGTATTTGCTCTATCTTGTGCCCTTGGCCTATCTCTTAGTCTGACCAGTCTTATATTGATGACACAAGCATCTTATCTTGTCTAGAATGCTTAAAATATACTTATCTTACACCTCTGCAAGTTTTGATCCTCTACCTATTTTGTTACTCCCTAGACACTAACATTCAAGGCAGATAGTAACATTGACATTATTGCCCTGCCCCGATGCAAGTGTCCAATGCCCTAAAGTCATCTAATTTGCAAATGAAATGTATTCCAATGGTCGGCCTAAGTGCTTTAATGTGAGTTCTCCCAATAGGATTGATATAAATACAATATCAACCCTCATTCAATCCTCCCTTGGTAATCAATCCAAAGAGACCAAGGCACTTATCAAAAACACTCTATCAAGCATTCAATTGATCAAAGCTTTCTTATTTTGTAGTGTCCCCAAATGAGATAATTAGGCCAAGATGGGGTTTCCCAACAAACCCTAAGATAAATATGTTAATGTACTAAAATTTGTACCCAAAACCAGCAAATGCTAGTGCCAATCAAGATGCAAAACATATCCTCAATGCTTAATACAGACACAAACCCTAGGTGCCAAAGAACCAAGGCTAAATGCTAATTTCCAGCCACTAATCATTTCATATTTTCTTTCATAAACATGCCAAATTAATATCAATTTATTCCCAATAAATGCTATAATGAAATACCTCTTTAGTTGTTCCTTATGAGATGAGTTTATCACCTATTTTTGTTCCCTTCAAGTCTGATTTTATATGAACTCACAGCCACTTGATACCTGCTCCAAAAACCTTGAAACTCTTGAAAAACACTTCAAAAAATACACTAAAAATACTATAAAAAATGGTGGCCTTAAACGCCCCTTATTAGATGCTCACATCCACTACCAAACCTGTGTAATCAAATCGTTACCCTTAGAATGTTATCAGACGTAATTACTGATAATTATGTAATTCCCAAACTCTCATATGATTTGCCCAACAAGCTCGAAATGATTATCAAAATAGGCATAAATTATGGGGATCAATTTACCAAGTTTTAGGGTCAAATAACACCCTATAATATCCTAAAAAATTACCCAAGGTGGATCACTCCCTTGAAAAATATTACAATTAATATTTAGATTTATTAGGCTCAATAGCCCCCACAATTACAAGAAAATTTTAGAATATTATAATAATAATTTCAGAATTATTATTATCAAATCAGGACATCTTTTGGCCACTCAAAAGGCCTTACAATCCTTTTCAACCTAGTCACCGAACCTGGAGAAGTCACAATAAAAATAAAAAATTAATGTCCAAATCCTAGGAGAGGGTTTCCTTGTAGAGCAGCCCTCAATGAGTGGTCTTCAAACCTAGGGACCAAGTCAGCCCGCCTTAAAGATCCCACAAACCTATCATTGGCTTCTAAAAACTAGCCACTTGTCCAATCCAAATAATGAATCAAGAATTGTAGCTCTTGATGTAAAGCCACTCACATAAAAGTTATGAAGGTTTTCGTTCTCGCACCATTTTCACACTTCAAAGGGTTTCATCCTCAAAATGCCTTGCCAAGCTTGACATACTTGAGCAAGGATCCAATATCAAAAATGGCATAACCCTTCGATGAATTCCAAACTTCCTTTATTTATTAACCCTTTTAAGTTATGAGGGAAGCATTAAGTACATAAAGGTCAGTTAGCTTTTAAAACTTACTTAAAGGCACTTTATGTACTTTAAGTCATAAAAGGGCCCTCCTCAATGCAAAAATAGAGCAACTTAAGTGACCCCTTCACTTTTACCTTTCAAAGAGGGTAGTATGTGTTTCCTTTTTCTGTTTCTTTCCCATAGCCTAGGGGAAACACCAAAAATAAGCTAGGGGACATGTTCAAAGCCCTTAGACCAAAAAGGGGGACATTACATATTTCCACACCAGTCATAGGTATATCACATCTACAGGGCTAAAGTACTAAATGAGCAATCATAAAGTCTTATTTGCCAAGTTACAAGCTAGGTCACTGTTATACTTGCTTTACACACATTGCATGATTCACACATAAGGGAGAACTACATGAGTCTGAGGCCTTCTTCTAGAGTATTGGCAATGTAGGTAGCGCCTTTGACAATGGGGTCCTTATAGGTCAGCATGACACCAGGTGCCCACTAACCCATTTTTCGCCAAGGTCACATTGATAATGGAAAGCTAGGTTTTTGCCATTTCACAAGGAATGACACTCTATGACCCAGATCTGAATGCACCAAAATGAAGGCGAAGCCAAACCCAGAAGCATTCAGGTGGTTGCATCCTATTTCAATTGATATTTTGCATAGGGCACTAGTGTTGAGCCCAGACAATAGCATCATTGCAATCGTCCCAAACTGAGACAACTATCTAGAGAGCCAGAGGTACTAGATCCAAAATTTGATAATTATTCTAAAACTATCCTTTTGCCTAGTTTAACCCTATCCCAGATCTAGATCTGGATTAGCATCAGAGCCAACTAAGTACCTTATTTTATATCATTTTTATATCTAGCATAGTTGTACTTTCTATTAATAGTTTATCTCAGTTTAATAAATTCAGTATATGGTACATTTGAGTTTAGAATTTAATTGACCTACTACAGATCTGATATTCACCCTTGTGTTCTATCATTTCTATATTCTTAACTTTATTTACGCAAGAGGATATACATCCAAACTAAGGTTAAACAAAGGCCACGGTTAAAATTGAATTGGATAAGATGTTAGTTGGTACCATAATAACCCTAGTAGAGGACACATAATGGATAAGTCCTATGGTGATTGAAAACAAGAAAACTGGAAAAATGCACTTCTATATTGACTATAGAGTTGAATAAGGCTTGTTTGCATGACCCCTTCCCAACATCATTTACCGAAGAGATTATAAAGTGTTGTGCGAAGAGAGATCTATTCCTTCACCGATTGATTCTCAATATATTATTAGGTACAAATGGAGCCTAAAAATTAGGTGAAGACTACATTTGCCACAAAATGGGAATCCTTTATATATATAGTTATGCCCTTTGGATTGAAAAATACGTCAGTTGTGTTTAGTCAAATAATGGTGAATGTATTCAGAGATTTTATACATGAATTCTTAGAAGTGTATCTTGATGTTTGGACAATGTATGACTTTATTAAAGACCATGTCTAAGCACTGCAGCTAATGTTCTAAAAGGCATTTCTCTTAATATAAAGAAATGCATTTTTTCCACACCATTTGATACTTTACTAGGCCATATAATATTCAAAGAGGGCTTGATGGTAGATCCACTCAAAACTGTAATTATCATAAACCTACCACCACCCAAGACACAAAAATAAGTCAGGACAATATTAGGTTATATCAGATATCATCATAGGTTTGTAAGAAATGACACAACCATAAGTACATCAATAGAAGACTTACTGAAGAAGTAGCATAGCCAACCTTTGGATTGGTCAAAATAGTGTCAAGAATCCTTTGACAAATTGAAAAATAAGATTGCGGATGCTGATGCCCCAATACTTGTGTTCCCTAATTGGAAAATCCCTTTCCATGTTCATGTAGATGCATTTAGAATAACAATAGGAGTGGTGTTGGCACAACCCCATGGAAGCATAGATCATCCCATTTCATTTGTGATTAGAAAATTGGCAAAAATAGAAAGAAATTATTCTACCACAGAATGAGAGGCAATCGCTATGGTGTATGCAATGCAGAAATTTAGACATTACTTATTAGCAACCCCATTTGTATTCTTTATAGATCATGAGCCACTCAAATATTTGATTAACAGACCAATTATACAAGGTGGAATTTGTTGTCAGTTAATGCTATTGCAAGAATTTGACTTCAAGATTGTAGTCAAACCTAGAAAGGTAAATAATGGACTTGATTATCTATCCAAAATCACTAAATGTGAAGACATAGGACCAATTGAGGATGTATTTCTTGAAGCTCACCTCTTCTACGTGGAAGCAATTCCCAAAGATATGGAAAGTATTGCACAATTTATTTCCAGCAGAGAGTTTTTCGGAAGAGTATAACACATTACAAAGAAAAAAATTAATGGTCCAAGCTTTCCCCTTTATAATAATTAAAGAAGCATTGTATAAGAAAGGAAGAGATGAAGTGTTGCAGAGAGTAGCATTACCGCATGAGCAAAATAACATATTAAGAGAAGCCCATGATGGAGTTGTAGGAGGGCACAACTTTGGCGAGAGTATGGGTAAGAAAATAATGCTTGCAGGCCTATGGTGGCCAATGCTCTTCAAAGATGCACAAGGAATTGTGACATATGTCAAAGAGTGGGCAAACCAAATGCCAGGGATGAGATGCCACTTCACCCAGTGTTAGCATTATCCCCATTTGAGAAATGGGCAATTGATTTTATTGGTCTAATTAAACCTATGAAAAGAAAGAGCAATGTTAGATTCATTATTACCAGAACAAAATAATTAACAAAATGGGTAGATGCGATGCCCACAAAGGATTGTACAGCGAAGACTACTACAAAGTTCATGTATGAGAATATAATCACATGGTTTGGATACCCATTAAGTATAATGTGTGATCAGGGTAAGCATTTCATCAACACAATTTTGGAATTGCTTAAGCACTTTTAGATCTAGCATAACAAGAGTACTCCTTACCACCTTCAAGCAAATGACACTGTTGAGATGTTTAACAAGGTATTAGAGAAGTTATTGACAAAATTTTGTAATATAGAGATTAGAGATTGGAATACGAAGATACCGACAGTACTATGGGATTACTATACTACCTATAAAAGATTAACTAAGTATCGTGTCTTTTATTTAGTATATGGGTTAGAAGCAGTAGTATCAATAGAGTACATACTACCAAGTTTGAGAATTGTAGTGACATTTACAATGAATGACAAAATATTCTTAATAGCATGTAACCAAATTCAAGAGAAAATACCACAAAAAACTTAGCATAAAAGGCATATTAAGGTTAAGGAGTTTTAGCTTGAAGATAAAGTCCTACTAGATGTTATCAAATATAAAAATTTGGGCAAGTTAAAGATAAGATTGATTGGGCCCTATATAGTTGAGTCTATCTCAAAATTAGGAACAATTAAATTGAGAACACTTGCAAGCACACCCAAAAAAGGGTTTATAAATGGATCTTGATTGAAACTCTACACCGCAGGTAACTGCAGTGAGCAGTGGTGAAAAATAGTAAAAGAACTTAAGGGGTGGCAATGTTCTTTCAATTGGATGAGTTGAGTGAGGGTACTGTCGTATCCTATGTCAAGCATCTATATATCTGGTTGTTGATCATGTTACCCACACTAGGTTGGCATTGTCCTTCTAATTGGGTGAGTCAAGTGAGGGCACTGCAGTATCTTATGCCAAACGTCTAAGTACCTGGTTGATCATGTCAGACACCTAGTGGACTATTAAGAAAAATAGGTAATAGGAGAAGGGGTGATGAGAAGAGATAAAAAAAAATAAGGATAAAAATAAATTTGAAAAAAACATATAGAAAAATACAAAAACAATTTTGGAAAAACATAAAAAATGGTTTTGAAAAATAATCAAATCTGTAGATAAAATAATTTTGAAAAAAATGAGAAAAAAAATAAGAACAATTCAAAACGCCAAAGAAAAATGAAATTAGACAAGAATAGAAGCAATCGCAGAAGGAAGTTAAAAATTAGCAGTAAAGAAATAAGGATGGAAATACAATAAAATAGTTGAGTTTGTTTTCGTAGAACAATATATTATGTGGTTAGTTTGGAAATCAAAAATACAAATGGGTGGATGGCCAGAACCATAGTATACATATCCACAACTGATGAGAACTCACCAAGGGGAAATTTTGAATGACTAGAGAGTATTCAACAAGGGTGGTCGAATAACCAAGAATAACTGACAAAGGCAAAAAATAATTAAATTTATCAAAAAAACAAATTATAGAAATTATAGTTGCATAATGCCATAATGTATTAGATGAGTCTATAAAATGTTAGGAAAGCATTTTATATTAGATTTGAATACAAATAAATACAAAATCACATAATCATGCGAATATATAAGCATCTATAGGCTTGCAGGTGAGTACTCGCCTGCAAACAAAAATTGGCGATAAAAAAAAAATGACAAGTTTGAGCAATGATTTTTTGTTTTAGAAGTTTTCCAGTGAGTAGCCTAATAACCAGCGAGTACTCACCGGTTATGAAATCTATGTCCACAACTACTAGCATAGTTAAAAAGCTATAAAAAATGATGATGTCATAAGGATAAGATCAAAATAAATGACAATGGAGCAAAAAGACAAGTAATTAGACACCAAAGTGGATGAAGTGGGTGAAACGGACATAAGAAATAAATGAGATTAAATACACCACTTGAACTCCATGATTAATGAACAAATATGACTCACTATAAAAATAAGGGTTTTACTAATGAAGAGTTACACAATCATTTGAGTACCAACACCATGCAAAAAATTTATGCGAAGTATTAACACTTTGTTTGAGCCCATTTTCAGATACACAGAATTGGAAAAGATGGAAGTACCCCAAGTTGTAGTTGTCAAGTAGATTAAGTAGCCCAGATTCAAAAAGCATTCAATGAAATGAAAGAATTTGGATCTACAGGGTGCCTTCTCTAGTGTGCCAATTGAAAATTTTTCCCCCATAGGGCAAATTGTCACCCCTACACTTTGAAGCTTTACTATGGTGCTAAGTTTGTCTTGTGAATCAGTTTTGGGGTCCTTAAATGAGCATTTACAGCCACCCAAGTGGCCATATACAGCCAGGTGAAGTTTAGTCATGCAGAGGTTTCCAAGGATCTTGCTTGATTATAGCTAAATGTGTAAATACAGCGAAGATATACAAGTTGTAGGTTTATTTGTTTTGTCTTCCCAAGGAATTTTTTAGGTATAAGAGGTGGAATATTTCTTTAGACCTTTTATCCGAGAGAAAGATCTCTCAAAGGACTGTGTAAAAGTCTAAAAAAATTAACTAAGTGGCAGCCGTTCAAGGATTTTTTCTTTGAGATTTTTGTCTAGAAGAAAGGAGAAAAGCACAGTTGGGAAGACCGGTTTTCAAGTCAGGAAATGAATTCCTTCAGACAAAAATTTGAAGGAATAACGACACTTACAAAAATCTCGGGTGCACTTCAATTATTCTGAAAAGCCACTTTTGAAGGCAGCCATGCCTTTGCAGAGGGCACTTGGTCGGTGAAGAGAACCTTTTCAATTCTTCCAAAGGGCACTCCTGGAAGACAAAAGCCCTTGCAAAGGGTAGAGACATAAAGCAAAGCAGATGAATTCCTTCAGACTTTTTATCCAAAGGAATTCCTTTGGACAAAAAGTCTGAAGAAATTTTGGAGGATAAAAAAAACCCGAGGAAAATAAAAGAACAAAGGCAAAGAAGGATTCTTTAGAATAATTGTCAAACAGGAAATCTACGGGAATTTGAAGTCAAAATTTTTTTGAAGAAAATTGAAGGCAAGATATAAGGATCCTAAAGGAATAAATTCAAGGAAATTGGCAAGGAAACAAATTCCTTCAGACTTTTTGTCTGAAGGAATAAGGACAGTCTCAAAAATCTTGATAGAAAAGACAAGGGCGTAAGCAAAGGCCAAAGAAAGAGACAAAGAAAGAGAAGAGATAGAGAAAGAGAAACGATAGAGATTCCTTCAGACAATTTGTTCGAAGGATGAAAGATAAAATAAATCCCAATTCTTGAATTAAAGCAGAACATGGGAAAAGCCAAAGAAAACATGAAGTGAACTGAACATGGACATAAGCATGAATAGAGACGTAAGCAAAAATAGGACTGAGCCAAAACTGAACAAGAAGAAAGACAAAAGTAGAAATAGATGCATGAGCAAAGATTAAAGTAGAACTGAACATGGACATAAGCATGAACAATGAATAAAACAAATGCAGAATAAAGACAAGGGCAGGATAAATAAAAAATCATGCACAGACTAACGTGAAGTGACTCCAACGAAGTGAACGTGTTTAAGAAAGCAAACACGCTTCAGTTCTAAAAATAGAGTTGTCTTGCATGATGAATAGGCAAAGCATTGAATGTTTCAAACAATAAAAAATTCCATGCATGCACTTTCACTTGTCTCATAAGCTTGAAACATTCTGGCGGTTCAAACATAATTCTTAATTTGGCATTTGCATTGATTTCATGCAAAGGAGAGACTTTCAAACATTCCAGCAGTTCGAGTGAATTTGACTACTCTTGTTTTGAAGTTTGACTATTTTTTAAGTCAAGACATCTATTTGTAGGTGTCATGCATCCAAAGCTTGTCTTCTTCCTCTTCTTTTTTCAACATAAGAGATTTTCATGCAAGACAAAATAGACTTTTATAAACGCTGAGTTGGTTTGAGTTTACTCCCTCTCTATTTTCAAACGTCAATCTCTTGGCTTGTTGTAAATTTTTATATTAATGGTTTTTTAGCCTTGTAAAAAATTCATCCCTCTCTTGGTAAGACCAAAGTCTACCATTGGTGAGTTATATAACCTCTTCAATCAATAAAAGGACTATACTTTTAAATTTCAAGTGCTGGCATAGTGTACGTTAATTCAACAATTTGCATACGTGGTAGATTTCTCTCCCTTCCCAAATTCTGATTCGTACTTAGTTTCTAGCTCATCATGTTATGCAGGTCATGTGTAGTGATCTATATGTCTTTTGATGAAGCCGTAAGTGGATGTTAGGTGGCTACAAAGTGTCTTGTATCAGACCTCTCTCCATTGTTTTCCCTCACATTTTGGTCATTGGATCTAACCTTCTCATGAAATATTTATGCATACTAATCAATTGAAATCAAAGGTCTTCTTTTTCCCTTGTTTGATTTAGTGTTCAAGGTTCCAAGTAGAGTGGATCAAAATTTTTGGTGTATCACCATCATTAGGTAGGATTTCCCTTTCAAGTTTCTTTCCCCCTTTTCCATGGTAGATTCGCAACACAGAGTAGAGATCCATTGATACATCTTACAGGAACCAGCCTTCTCTGGAGGTTCTTCTCACCATTGAGGAACCCACCCTCATGAGAAGATCCCATTGTTTCAATCAGAGAGAGGATTGGTCATTTCATGACGTCTTTGATTCAGGGTGCAACTCCAGGTTGACAACAGTGCCCTCTCATAACACATAAAGAAGATATTTACAAATACATTCGATCACATTTGGAGGAAAGTGACCATAGGGTTTTAGAAATAGAGAGAAATGAAATGATTTAACTAAATCCCCAAATGCAATAACTAGAATACAAGGTAGAGTATAGCATCATACCAAGGATGAAATTAGATGTTTGGATTCAGTTTCCCTACTTTGGATTAGTGGCAAGTACCACAAAGGTGCTTTTGAGTTGAGCTTGTGAGGATATTTTTTACTTAGATCAACCCTAACATGTTATAATGGATGTCATCCATGTTGTGACTTGACTTATGCATGAGGGACATAACACTCATGACTATGATGGTAAGAAAAATATTAGCACAAGATCGACAATGCAACTCACAGAATCAAATTTCAATCATCCAACCCTTTCAATTCAGAAAATCAAAGTCTCTAAAATACACTTTGCCACAAAGGAAATTGCATGGAAGGTGCACTACACAAACAGTTAGGATTTGATGACTACAATGAGTGTGCAAATTGTGTGGGATATGATTTCCACTGACATGCAGTACAATTTAGCTCCCACACTCTATGAACAATACCTAGAGAACCTTCATAAGATAAATAAAGGTACACATGACTTTTGCTATGGCTCCCTTCTCTTAGTCTTAGCCATGTATATCATGTATACTATTCCTCTTCATGAAGGGGTAGTTCAATGGGACCCAAATACCCCTAGAAGAGCTATGATAAAAGATGCATTAGAAAGCATACCATTAGTACATGAGGTAGAACACTTTTTAGCATGGGAGAAAATAATTAAGAACATGGTAGCTAGGAGATTCTACATATCTAGAGAGAGTTCAAAAATACTACGCATAAGTCAATTTCATAGTAGATATTGACAATGTCTATATAGAACCATTTGCTAGAAAATTCACTCCACTGCCACCCCTTTCCTATGAGCTTAGTGATGAGTAGATTGAAGTAGTGATAATTGGAGATCAGAGTTTACTGTAGGACCCTAGATTAGAACAATTCAAAAGTGAATTAGGGGTAGTTCTTAGCCAATGGAGGAAGAAGAAGCTCCTGAATTAGACAAACCACTATCGTAGCAAGTCGTAGACACATCCCAAATAAACCTTAATGTACGTAGATCCTTACGTGTGAAAAGAGGAACTATAAGACTCAAACCTTTAGCAAAAGAAGAGGAGGAGACTACACCATTTGTAGTTAAGAATTCCACTACTAGTGTGGTGTTAGGGGAAGAAGAAATGACAGCTAAGGGTACCCCATCATACTCCTTGAAGACAAAGATATCACAACCAAAGGAGGGAACCTCAACAAAATCAAAGAGAAACATTCAGACCAAAAAAACAAGTGTCCCCCATAGCATCCTTAGTGGAAAGACAAAGATTATTACAAATGAGTAGGGGGAAAAGGCAAAGGAGTTCTTCACTGTAGTCAATACAAAAAGGAAAGAAAAAAAACAAAAAGCGGTAAAAATAAAAATTAAGGAAACTCTGGTGACTTTATCTGAAATAGAGTCCTTAGAAGAAGGGGACCAAGAGGGAATTAAGACAAGTGAATAAATGGATACTATCACAGAAGTACCTGATATGAATACGTTGTTAGGAATCCGTGATAGCAAAGGAGGTCTGAGGGCCACCTATAGTGGGAAAAATGGATAAAAATGAAAGTGTTGAGGGCCAGCACGGGAAATTCAGAGTCATTTTGGATTACACAGAGTTAAGTCCATTTGACTTAAATGAGACAATAGTAGGACTCCCTACCTACTTACATGAAGTGATCATACAAAGAAAAGAAAATCTCAGATGAAAGTAGAAAAATATCAATAGGCAGACCTTGAAAATGCAATATAGGAATCAACCATGTGTCCTTCCAACACAAAGCAATTAAGACAACTCCCGCAAACAGAGCTCAGAACAAAACAAAAAATGAACTTGGTGACAGATGCCTTGGAAAAACAAAAGCAATTACAAAGGGCAAAGGAATTAGATGTAATAATTTGACAAAGAATACAGTTAGAAAAAAGAAATAGCTAAGGAGAACATAAACTTGCAGAGTTAGCCACCCAATAGGCTAGATAATTGTTGGAAAAGGAGAAGACGGAAAAAGAAAAAAATAGAAAAAGAAATGGAAGAAAAAAGGAGAATATAAGAGAAAACAACAATAAAAATAAAATAATAAAAACAAAAAATTGAGGAAGAAAATAGAAGAAAAGCAGAGGAAAAAAAAGCAACAAAAGAAAAGAAAAATAAGCTAGAAGAGGAGAAAAAGAAAAAGGAGGAAAAGAGAAAAATAGAGGAGGAAAGAAAGAAAAAGGAGGAAAGGCAAAAAATAAAGGAAGAGGAGAGAAAAAATAGGAAGAGAAAACACATAAAATGGAGAGGAAAAAAGAAGAGGAGATGGACAAGAAAAAAAGGAAGAAGAGAAAATTGAATAGAAAACAAAGGGGAAGTGCAAGGAGGTCAGTAGCCCTTCTATAAGTTTTTAGAAAACTAGAGACATTACTAAGATTTCACTAAAAAACACCTTAGGAATAGTTGGAATGGTCCAGAGTAGTATAACTACTCCTATGGACCTACTGAACAGGATAAATGCAAAATTGGCACGACATAAGTAGAAGACATCCATTATCATGGTGACATCAGGTTTCCTTTAGCTTGTTGTAGGAGGACAAATTGTAGTAGCCCTACAAAAACTAACTCCTATAGAAAAGGAAATGGTTGGAGAAATTCTCATTAGAATTGCTAGAGTGGACTATATGACATAGTGCCTAAACTTAGAAGAAGGAATTATTGGGGCCACTATTAGGGGAAAATCAAATGAAAAGAATCGAATATAAGGAGCAAGTGAAGAAACAATGGAAGATGCAACTACTTACTTTGCTTACTCACTCAGCTGGCCCCTGTGGACTCAAGATAAAAAGAAGCTAAAGGAGATGGAAAGACAGTTAAGTACTGCTTCCACTAGCTTTGGAACCCACATATTTCATCTAAATCAGAATGACCTGAAATGATATATTTGCATCAACAATACAAGGATGAACAAAATCAATGCATATCAATATATGAGGATATGGAGGATTATGACACTTACCTAAGTATTCAAATGGAGAAGATGGAAGTCCAAATCAAAGGATAGGAACATACTTCCACATACTAGAAAAATCTCTAGCTTTGAATGACATAGTGATGGCAGTAAAAGAAAACATGGCCATAGACAATAAACTTGTGGAAGCTAAGACAATCATTCTAAACTAGGACACGTTTGCTAAGGAGATGATAAACAAATATGGGAAACATCTACCCAAAGGAGGAGAATCCACATCATGATTAAATTTTTTTTAGAAGACGGTTTGGTTATTAAGTTAGGTGGATTGTTTTGGTATCTGTCAGCACTTTAGAGTTGTCTCGAGGATGAGACAAAGTTATAATATCTAGGAAAATATTGGTAGTATTATCAATCAAGGAAAAACCAAACTGAAATTATTGCAAAGTCTTTACCTTTACCACAACAACGGAATACTTCTCCAAGGTGAAGGAACAAAGGCTTCCACCGACTGGGCAATGCGGTAAGAGATTGATCTTTACAACAACACAAGACAACTTGATTGGAGAAAAGGCATGTCTCACACATACATGACTATTGAATTATAAAGTATCTAGTCAGTATTTATATCGCGACATTGTAATAGAGTAGATATAGCATTGGGAAAAGTTGAGATGTAATAACCAAAAGTAATAAGAGGTTACAGAATAAAGTAACCTTTGTAATAACATAAGGTGGTATAGTATAAGATCTGAGAACTTTGTATTTAGTAGTTATTATATGAATATAAATAAAAATAAGAGTAGGAATTATTGTGTATTGTGTACTAATTACTATGAATGAGCACACCTATTGCTTCCTTTTTATGAATGCATAAGATAATTGTTTCTAACAAATACTAACATTTGCATCACATTAGTCTTAACTGAAGTCAACTTAGATAACATTATCCATTTGTAGCCAACTGCTTTAGATTTTATGTCAATAGTGCAACAGGAAAGGGGTGGGCAAGCTCATGGTGCTTGATGAGGGATGTTGCTACTATGTCATGATCACATCATTCCTATCATCAGTCCATCTTGTTCAAATTGTCTTCCCACTTACCTCCTTCCAACCCATCCTACTTAGTAGTGCCAATTTCCCTCATATCCTACAACATCGGCCAAGCTAATACCATATGTTTATCACCTTTTCCCTTCATGTACTATATTGGCCAACCCAATGCAATTTCGAACCTGTTTGTTGACATTTGTACTATATATACTTGGTTGATATCATTCTATGTCAGCCAACTCCTTTCGACTGTATCAACCTGGCTGATATCATTGACTTAGAGTCTAGGATTAGTTTTCGGCATTGGATCACTATATATAGAAGTCATATTTCACTCATATCATATACACTCTATTTGCTCTGCTTTTGATTTCACCTCAACCCTAAGTCACATTTGGAGAAGTTATAGGTAAAACCTTATCTTGAAGAATCTTGTCTTGTGAAAGTCTTGGAGATTCACTAAGAGGAACTTTGTTGGTCTAGAGCCTTTTGTCCATCCTTTGGAGTCTTCACAACCACAACATCTCGTGCAAAGCTCCACTTGAGCCAAGGGGGAGATTGATGCTCTATGGGTCCAATCCAAGGTAAGTATTTCTAACCCTATATTATTTCATTTATTTACTTAGTAGATTAGATGTTGCTTGTTGTTTACTGAATGAATGTGTGTGTATCCTTATCTAGGTTATCTCCACACTTAATACTAGTGTGGCTATAGGATTGCTTAGACTTGCCATATTCCATTTTAGGTTGCCTAGAGCCCCATTTGGTTAACCATGGCACCTTACCAATTACAACCCTTCTAACCCTTCCCCATTTGTTTACATTACTTTATAACCACTACTTACAACCATTGCTTGTTTACAAATTTACTATGACATAATTCTAGTGAGAGATACTTCCTTGTGTCATAGGCTTGGAATTTGGATCCTTTCCTCTTGGCATTTGTGATGTAGGCAACCCTCTACAAGATGTGCAAATTTCATTGGTCATTACCAAAACAAACAAACTATCATGGGCTCTATTTGATCAACCTCCATGCGAGTTTGATTCTATTGAGATAGGATATGTGTAGGTTAATTCTAGCCCGTGCATACATATTTAGGGCGAGGTCCCTTAATGTATATGTGTTTTCATGATGATGTCTTACTTATATGATTTAGACTTAGATATATATGGACCAAATTCCCTTGTTACACGTGTTTTCATGCTGATATCTTTTTATGATTATACCATTTTATGCATACATGCTTGACTAATGACATCTTATTATGATTATACATCAAAACTTTTATTGTTCCTCTTTTAGATATGGTACACAATCTCTTTCTTTTGAGACGTGTGATTCATATATTCATCCCATACTTCAAAAGGGGGGCATATGATATACTTATTTTACCCTTTAGTTATATGATGATACACAAAAGTCCCAAAGATTTATAAGGCATACTTCTTGCTCCCACATTTGTAAACAGTCCCAGAGAGTTATGATACATACTTCACTTGGTATCCTCAACAAGATGCATACTCATAGATGATGTATATTTAGAGATATGGATTTCAAAGAAACATCTTCATAGTTTTCACACGACTAAGTGTATTTTTTCCTACTTCTTATCCTCTCATTTATTTTAGCAGTTCCTTGATAATCAATTTATATAGACATTGATTCACTTTTCAATCTTTTCCTTATGGTTGCAGGTACCTAGGTTTCATATTCCAAACACAGAAGCATGGATGCTTTGTAACAAATTTTGAGGAGTTCAGAGTTTCTTTTTATTTTGCAAGTTGTAGGCGTTGGACTCTAAGATAAGGTAACCTCTCTCCTTTTGACTTTCATATCATTATAATTTCTTATATAGACTTCAAAAATTCTTACAAGTTTCGGCCACAACATCTTCTTCGAGCCCTTCCCGATACACTTGTTTGTTTTACTTGGATATGTATGCACACACATCAAAATGGGGCATTATGTAGGTGCCTAATTTTGGTTTGGAGGTAGTTTTAGACATCAAATTGCATTGGTTTATGGTGCTTATGTGTCTATTAATTATCAATTCATATAAGGCCCGTTTACCTCCTTGTCTTTTATTTTCTCTCTCCTCCATGTTCTCCCTACTTTCCCTAGATTATTTTGTGCTTCCTAGGTTTTTGCCAAGAGCATACTAGTACACTCCTAGTCCCCTCCTTTTTGTGTTCATTAGCCCTGCCTCGTTGTTTCTTTGGTCTTTGTCCCCTATTTTGTCAATTTTCCTACTTTTTGTGAATCATCTTGCACACCAATAAGGTCCCTATTTGAATTTGAGAAGTTTATATATACAATAGTGTATTAGTGTGTATAGGATAAGTGTTGAAGGAGAAAAATAGTGATAAGGAGAAGTCAAGCCAAAGTTCAATAAAAGGTCTAGAGTGATAAGGAAAAGTAGAGATCAAGGATACAAGCAAATTTCTATTCAAAGTCTTCATATTGCATCATTTCCTTTGCTCGTGTAGTGAAAATTCATTTAAGGATTAGGGCTTACATCATCATGATTTATTATTGAACTACATTGAGTGTTGGTTTCTAAATTTCTTAAGGACAAGGATCTGACTAAGATAGGGCCCTCAAGACTACAAATTTTTAAGGTTTTTCAAGGTGTTTTGAGCTTATTAGGGTTTCAAGGAAGGAGAAGGATTTTTGGGTGATCTACAAAATATTATGAGAAAACGAACGAGACTTTTAGAGCACAAAAGTGGAGGAACACATCATCAAATTTATTTTAGGAAAAACAAAATTTCCCAGATCGTAGTAGTAAGTATCATTCTAATCCTGGATAAATTTTTATAGTTATCAGTTTTTTCCAATTTTTTTGGGTTATGTTTGCATTGGTTCATAGCCCTGAATCCACTTTTTTCCGCATCAAATAGTCTACATATTTGCTACAATTTAGTATTCTTCTCACAAATCCCTCTTAGTCAATTTCAATTATTTTCGTACTTTCCTTTACTGCAATTAGGTCTATTTTTATCGTTTATTTGAGTAAAACTGTTATGATCTAAATTGCACATTGTTTATGTTATTGCAATGAATTATTCAAGTACACCACTTTATGCATTTGCAGTGATCAAACATCTCTGAATTATTTCTATTTGTCTCCATTGCAAATCTGATTTGCTGTTATCCCAAACCTTGAACCCATGGGGCACCATTGGGGCATAAGTAACGCTTATCTATTCATTTTTCTACATAAGGAGAAAACCAAAATCTTAGTTTTACTAATGTTTACTTGATGTTAGTTCTTTCAAGTGTTTAATTAAGTTTGGTTGTGTCTTACTAGAGGCATGGTAAAATTGTCATCTTAAAAGAGAGCCCCTGCAAGAGTAAGCATCCAATTGACAAATATTTTAACCTAAGGAAGCAAATTTCTCCTCTTTTCTCTCATTTTTCAGATTTCATTTTTCCTATTAATCCTTCTTTGAAGATCTATCAAAACAAAAATTCCAAGGGCAAAAAATCAAGAGTTAAGTCTCTAAATAGTGAACGCTAAGGGCAACATGGAAAAAGAAATCCAAACTTCAAAAGAAGAGACAAAACCACTAAAACCATTGGTAATGTTCTATGAAACTATAACTACTAAACTCCATCACAAAGTACCTCCTAAAAATCTCAATGAATTAGTATAAGAAGGCATAAAAGAAATGTGATGTCCCTTTTTCATATAATTTTAATAATTAATAAAATTGTCTAAATAGTGATTTTAATCATTCAAAAATATAAGGCAATCAATTAATTATTAAAATAAAATTATTTAAATTACTGGAAAAGTGGTTTTAACCATTTGAAAAATTAAGGTAATTTTAATGATTATTTTAAATGGCTTTATAATTAATAAATTGCTTGAAAAGTGATTTTTATTACTTTAATTATTAGAGCAATTTAATTAATCATTTAAGTGAGGACCTAATTATTTAATTTGTCAAAAAATAATTTTAATTACTGGTTTATTAAGGCAAGTTATTTAATTAATTCAAAAAGCCCTAAAGTAAAATTAAAAAGAATGTCGGCTTGGGAGCTAAAGCAAAAGAAATGAAAAGATATTCTAAAAAGGGCAAATGAGGCTTATGAGGTATTTTACCTCCCCAAGGTGGTTTGCCCCCTTTTGGAAGGTACAAATATAAGGTGAAGATCAAAATTGAAGACATGTTGAATTTGATAATTGTTCTTCATGCTTGAAGAAACTATTGGGATGCATGTCCAATAGGTGTTCACGGTTTTTGGTGTTGATCATTCTACAAAAGATGTCTTTTGATGCCACATTTGCTAAGAAGATCTTGTTACTTGCCCTAGAAGTGGGGCAATTTATTTTGAGGAGTTCTTGTGAAGTTTTCATGAGGGTTTTGAGATTCATTTTTTGCAAATTAACTTTGATTAATATTTGCCCTATTTTTGCAAGTGGAGCAAACTACCTTGGAGGTTTGGTTGAGGGTTTGGAGGCCTCTTTTTGGTCCATTTATGCAAATTAAATATTCTGAAATTATTTGCTATTTTTTTGCGTGTTGGCGTGAGGTTTTGGAGAAGTTTTGTGGAATGTTTGAAGTCCAAAGTTGATAGAAAATTAAATAATAATTTTCAGAGTATAATTTAATTAATTTTGACAAATTTGGAGGTCATTTTCACTTACTAAGGACAAGATCTTGCTCTTCTATTTTTCTGCTATTTTTCTTGCACTTGGCGACTTGGGCGATTGGCTTGGAGAGCACTTTTTGGCCATTTTTATGCCCTAAAAAGTTTGTTGGATTTTTCTAAAAATTTTCGGGGACTTGTGCAAATTTTGGCGAGGGTTTGAAGTGAAAAAATATCCAGAACAGGCGCTGTATTTTTTGGATTAAATCAGAGTTTTGTAGCCATCATAAAGTGACATTTTAGCAACAATAAATTGGCAAAAAAGTACTTATTTCATGTATTTAATTTTCTGATTATTTTTGCAATTATTCAGACAATCTTGGGATAAGTTATTCGCTGCAAATCATCTACAAAACCCTACTATTGTGGCACCCAGGGTTTCTAGGGCTTTGACAAGGGTTTTTGGAGCATTATTTGCAAACTAAGGTTTGCTGATTTCATTTTCAAAATTTCAGAGTTTTGGGATTTACGGAAAAACACCTTTTATGTGAAATCGTCCCATTTGAGAACATTACAAGAACTCAAGGATCACAACTTGCAAAAAGGAAACAATACGGTTAAAAAACAAAACGATATAAAAAGCACAATTAGGCTATAGAATGTTCAGGATTGATGACTGGTTTTACTTAAGAATCAAACAAATGAATTACTAGTGACTAAAAGACACAAAACCCTGTCCCTCCCCAAAATTTATAAAAAGCCTATGTTTGGTAAAGAAGTTACTGCGACTGATCCCGGTAGAAACCTCTTGTTTCCATGTCTATACAGACATATAGAGAAAGAGGTCTACAACATAAAATATCATGTGCTCGAGGTTTTGTAATTATTTGCAGGATTATTATAGAGCCTTTTAGTAAATTTCCTATAAATGGTACCACTCTCACTTGAATCTATCTCGTATTATGTGATAAAAAGGGATTTAAGCCATTCTGCAATTTAAACTTTGTTAATATGATTCTGAATCCATTTTGAGTTTGTTATTTCATTTTTTATTTGCAAAAATGAGGTCTTTCATAAATATGTTAAAGCATATTTATGAAGGAAATATTTTAAATGAATGTCAACTTCGTAATGTTGTCACTGATCAGAATAATTCCTCTCATCAATATTCCTCTGCTTTGTTTGAAATAATGCAATTTTAAACAAATGTCATCGAGTAATAGAAGCAAAAACTGGATTGCACTTCATCGGCCCGGAATAAGCAATATAGTAGCTGTATAACAATGAAGTGACAATATCGTATTTCAAATTTTCACATATTATATTATATTTTCCCCACACATTCCATACAGGATAGGTTTTATTGACTTCAAATTTTATGAAAATGATAAAGATAAAGGTTGAATCATACAAGAATGAAATAAAGTGTCAACGTAGCTAGACACTCGGCTTGCACTGAGCAAGACTGATAGGCCAAACTGACTCGGACTTAAAAAGCTTGGCCAGAACTTAGGAAAAAGACTTGGTTATTCCAAATGAGGTCCTTCGCCTGCGCTTTTTTCCTCTGGATTTTTAGAGGTTGAGACTCCTGCTTGGACACAGAGAGTTTCGCTCAAACTTGGACAGAGTAAAGAATCACTTTTGAATCCTTTTGGTTCACACATCACTCATACGGGAGTCTTATGAGTGACTGGGAGAGGAACAGTATTTATGATATTCATGTAAGTGTAATGGAGACCCTAAACGTGGAGTCCGTGTTGGATCTCTTTGAAAAGGCAAGAATAAAAAAACTAAAAGAATTTGCTATCCAAATCAATTGAAGTAGAATCAAACCTTCATAAGAAAGAACCAATGTCCTAAAGCTCAGCCCCCCTTGAGATAGCTACAACTTCTGTGGTCCCATAGACAGTTGGGTCTGTGAACGTAATTATAAATCATTTCATTTCACAAAGGATTATATGGGAAAGTAGGAAACAAAAAAATGGGAAAGTACAAAAAAAAAATATACTTCAGATCCGTGTGACGTTGCTGGCTATGTGAAATGCATACATCGGTTCCCCCTTTTTATGGTCAAGAAACATTTTTTAAGTTTCTTAACTCCTGCTAATTTGCTATGCGTTCTGTGAATCATCTCAAAACTTAAAATTTGATTAATTTTGTTGGCAGAGGCAATAAGGCTTCATTGAAAACATTACAAATACAAATTATTATTTAATTTCTCTTACGGCAAAGATTTGTGCAACGCTCTACCACTACTTTCATAATACCATACCAACAAGTCGCCCTCAATCTAAGATAACAATTTACCATAACTGCACTAAGCAAGCCGTGCCTAAACGGAAAAACACAAAAAAACTCAAAACGAGAAGAAAAAAACTCGAAAACAGAATTGAAAAAGAAAAACTACCTGGTTTGCACGTAAGTGTCGTAAGTAGGGTTCAGCCCTCATTGCTGTTACCACGCCGCTAGTGGAAAGGAGGGTGACATTTGGAGGAGGAGAAAACTCCATATTTATACGAATTCAGCTTTTAAAGCTTCACCGCTGCATGAACTCTACCACTTCCGATTACAGTAATTACACATAACCTTAACCACAAGTACATAACGTGCTTTTTATTTTTCTACTGCTAAAATGGCGAAGATGAATTGGATAGCGACCATTCGATCCGCTCGTTTAGAGAGCATGCGCATGAGCATTGGCAGAGCTTTCCCTTCATTTTAATTTTCTCTCTCTTTTTAAACTTGTGCTGCTTCTTGGGGAGTTTACCATGGATTGCGAGCGAGCAGGAGGAAGAGAGAGGAATTTGTTCTGTTCTGTTCTGTTCCTGTTTCATTAGCGCACCTGATGCTCTGCACCGGCTAATGGCATGGCATGAGAATTTGGTTTCAATTGATTGGGTGCATGCATGCAATTATATTATATTACATTATATTATGGGATTTTTAAGTACAATAGATAATGTTTGGCCCTTTTATTTTTTAAATTTAGTTTATCTTTTTCCATTTTACAATGTTTGAAGTTTGGTAGGGGAACACCACCTTTTATGGGTGAAAATACAAATATACATTTAAAGTTTTATTAAGCACAACATAAAAATTGAGGCATTCGACATAAAAAGAATGCGATGCAAATTTCGATAAGGATGATAGCATGGATTTAAGTATGTGTGGAAATCTATTTTTATTTAATATAAAAATGGATTTTTAATTATAATTTAATTAATTATTAAAAAATTTAAATGTTGTAATAATTAGTTGTATTTTTTTTTAATACAGATAAAGGTTTTAAAACGATTTCATAATCTAATATAAAGATAAATATAATTATTAAAAAGACTAAAATAAATAACTACTCAATAGTATTACAAATAACTACCAACAATAGAATAAATAATAAAAAATCAATCTACTATTAGTAATAATATCATCAGCAATCAATAAGAAGGTTGAAATTTATCCTTCAAACCTTGAAGAGACACCAAAAGCTATTAGACACAACAAATAACAAAATGACTCGCTGAACCCAACAAGGGAAAAGCAAAAGGGGAAGGAATTAACTATTGACCATGGCCAATCTTCTTCTTCATCGGGAAAGGATGTCCTCCATGATCCAATGAGACTCAACTTTTACCATTTCCTTTACATCCAATCTCAACCTTTCAGCTTTTGATCTTCTAATTTTCTTTTTAGTTGTTGAATCTAAGATTTTAGGTCTCACTATCACAGAATGACGAGGGGACGCAGTTGTCTCAACAACATGAAGATCACATGAAGTCACAAGAGGTGAAAACAACTCCTTCGAAAGGTCATCCTTCACAGGAGAGAAATCCCTAAGGTCAGAATGAGGAAGAGAAGGTGTTGAAAGATGGAAGAATTTTCCATGATTACACCAAATGAATTCCTAATTTGGGGCCCTATTCTTCCTCCACACCAACTGAGAAAAAGATGTTGAAGGTCGAATACCCTTTGAGGAACACCATATTGCACGATGCCCGATTTGGTTACAATGAAAACCTCTGAAAAGGAGGCCTTCATAGTTCAAAACCTAAATCCACAAACCATGGGAAGAGACCCGATTAACCGAATGAAAGAGAGGTTTGGAGAGGTCCATAATAACATAAACTCTTGCAAATCATAGCACTAGTTATATTTGTTTTTTTCTATTTTGAGACCCATGTGGCATCATGTACCTAGTTAGAGTTATCTATATAAGGAGCTCTAGCTGCTTACTATATCTATTCATCCTGAGGGGCCACTCGAAATGTTGATGTTAATTTTTTTTTTTCACACATTTTTTACCCATAAACTTTTGTCTCATTATTACAAAGCGTGGAAGTGTTATATCTTCAATAATTAGCCAAATTAATTAATTATAAAACTATAGAAAATAAAGTGACATATAAGGTTTACTGGTGTATCTTAAATATCAGGTGATTTGGTGATTATCATCAGTGTTTGATACTAAAAAACACATCCAAAAGTAAGATAAAGTTGACCAATAAAAATTGTGTTGAGCAAAGGATGTTGTATGGATTATATGACGTTATGGACTATGTCTAAACCAATAGACACCCTGAACAAAATTACATATAGATTTAAACATTTTTTATGACTAAACCCACCTGTGTATGACGTTCAAAAACATTGCTTAGAATTTTATGCCTTCACTCTAATCACTTACAAAACATAAAATTTTCTTCTTTCCCTAATTGGGCAGCAATACTTATAGAAGTGTAAGGAAACAAAATGTTTTTTTTGGATTGATATTACATCAAAGAACAGTCAAACTATTTTAATATTTATCAATCTCAACAATATACAATGTCAAAAACAACAAACCAATAATCACAATATTTTTTTTGTTTGGTAAACTAGTGTTTGCAGTGAACTTGTGTGATTCAATGAATGTTTGCTCATCTCTAGAATGCTTATAATTACCCAATTAATGCTTGTAAATAATGTTTTATCTTACATGCCTATATGAACTAGAATGCACATGTATTCATAGAATAAATGAATTTAAATTAGGATCTATTGATTCCCAAATTGACCTCCAACAATCAAAAAGTGAAAAAGGTTAAAACAAGGGACAAAGGCACTTAAGTCAAAAGGAGGCAATCAAGAGAATGTCACGAGTGTATAGATTCTGCAAACATGACCCAGGGGTGTACGCACACTCTTGATAAAAGGGCTCCAATCAGAAGGAAATCATAAGTGTTACATCCTGACATATCCTTAACAAATAACACCCATTTAAATAGAGATTTAGACTATTAACTAGTTAAACTAATGATTGTGTAGAATAAAAACACACACACACACACACATGTGTATATATATATATATATATATATATACATATATATATATATATACATATATATATATATATACATATACATATATATATACATATATATATATACATATACATATACATATACATATACATATACATATACATATACATATACACACACACACACACACATATATATATAGATATATATGTATACATACACATATATATGTATACATACACATATATATGTATACATACACATATATATGTATACATACACATATATATGTATATATATATATATATGTATATATATATATGTATATATATGTATGTATATATATACACACACACACATACATATATATACATATATATATACACACACACACACACACACACACACACACACATATATATATATATGTATTTATGTATGTATGTATGTATGTATATATGTGATGCATTTTATGTTCTGAATCTCTATTTTTAGTGCATTTATTTATCATAAAATGTTTGATTTTAGTCTACTTTTCATAGTTTGGCATGGAGAATATAATGGTATTTATATCATTTATTGTTAGTTGATTTTTCAGTTATATTGATATAAATAGACTAACTACATTCTCCATGTCTGAGGTAGATGTAGGACAGTCTTACCCTCATAGAGAAATACAAAGGGAGACTATCATAGGGGAGAGGGAGACATATCGTAATAGATATAATTACATAGAGCCTACCAAGAATCAGCACACACTAACACATTTGTATCCCTGCCTCTAATTATTTGTATTTCTTTTAAGTCATGTATTGGTATCTTAGAGACATACATTTATTATGTGATATGTTTGGTTGATCATAATAATAACATATGGTAATCAGTGTTGCAACGAGTGTTTGATCTTCTTGACTTGGTGAGTATTGGTTTTCATACATTTTAGAGTTAGAGTTAAATAACTTGTCATTGCTTGTGACAGTGTCGTTTGCTTGTTTTTATTGGTTGTTCTAGTAGTTTTATTATCCATGTCTTTGACTATGTGTATACGAGTGTCTTTGAAATGTCTATTGTTAAGTGGCATAACCTTGTTTTATTCTGCCTGCATATTTATTACAAAACTTCAAGAGCATAAATATAAGCAAGTATCTCACTAAGGCTTATAAATCTTAGACATGTTCTAATGTATTTTAATCATATTCCAACCATTTTGGTGGTACACTAGGTGGTAATATCTTTATTAAAAACCCTCTTTATAATGGTAACCATAGTTTTATTTCTTTACCCCTGGGTAAAAGTGGATGTGGTAAAACATAATGAATAAAAAGGAAATATCATTTTATGTTTTCATTTGGCATGCAAGTCAATGAAGTTGGAGTGGAAATTCTATAGTGGAATTATGAGTGGAACCCTGGTTTTAACTCTTGTATGTGTTCATCAAGCCATTTTGGGGGGTATTGTTGGGGTTTTCATGAGAAAATAATAACATGTGATGAAGTAAAACTAGGATTTGACTGTGGGAATTTTAGAATAAAAAGAAAAGGAAAAATGAAAGAAGCCGAAGATAACAAGTGGACAATAAAAGGAGGGAGAAAGGCTCGGAGGTAGATGCCATATAGAGGAAAAAATTATTATTTCTACCATTATACTGGTAACTATTGAATACCCTTTTGTCTGGTTAGAAATAAACTTTATGTGGTGCTTAAAGGTTACAGTGCTATTGTTTTAAAATGAAAATGGTCAAAGTTTGGAGAAATTGCATTATGTTTTCTTGGGGATAGACAATAAAAACTCTAACAACAATAGTAAGATGAAAATACAAGATTTGATTTCTTAAATTGTGGATTTTCATTTAAGATAGTTGCAACTACATATTACAAGCCCGATAAGAGAAGCTCAAATGGTTGATTTTTTTGGATTTTGTTAACAAAACAAGTGCAAATCTTAATATGATGTAGATACATTTGCATTTGACAAAATTTAGGACTTTAAAGTCACAACATACTTTTTTTTGCATGTCTTTAAAACCACCATACTAAGAAAAACATAGTATTTATTTGTGGCTATTTGATGTGCTTTTAAAACCACCATTTTGGGTAAAATGTAGTATTTATTTGTGGTTATTTAGTGTGTTTTTGAAACCACCATTTTGGGTAAAACATGGTATTAATTTGTGGTTATTATTGGGTCTTTTTCCTTAGCTTTGAATAACTAAGTATTAGTTGTGCACCCAATAGAAGGAAGATACCAACGGACTTGCATGTCAACTATCATGTGAAGGGTAACTTCATGCACTCACATAAGGTGCATAGCAAGGACTAGTCCCCATCATTTCTACCACATGATGGTGTTCAATTAAGCTTTATCTTACTTAGGCACTTGAGTTATTATATTTATCCATTGTCACTATTATCATTATTCTAGAGTTATCCATTTGATCAATCCATACAATGAATATAACTATTATTATAAAATCAAAGTTAACACCACATAGATCAATACATCGCGGTTCATAAACAAAAACCTATTGTTTTAATTTAATAAGGCTACCAAATTACATTGTCATTACATGATCTCTTCAGATCTTAATAGTAATAACTATTTCACACATCCAACAATATCAACTTTAGTTATAACATCTCTAACCATTCCAACTTATAATAGCCCTTTCTAAACAAGCTAAGGGGTATTTATACATAGGCATACGCCTTGCCTTAGGTTCTATAATTAATACAAAGTGATGATTAACCAACAACCATTAACAACAATGAGTCATGGAAAGCCATTACAATCAATTTCTATTGACTTGGGTCTAACTACCCCTATATACCCTCTCTATGCTAGATATTTGTGTTCATGTTCCTCTTATATCATAGGTTGGTGATATATTCTTGCTCTCATTAATCTATATTGCTTCCATGAACTATTTTATAACTGTCTCCACTTTCTATGACCTTGTCCTAGTCTTGTGCTTCTATGAGTCTTGTGTCTATGCTCCTCATTCTCTATTTCCTTGTCTTTCATGACTCATCTTTCTGTGCCAATGCCTTTTGCACTATTCTTCAACCTTATACTCTTTCATTTCATCTTCTTTGGTGCCATGATATGTTTGTGCCTAGGTCCTCTATGTTGTTCTTACACCTTTGCATTCCCATGTCCTGTTGCCAAAACACTAAGAATATTTTATTATAAAATTTGGGTCCAACATTACCCCATGATAATTTGATAGTTATCTCAAACTATGTTACAGTTTCCTTGGTTGTCAAAAATGCAAGATCCACCTATTGTACTTGGCACTTGATTTTTTCCCATTGGTTTAGGGTCGTATGAGGAGTGGAGGTAATAACTTCTACTTGTACTTTTAATCTCTTTATTTATTTAGGTTATTCTAAAAAGGCATATTATTGAGATGCCAAAGTCTCAAGATAAGAAGGTGCAGCCTTGTGGGCATCCTTAAGGGACCCAACTTGGTCCAAAACCTGCCCTCGAAGCACTAAGAAACTAGCATCGAGCTCTTATCATTGGACACTTATTATCTTTTCCAGATCTTCAACATCTTGATTTTGCACACTGGGCCCTATATCTGATGCTTAGGGATTTATTGGCCAACTATAAATGTCGTTATTCCTCAGGGAGCAATTGTACTTCCAAAATTTTACTCCATCATACTAGGTTTACTAAAACACCATATGTAATGGGAATAATGTCACCTAGTTGATTTAAAAATCTACAATTTCTCCTATCCAAGATCCACTTGGTTCTTAAATTTATTCAATAGAAGATCCACAAGTATCTATAGCTTATTTATGGCCTCACCAGTCATAAGAACGTCATACACAAGTACCAATTCACTTCTCAAAATTATTTGACAAAGGCCCCAAGTCCTATGTTGTGTCACCTCAATTGCATCAAGCAAACTCTTGAGTTCTTCAATTTATACCTTAAGCTTGTACTTTGCTTCATGCTCATCCTTATATAACTAAAAGCCCTCTCGATTTTTAGCATGGATTTGGTCCATGGCATGGTTTGTAAGAATACTTTGCCTAAAAAATTCTATTGTAAACTTGATCAATGTCGTGCCTACTTGTATTGGATAACAAATTGTGGGATTTATCCAAAGCATGTCAAGAACACCTACCACTTATGGGATTATGTTAGTTCTCTCCCTTGGAAGTTTAAATTATTCTTCATCATGGCATACTTCCATCTCAAAGGACATCTCACATTGGGTTTGTGTAGTGGACTCATGCTCAGGGGAAAAGTTCACAAATATAAATGTTTGTCAGGAGTGTCCTATTAGAACATGGTGCGAATGGGAAGTTATTGATTTGGTTATTATTGTTTTTCTACCTTATACATCATTTTTTTCCCTTTTAGGGGTTATTCTCTAAATAAATGATCTTGGGACTCTTTTCTTGTTACTCATTGGAATCAATGCCATGTTCCACTACATTTAGGGACTTCCCCTCTTTATGCTTCTCTAGATTTTGGACTTTCTATGTTCATTGTTCATTTATAGCTCCTCAACAGTCTATTATTCATTATGCTCAGGGGTGGGTTCCTTGATAGGGTGTGCTTTAAGAGAAGCCTCACCTGTGTCTAGAATTACCGCTTGAGGCATTTATTGTTAAAACTTTGCCTACGTAGTAGGACATGCAAAGCCATCCTTCTATTTTTTTGGAAGCTCTTCAAAGTTTATTTGTGATGGGGTTAACCTTTGTTATTTAGGCTCTATTTGAGGATTTGGTCAGGATGCAGTGATGTCCTCCTACTTTAAAAATAACCTTGGGGTCCTTGGTTATGGCGAGGCCTATCATTGATTGGGAGGGAAGTGGTTCCTTCTCCACCTCTTGGCCTCCTAATGTCTTCTTTGGTGGTTTGAGCATGTATAAAATGACCCATATTCACTCCTACATAGTTATTTGGGAGGCATTACTGTTGATCTTATCAGATTCATGATTATCCACACATGTGTGCCTTATTGGGTAAACATAAAGATTGAGGATAATATGGGTCTCAACATCAATCTTGTCTGCATCAATCTTTACAAGGCATGCATTTGAAATGCAATTCACTAAGTACATGGAGTATCTAGTGATGAAGGCATAGGGCAACTTAAGCCACCCTAACAAGTTATTATTGGTTTCCATAAAAATACACATGAAGGAATAATGTTGCTTTACAACAAACTACATGTGGGATCCCATCTATGCAGGTAACTCTTTGTGTATATACCACTCATCCCCAAATGCATCCTTCATGCCATCAAACCAACCCTTCATCTTGGACTTATGGGAGGGTGTGATGACATCAGGGCAAGTGAATTACTTGAACTATTTGGTGGGGGATTAGTGTTTTGGTGGATAAACCCACTTCAATTCCTTGCTTAAGTAATCTAGAATGCCAATCTCATCAAAAACTAGGATTAGCAAAATTGAACCCCAAGGAAATGTTTGGTTGGGTAGGTGATGTTCCTTCTCTACATCTTGTACAATATTTTATATAAAATATAGGGAGTACTTATACTTTTCTTCTTTAGCCATTTGGATTGCCACATAAAGGTGTGACATGTTCACCTCCTTCCATTGATCCATGCCTCTTAACTTGGTCATGGCCAAGCACGTAGTTAATCAAATTATTGCATATTCTAGGTTAGTTATGTATATAACACAACATTATTTTTTGTATTTCATTTCCATCACCATCTTATCAATTACCGCTTAATCTTCTAAATCTACACTAAGATCATGTCTATAACAAAGTAACCTAGTTACTCTATTGATTTATTTAGGAGTGATCCTCATTTTATGCACAAAAAAATAGAGGTAGTCTTCATGAACACACAAGACTAAGAACAAAACCACCTCTTATAGTTTCCCAAAATATAGAAGGTTAAAGAGTTGGAGCACCCCAACATCTTTTGACAAGTTTTAGACCATGAGATCATAGGTGATCTCATTCTAGGTGTTCTAGCACTCCACCCAGTAGTCTTTTTACAAATCAAGATTGTTCCCAAGTTGAGGGTGATTGTAGTCTAAGACCTGACAGGTGGAAAGATTAGAATCCTAATCATCTACACATAACATCACCTCTGGGTATTACATCTCTTTGATCAGAATAGGGGGAAGAGATGGTGTTGCAGTGACGTTTTTCCCTACACATACCATTTTTGATGTTGGTCTAATAGGGGTCCCTTCCATCAATTATTTTGTATTCTTGTTATATGCATTACTCTCACTATAACCCTTTACTAAATGAACATTAGACCTCCTTCTTCCTAAATATACATAGGATATCCTTTTGCACCCTCAAACTCTTCAACTTTGAGAATGGTTAGTAAAGCTTCTCTACTCCTGTTAAAATTTCACTTTGACTACATCACCGATTGAGGTCCCTAAAGGTTAACATGTGGCTGACCAAATCTCCTAAATGAATATGTCTTGAATCCTCTTCTTTAGACACAAAGTGTTTTGGTTCCCTGCTTCACCCTCTTGTAATGGCAGATTTAAAACCTGTAACTTGCAACTTCTCTTTCGTGCTTGTATGGATGTGTTTTTACACCCTTTTCACTTAAATTAATGTCACCTTAATCTCTTCTTTAATTTTTTAAATGATAATACTACATAATCACATTCTTTGTTGTTGGTTCTTGCCTGTATGAGCTATGTAATTCTTCGAGTTTTCAATCATAAAAATTAGAAATGAGAAGCCTTATGGAGTTTTATAAGATTTTCCAAATTATTGCACTAAATTTTCCACCTTGCATTAACTATTTTCCATGTCATCATCCATCACTTCTATGATCATACGAATTTGACAATAGAGAGGAGGTTAGATCAAGTATTAGTTTCAAAAAACAATGAAATCAACACACTAACATGCTAACATCTCTAAGCCCAGATCTTAGGGGGAACACAATGGATAAAATATAATTAGAAATCCAACTTAAATGTAAAGAATAATAATATTTACCTCCCTTGAGAGATCCAAGTGATTTATTCATGGCTTTCTTGGTTTGTTCTCAAGAAATCTTTGGCAATGGAGTTTTCTTTGCTCCTTCTCTCCTTGGCACCATTGTTGGATTGATAGCTTGATGTGGCTTATTGCTTTATTGATGGATTGGATAAATATTTTAGCATTATAACACTATTTTTATGAGTCTTATGCAAAAACTTACATTATAACTGTAAAATATCCAAGCTCTTTAAATAAAGAGGCAAATGTTTGTATTTATAGGCTTAGGAACTAACCCCAACTCAAGGTGAGTTAAAGTGTAGTTTAAACATGGAATGTAAACTAACCTAAGTGAGTTAATTAACCCCAATAGAGTTAAAAGGTGTCAAGACTTAATGGTTTACAATGAATAGGCATGGGTGAGATACTTTGAGATATTTTCAAAGGCTTGACAACTAACAAAAGGTAATCATGAAAAGCTAGGTTATTTGCATTTTTGAATTTCCTTTTTTTTTAGAATTTCATTAATTGTACATGGATAATTAAACTAGGATTTTAATTTAGTTTAACATTTTAATTAATTTTTATTATCCTTTTTAGCATTTTCAAGATGTGATTTTATGTGTGCACTTGCCCCATTTAATAGGTCTATAGGCTAAATTGCATGTTATGATGCTGCAGGATGGTTAGAGATGAATTCGTGAGAGGTTTTTGTTTCTTATAGTAGGATGCCCCAATTAGGGATGTCTCAACATGATTATGAGTTTTGATGAATGATACACAAGTGAATTTTGGATGTTCAGTGATTCTTAGGGTTAATTTGCAATGGTTGGTACGAATCGGTCTGAAGTCTAGTCAAAGGCCATTGGTGGCTAGTTTTAGGTGTCTATAGTTTGGCCCTATTTGGAAAGGCATTGCAAGTTGTAAGCATAGTAACATCTTATCAAATAATTAAAAGGTCATGTATGCTTATGACTTCAATGGTAATGGATGAACTATAGGTTCCCCCTTGAGGGAATAGTTAACAATGGGGTCGGCAATCGGTCCCTCGAAAGGAAGAAACAAGTGGACCAAAAAGATGAAATGGGGTGGAAGGGATTGATTTTACCATAGGTAGTTATAATTATTGACATATAGAGTTTCCTCAGTTAGGGCAAACAAATATGATGATTTGCCCACATGTGATTATAATCATCATCATAGATGGGATAAAAAGGTAATGATTTTCCAAAAGGTGGTTATAATCATCAAAAAAGACTTAGGGTAACAAGAGGATGATTTGTCCAAATGTGGTTATAATCATCAAAAGAGAAATCAATGACTTGCCCATAGGCAGTTATAATCATTGGCTAGATAAAACCATGCCCCAGTTGGGCAAAAGAAAGAGAATGATTTTCCCAAAGGTGGTTATAATCATCAACCTTAATGGATGGAAACCCAATGATTTTCCCAAAGGTAGTTATAATCATTTGTAATGGAAATGGGATGGTATGCAATGATTTGCCTAGAGGTGGTTATAATAATTGGTATCCCAATTATGGCAAACATGATATGGAATATGATGGCAAATTGGTACAAAGGATAAAGATGAATTTGGACAACTTGCAAGTATGGAGATGCTCATTTGAACTAGCAAAGGAGAAAATTATTTCATTGTTTAATTGCTTTTTTTAGGACATGATTTGGATTAGATCAAGAATTTTTCCAGTGTCAAGGAGATATATCAATGTTGATTAATATGTAGACTCTTGGAGCTGATTTTTGTTGTAGCTCGTGATGGTAGGCATCATGATAGAACACTAGGAGGACTTGGCCAAAATATGCATAAGGAATGACACGTGATCCAATACTCATTGAGAAACCATGCACCAATGATAAAAACCATGATGACAATGTTGATATATGAATATGGATGGATTCAAGAATAATGCATAAGGAATCACCTAATGAACGCATATAGATTGAATCAAGGCACAACAATAAAGCAAATAAATATAAAAATAAAATAAAGACAAAAAAATAAGAAAAATAAAGAACAAAAAAAAACAAAGAGAAAAAGAAAAAGAAACAAAAATAAACAATGGTTAATCACAATGTTAGTACTAACAACTTGACATAAACAAGATGATGATTCATTACCCTAGACTAGAGGAGATAATGAAATAAATAAAAAAATGGAGGAATAGAAGAAAAAGAAAGGGGTGGTCGAGCTATCTCTAGATGCATTACGCAAGTGGATGTTACCTACATAATTCTATGGACATAGGATCCAAAAAAAACTTCTTGCCAAATGTAGTTCTCCTAGGAAATGGGATAGAAGAAAATGAGGAGAAATAAAACATGATTATGTAATAGAAGAATATGAGAATGGGATCGTAAAATGGAAAGAACATGGGATATAAGGCCAAAAAGGATGGGGAAACTAAATGAAAAGTGGTTTCTTGTGACTTAGTAAGTGTTCTTAAAATCCTTAAGGCAAAGAAGTGGTCAATGTTTTTGGATTTTTTTGAGCATCTCAACTCAATGGAGAATGATGAGATACTAAATGGTCCAGGCTCGTAAAATGATGAGAGCCTTAAAACTTACATGTGCTCAAAAAATGGTGAGAGCGTAGGTTAGGTTACTCACAAAATGATGAGAGCATTGGAAATAGGTGATTAAGCTAACCTCAACATAAATCAAGTGCTATGTACATAGTCCCAGTATGGGACCTCAAGTCACTATAGTTCTGGCTTATAACGAAGGAATTTGACTAGTGTAGTAACCAATTTCAAACAAAATAGGCAAAGTTGGCAAATGACACAGTACAACATAGGTATGGCAAGGTGGTACTTCAAGGCATTATAAAAAAGTGTTGCCCCTAATTTTCTCCTAGGCGGTTATAATTAGGAAACAATGGCATAGATCAATGATACTAATTTGCCCATACATAATTATAACATGATTGTGAGACACTAATTTTCCCAAAGGTGGTTATAATCAAGCACACCTAGTATATAATAGAACAAGAAATAAAAGATGCAACTACCAAACCACTATCATATTGCTCCAAAATATGACCTTATGTCTAGAATAATTTAAACAACTATTGAAAATTGATCTGAATCTTTGTGCTAAAAGTGGTTGTGGAACCAATGGAATGGAACCAAGGTCAAAGAGCTGGGTAGGTAGGGTGAAAATAGCTTGGTCGATAGAAAGGTATAGTAGAATGAAATAGTATAATATAATGGTATGGTATAAAGAATAATGTCAGTATTATGGTACAATTGAAATTGGTCTCATAGACAATACACCAAGTCTCTCAAGTGAAGTAACGCTTGAGGTGTATAATGTTCATCAACTCATCAAGTTCTTCCCTGTCTAGTATAGTGAGCCTTTATGCTCTAATGCCATAATTTGCAATAATGATGAAAGGACCTACCTAGTTGGGTTTGAACTTCCCTTTATGTTTCTTCTTGGTCATTGTATTATTTTGGTTTTCTTTAAGTATAAGATCACCAAGTTCAAAGTCACACTGATTGTAGTGGCCATGGATTTTATTTTGGTATGATTAAAGGTTGTTTACTATGGCCAAACATTTCTCATCAAGTAACTCCAGTTCTTTCAGGCAAGCTATGTGATAGTCTTCATTGTTTAGGACATGCTTCAAAGAGATACACAAAGAAGGTAACTCAACCTCAATGGGAAGAATGGCTTCAATACCATAAACAAGTGAATATGAAGTAGCTCTTATTGGGGTATGGTGATTGGTATGGTATGCTCAGAGGGCATGGAATATTTTAAGGTGCCAATCTTCGTTGGCATCATTGATAATATTTTTAAGGATGTTGATAATGGTCTTGTTAGATGCTTCTACCTAGTCGTTACCTCGTGGGTAATATGTCATGGAAAAATGTTGTTTAATCTTGTACTTGATACATATCAATTCAACATCCTTATTTTTGAATGATCCTCCATTATAAGATATGATTTTAGAGGGGATACCATAGTGGCAAATTAGATGGTTAAAGATGAATTTAGAAATTTGCTTTCCAGTTTATGTAAGTGAGGGGTATAGCTTCAACCCACTTAGTGAAGCATTTAGTGGTGGTAAGGATATGTCTATGGTCGTTGAATGAGGTGGGGTTTATCTTCCCAATGATATTTAGGCCCCATGTAGAAAATGGCCATGGTGTAAGCATTGGTTTCAAATTATTACCTAGGACATGAATCAAATTTGCATGTTGTTGGCATTTATCACACTTTTTTCACATATGTAACTGCATCTACAACCATAGTTAGATAATAATACCTAGTACATAAGAGATTTTTGGATAGGATGACCCCACTTATGTGGGCTCCACATACTCCTTCATGAACTTCCTATAATGTTAATGTAGATTCTACCAAATTTAAATAACGAAGCAAAGTTCCATCAAAATTATGGTGGTATAGGGTTGATCCAAGTAAGGTATATCATTTGAAATGGTGGATAAAGGCTTTGTATTATTTGTGGGATAGGTCTAGTGGCATTATTTGGTCATGAAGATAAGTGTATAGGTCTAAATACCAAATAGAGCTGGGACCAATAATATCATAGATCATTGTAACAGTTGAAGGTTCATGAACTGGTGCTAGTAGATTTTTAATGAGGAATTGGTATTCTTTGGTCATATTTGTATGTCAAATTAGGGATTTAATGGTAGCCATGACATCTAATATTCTATTACTAGCCCTTGGTATTTTTTCAAACTATACATTAGTTATTTGTTGTTTGAGAGTATCAACAATGGCCTTCTATGGCACCAATTTATCATTCTTGGTTTGAAAATGATTTGTAACCTGATTGATGATTAATAAAGAATCACCATAAACCTTAAGATGTTGTATGTTCCATTTTAATACCTGTTAAAGCCCTATAATGAGTGCTTCATATTCCACCATGTTATTGGTACAAGGAAAATTGATCCAAAATGATTTAGGGATTAGATCCCCATGTGGTGTTATGAAGAAAAGGCCTACCCCTGATCTATGTGCTGTGAATGATCCATCAAAATACAAATTCCAGTGCTTCTCCTCAAGAGGTGTTTGATCGTCATAATGGATTCATTTGGGAATTGGAATCTTAGTAGCTTTGTATCTACAAGGGGTGCTTTAACAAGTTGATCAACAAGAACTTGCCCCTTGATGGATTTTTGGTTGACATATTCTATCTCAAACTCACTAAGAAACATGATCCATTTGGCAATGCAACCTTATAAAACTATTTTAGATAATAGATACTTGATCAGATCTAATTTATAAATGACCATGGTCATGTTGTTCAACATGTAATATCATTATTTTTGAGCTACAAAGACCATAGATAAATAGGCTTTTTCAATGGGTGTATAATTGTGCTTATATGAGACTACTATACAACTTAAGTAGTACATGGCATGATCTTTTACATTATCATCCTATTGAGATAGAAGTATTCCCAAGGCTTTATCGATAAATGACAAGTATAGGAGGAATGACTCTCCTGACATTGGTGGTAATAAAATAGGTGAATTAGCAAAATAGTCCTTCAATTATTGGAAAACATTTTGGCATTCATCATCCCAATGAAATGTCACACCTTTCTTTAGTAAGTGTGTGAAGGGATGGCACTTGTTGACCAATTAAGAGATGGAGCATCTAATAGATTGTATTTTTCCCTACAATTTGTGGAGTTGATTCAGATTGGTTAGAGGTGGCATTTGAGTTATGGATTGTACTTTGGTTGGATCGACTTCAATGCCTCATCAAGACATAATGAAGCTAATAAATTTGCCTAAAGCAACTCCAAAAACATATTTATTGGGGTTGAGCTTGACTTTGTATTCATGCAATCACTCAAATATATTCCTTAGTGTTGTTGGATGATCATCCTTGGTCTTTGATTTGCCTAGAATGTCATCGATGTAGTCTTTAACAATGTCATTCATTGTTAAGTTGTGGAGCTAAAAGCTTCACTGATGCAAATGTGGAGGTTGCTGAGCTACAAAGTAACTGACATCGGTCAGGCCAACCGACGTCAGTCATCTCAAGCTACACAGTAACTGACATCGGTCAGACAAGAACTAACATCGATCACCTTTGTGTTTCCAGAATTGTTGTTCTAATTTTAGACGAACAATTAGTTTGCATGTAAAGACTAATTTTAGTCTTGATTCTGCATTTCTAATTATTGTTTGGTTTGGGATCTATTTAAGAGACCCATGGGGCTGTATTGTAATCAGGACAAAGAAGGATTAGATCCTCAAGTGTAAGATCTTGAAGGTCTGCAAGAGTGCAAGATCAAGAAGATCTACAGGTAAGCAAGGTCAGTTGATCTATGGGGTAACAAGATCAAGAAGATCTATGGGGGTGTGTGTGCAAGCTTAGTTAGATCTATGGGGTAGCAAGATCAAGAAGATCTGTAACATGTTAGGTTGTGGAGCTAAAAGCTTCACCTGGATGCAAACATGGAGGTTGCTGAGTGTCACAGTCACTGGTGTCAGTTAGGCCGACTGACGTTGGTCAGTGGTGAACACATAGCAACCAACATCAGTCAGGATTCGGTCGACATTGGTCACCTCCAGACAGACAGGGACCGATGTCGGTCGCCTGTGCGTTCTAGAACTGTTTGTTGCATGAACAGTTAGTTTGTTGAACGACCAATTTACATGTAAAGACTAATTTTAGTCTTGGAGCTGCGTTTCTAATTATTGTAATTAGAAGTCTAATTATTATTTGCATGAGATATATATAATAGACTCATGGGCTATATTGTAAAGTGTGCTAGATAGAGAGAGCAAGGTTAGCTCCTTCAGAGGGAAGAGAGCAAGGTTAGCTCCTCATAGTGCCACAGTGCCAAGTGTGTATGATCAGGTAGATCTGTGGGAGAGCAAGATCTGGTAGAAGATCCACAGGGGTGCTGGTGTGGAGAATCAGAAGGGTTATTCATGAGTGTATGATCTAGGTCGGCAGGTGTGCAAGGCCAAGTTGATCTACAGTATAGCAAGATCAGGTGAGATCTACATGTGTAACTAAGATCAGTTTGATTTGCAGGTTGTTGCAAGTTCATGAGAGATCTACTTGGAGTGCATTGTGTACTCAGACTTGGAGTATGTGTGTATACTCTGGTGGTATTGGTAGTAGTGATACTGACTGGTGGAGGTGAACAACAACTCTGTGTTTGAGTTGATTGTTGTGACCGTGATTGAGAGAGAGAACTCTTGAAGAGATTTACTGTTTACGCCCTAGAGGTGTGGGAGCCCTAGAGGAGTGTGAAGAAGATTGTGGCATCTTCTTTGTTGTATTTCCTTCTGGAAGAGTATTAATACAATTGGGTATTGTCTCTCATATTCTATGTTATTTTTGAATTTCTAGTTACTTGTTACTTCTGGTTAAATTCCGTGTTTAGTTGCTTATACATGGTAATCAACTGTGCTCTTCAAGAGCTGGGGGTCCTGACAAGATCAAGAAGATCTATGGGGGTGTGTGTACAAGCTCAATTAGATCTACAGGGTAACAAGATCAAGAAGATCTGCAACACACGGTGTAAGCAAGACTAATTAGATCTGCAAGGTGCAAGATCAAGAAGGTCTGTGGTCAAGGAGGCAACAATAGTTGAGTTGATTGTCACTTGGAGGTAGGCAACAACAACCATTGGGTTGATTGTCACTGGAGGAAACAACTCAAGATTTTATTTGGTTATAATTGATTGAGGGAGAGAACTCTTGAGGGAGAATTACTATACACCCAAGAAGTGTGGGAAGAAGAGGTTTCTTTATTGTATTTCCTTCTGGAAGAGTGTTAATATAGATTGTATTGTTTCTCGTATCACCTATTCTTTGCTATTTCTGAATTCTAGTTACATATTACTTCTGGTTTAATTTCATGTTTAGTTACTTATACAAAGGTAATCAATTGTACTCTTAAGGAGGATCCTGACAGTTGGTATCAAAGCTTGGTTCACTAACAGTTGGTATCAGAGCCAAGGTGAAGGTTCACAGAGTCAGGTTCATCAGAGCATGTTAGTGTTTGTTGATTATAGGTCACTCATAGGGGTTTCTATTTGAGTGGGAGTAAAAAAATGGCAGAAGAAAGTAAGCTAAGAATGGAGAAATTTAATGGCAAAGGGGAAGTGCAGCTAAAGTTGCAGACTGGCAACACATGGGTGTTGAAGGATGTCATGCATGTACCCATCCTAAAGAGGAATTTGATTTCTGTAGGGAATTTGGGTGATGAGGGTTGCACAGTAACTCTCACAGTGGAATCTTGGAAAGTTTCCAAGGGTGAACTTGTATTAGCAAGAGGTAAGAAATTATGTACACTTTATATATCTACTTGTATTAATGATTCTCCTTCTGTTTTATCTACTTCAGATGTAGATGTAAAGATGTGGCTCTGTAGGCTTGGTCACATGAGTGAGAAGGGAATGGATATTCTTAAGTCAAAAGGTAAGCTTTCAGATTTGATAGACCGAGATTTCTGTGAGCATTATATTTTTGGGAAACAGGTGAAAGTGAGGTTTCTCACAACTGGGTCAACAAAGAAGAAGCACAGGTTGGAGCTTGTGCACACAAATGTGTGGAGACCAGCTCAGGGAGCTTCTATTGGAGGATCACAGTATGATGTTTCTTTCATTGATGATGCTACAAGAAAGGATTGGGTCTATTGCATAAAGAGGAAATCTACTGTTTTTGACACATTTAAGAACTAGAAAGCCTTTATTTTCAAGGAGAAGATGATGGACAATGATCAACTCAAGAGGCTAAATAATTTTGAGTAGGGCAATGTTGTTTTGGACAAGGTTATGATACAAAATGAGCTCACAGGTAAAAATAATCACTCACAAGAAAACACAAATACTGACGTTGGTCAGGTAAGAACCAATGTTGATCAGGCAGGAATCGACGTCGATTTAATGGAGACTAAAGTCGGTGATGTTGGGCAGGTTCAGGCAAGAATCGACATCAGTCTGGTGGAGACCAAAGTTAGTGATGTCAAGTAGGTGGAAACCAACATCGATTAGGTAAGAATCGACGTCGGTCAGGTTGGTCACATGGAACTGACATCGGTTGGGTGTAGACTAAGAGATGACTGGGATCGGTCACTATTAGAATGAAATTTGGGCGGATAACAAGCTGTCAATGAGTCTCAAATGCCCATGAGGAGGTCTGAAAGGGTAAGTAAGCCTCAAATTTGTTATTCCCCTTCTTTATACTACTTGTTGCTCACTGATGGTCGAGAACCAGGAAGTTTTGAAGAGGCAATGCAGTTAGAATCCAGGAAATAGTGGGAACATGGCATGAATGAGGAAATTGATTAGAGAACTAAACATGGGATTTGGTAGAGTTACCAGTCGGAAAGAAAGCACTAAAAGATGAATGGATTCACTGGTTAAAGAAAGGAAAGAATGGACAGGTGAGACAGAAGGCTATGTTATATGGTCTTGAGCAAGCTCCAAGACAATGGTATTTGAGGTTTGACAGGTTTATGCCAAAGCATGGCTTTAGTCAATGTCAATGTGACCATTGTGTTTATTTTACTAGGTTTGATAATGATAGCTACATTATCTTGTTATTGTATGTAGTGTATATACTTATTGTAGGGTCACACATGTAGGGAATTACTGAGCTAAAGGTAAAAGTAGCTTAGACATTTTCTAGGAAGGATTTAGGTGCAGCTGTTTATCTCCAAGTGGGAGATTGTTAAGTTGTGGAGCTAAAAGCTTCACTAATGTAAATGTGGAGGTTGTTGAGTTACAAAGTAATCGACATCAGTCAGGCCAACTGACATCGGTCATCTCAAGCTACACAATAATCAGCATCGGTTGTGGTCAGCCAGCATCGATCAGACAGGAACCAACATCGATCATCTGTGTGTTTCCAGAACTGTTGTTCTAATTTTAGATGAATAGTTAGTTTGCATGTAAAGACTAATTTTAGTCTTGAGTCTACGTTTCTAATTATTGTTTGGTTTGGGATCTATTTAAGAGACCCATGGGGCTATATTGTAATCAGGATGAAGAAGGATTAGATCCTCAAGTGTAAGATCTAGAAGGTCTGCAAGAGTGCAAGATCAAGAAGATCTACAGGTAAGCAAGGTCAATTGATTTGTGGGGTAGCAAGATCAAGAAGATCTGCGGGGGTGTGTGTGCAAGCTCAATTAGATCTATGGGGTAGTAAGATCAAGAAGATCTGAAACACATGGTGTTAGCAAGACTAATTAGATTTGCAAGGTGCAAGATCAAGAAGGTCTATGGTCAAGGAGGCAACAACGGTTGAGTTGATTGTCACTTGGAGGTAGGCAACAACAACCATTGGGTTGATTGTCACTAGAGGGAATAACTCAAGATTTGAGTTGGTTATAATTGATTGATAGAGAGAACTCTTGAGGGAGAATTACTGTACACCTAAGAGGTGTGGGAAGAAGAGGTTTCTTCATTGTATTTCCTTTTGGAAGAGTGTTAATATAGATTGTATTATTTTTCATATCACCTATTCTTTGCTATTTCTAAATTCTAGTTACATATTACTTCTGGTTTAATTTCATGTTTAGTTGCTTATAAAAAGGTAATCAATTGTACTCTTAAGGAGGATCCTGACATTCATATCATGAAATATGATGGTCATGGCTCTTTGGTAGGTTGTCCTAGAATTTTTGAGACCAAATGGCATAACCTGATAATAGAATGTTCCCCACAGGGTGGTGAATGTTGTTTTATGTTAGTCTTCTTACATAATTTAGATCTGGTTGTATCAAAAAAATCCATCTATTAATAAAATCATTTCATAACCTACTATGGAGTTGACAATCATATCAAGATTTGGTAGAGAAAAGTCATCCTTGGGGTAAGCTTTGTTTATATCTCTAAAATCAGTGTAGATTAAGATTCCTTCTGGATTTTTTCTGATGGGTACAACATTGGAGATCCACTCTGAGTAGTTGATCAATTAGATACATCTTGCTTCTAAATTTTTTTCCAACTCTTTCTTGACTAATACAATAATGGAGGATCATCTTGCCCAATTTTTGTTTTATAGGTTTGGCATTAGGATTTACTATAAGGTGGTGTATAACCAAGGCGAGGTCCAAACTAGGCATGTTGGAATAGGCCCATGAAAATATATCAACACTCTCCCTCAATAGTATTGTAAAGACTTCATGCTCCTCTTCATTGAGGGACATGCCTAATTTAATCCATTTTGAGTCATCAAGAGTCCTGATGTTAAATTCTATCATGTCTTCTATAAGAAGGGTTGAACCATCTTCCAAAATGGTTGGAAAATATTTAAACTGCCTTGTAATGGTAGAGTCCTTTGTTAGTATTGGCTCTTCAAGTTATCCTAGGCATGATTAATCAGAGTCCCCCAATGGTAGGGATGGTCATTTGAAAAATACTATTGGAAACTCTTGGATGATTCGATTAAAAGCTCATTATTCTTCTAGAATGAAATCAAACCCATAAATAAGTTCATCATTGGTGGTCCTGAGCTATATTTGGGAAAGGTTGAACACCCCTATCTAATGGCACCTAAAATAGGTTTTCACCACTAGACTAGCCTTTCTCTTTACTATTTCCCTAGTTTGAAAGTGCCTTAAAGAGGTTTTCACTTTGGGACCTCAATGTTTTATTTAATTGTTTTTGGCTAAGGGTGTTCACCTACTCTCAAAAATAAACTGCAAGATCTAGTTTGATTGAGAACCCTTGTTTGTGGTCTCCCAACGAAATGTTATCCCTAAGGCGAAGGAAATCATAAAAAGACTCATCATTTTGGAAATCATTGACTAGTACTATTGATTCTTGTTAGTCCTAGTCTATTAATTGAGTATAATATAAAAGAAGTAGATTACAATGAATAACTAGTCAAAGGGTACAAATGGCATTAGTGTCAAACAAAATGGTATGGGATAGGTCATCGAAAGGGTTATGATCAAACTCTTCTTCATTATTGACATTCTCATCACTAGTCATTGGTGATAGAACATGAATAAGCATGTGGGGTCAACCCCAGGTAGTTTAAATCTAGGACCATATGTTCCTTTGTATCGAGTGGAAAAAATTGGCTCAAGTGGACCCTATTGATTTGGACCAAAGCCTCCTCCTTCATAGGCATGCTTTTCCATGATTTTATTTGAAATGGGATAGTTGTCATTTGTTTAACAATCAACCAGTTTATCATTATATAACCATGATTCATCATCTTCAAGCAGGTCCTTTTCTAGGTCAAAGCCTAGTATGAAAATGATAGGTGCTAGACTATGTAGTTGGCCTTTGCCCTTTCTTTGCCATTTCATGTAAGGTAGTTTGGCTTTTGGTCTTTCAAAGGAATTGGGGTTCAATGGAAGATTTCCAATGTAGAATGTGTTATGGGTTAAATATTCTCTTGGGCCATTAGCTGAGATGGTATAATTATTAGATATTTTAGGAGGTGGCATATGTTAAAGTGAATCAAGTGTATTAGGGTTAATGGAGTTGGCCTCTAGTGAATCAATAAGTATTTCCTTCCCTTTGTCCTTCTTGGAAACTATATTTAAGCCGAAATGATAGTTATAGCTTTGATACTCAACCTCTAAATGTTTGTAATGCTCGTACGGTTTTAGATCTCTATGGATAGTGAACTCCATACCTGAATGGGAGAACTTGATACATTGGTGCAGTGTTAAAGGAATTGCATGAATCTCATGTATCCAAGGTCTACCCAAAAACATATTATATGAAAATTTGAGGTATAACACATAACATAGTGTATCATGGGTCAAGGGTCCAATGATAAATGGCAAGTTGATGGTGCTTTGTGATTCCCATTCTTCATTGTCATAAACCTTGATTGCTATTGTTTCTAGTTGGAGATCAGTTGTGGTATATTCAAGAAGCTTAATGATCTTTAGAGACACAATATTTAGGCTTGATCCATTGTCTATGAGGACACATTTCATTTTGTATTGCATTATGACAACTTTGATGTACAATGGATTATTATGCAAAGGGACAAGGGATGACATATTGCTTTGGTCAAAGGTTAATTGGTGTCTTAGAGCTAGATGCCCAACCAAAGCTTGAACTTTATTTAGAGATATGTCATTTGGAACTTGGGATTGGCCAAGGAAATATTTCAAGATGTTCTTATGGATTGTAGACATACATAATAGATCCAAAATGGAAATTTGTGTGGACATCTTTTGCAATTATTCCACAATATCAAACATGTTTTCTTGAATAGTGGTAAATGGTTTATTCCTAGCCAGAATAGTGGGTTGGATAGGTGAAGTGGCATAAGGCTATGGGCCTAGTATGGTAATATTAAACCACCAACTTGTGATTGCATAATCAAGATTACATATAGGACCATTGTTGCTAACAAATGATGATTATGGGTTACCAGATAGTATTAGGTCTCAATTGTTGGTAAACTCATGCATGGTCACGGGCTAACAATGAGTTATTGGTATAAGGTCCAAAAGTGGGAATACCTACTTGTTGGTATACCTGTATGCAGTCCTAGGTCAAGGAAGGATCAATAACATGGGTTGGTTAATTGGGAATGATTAACAATGGTCTTATTTGATTGGTACTTGGTCTCGGATTGATGAAGATGGTAGAAATGTGACCTCCTACAACATAGCCTACAACCTTGTTGTAGTCATGTGAAACTACATTGTAGGTCTATTAGTTATTGGCATCGTTCTGGCCTTGGTTTCATCCATTCATTTGATATTATTGGTTCTTTTACTAGTTTTGTTGGTTATGCTACTAGTTTTATTGGTTCTACCTCAATTATTAATATTGTTATTATTGTAATGGTCATTATTGCTATTATTGTTGGTTGTTATGTTGTGAAAAGGGGTTCTAATAAATGCCAAGGTTTTGATTGGATGTGTAATCTCCATGATCCAATGTTATCTCCTCATTTTCCAACATATTCTCAATCACATGTTTAATTTGCACATAACGATGCAAATTATGGCCATTAACCCTATGACACTCATAGAATTTATTTTACCAGTGCTAGTCTAGATAGTCAATGCCCTCAAAATAGTGCTTTAAAATATGCTAGTTAATCGAATTAATAGTAGTGATATTATAAAACATAGATTCTATAGGTTCTCCAAGGTTACTGAAGACGTGATGAGTATGCATAATTTTTCTTGGAGGGGGAGTTTACAAAGGCAATGATTGTTTTGTTTGTTTCACTGGTCTTGGTTGTTGTGCTTGCTATGTTTGTTGAATGGGTTGTTGGTTAGGAGTAATTTACATATGTGGTGTACGCTGAGCAGATGGTGTTTGCACCATTTGGACATGTCATAACTTCGTTACTCCATTCATTACAACATTCTTGTTATGATTGAATTGTTTGGGTTTATCATAATTTTGGGCCTGGGCTAGTTGTGATGCTTGTGCTTAGACTTGGTTTGGATTTTGGCTATTGTTTTGATTTTGATTCTAGATCTGATTTGATGAGGTAAGTTTAATGATCCTTTTATTAATAAGGGCTCTTTCGATCAACAAACCTTTGTCAATGATTTATTTGAAGTTATGTGCACATCGCAGCTCTAGATTGTAAGATATCTCACTATTTAATTTTTTGGTAAACACAACGGCTAGTTAATTATATGTTAGACTATGGGTGAATCAGCTTGTAAGGGCTCTCCATAACTATAGATAACTCACAAAGTTTTCACCAGTCTTCTATTTATCTTGCATCAAATCTACCAATGAAATCTCATGTTTGAGATTGTACGAGAAGTGTTACACAAACTTTTCTAAAAGATCATCAAAATCATATACTAAATTTTGGTAATTTAAAAAACCATTCCAATGCTTGTCTTGCTAAGATTCTTAGAAACAATAGTAAAAGGTATATGTCATTATATACCACTAGTTGGCATGTAACAAATAATTCCATCAAATGAACCTTGTGGTCACCTTTTCCCTTGTATTTATCAAACTTTGGTGGTTTGTACCCTAGAGGAAATGGTATCTACAAATACTCCATGTTAAAATGTTAAAAACATACGTCATCCAACTTAAACTTATTGGTTTGTTTCCTAGCTTGGATGATGGTAATTGTATCCTAAATTTGTTGTAGTTCTTACACAAAAAACCAGTGGGAATATTGGCTTGAGGTGGAGGCTAGGTAGTCACAAGTGGATTAATTTGACTGGGGTATAATGGAGGCATGGTTTATTGTGGAATATTAGTTTGGTTAGGGAATGGACCAAGAATATGCATGCAAAAATTAGGGTGTGATTATTGTAATTGCATGCATTGTTGTGTGATATTCTAGTTGGGGTTTGGTATATGGGCTTGGTTTTGGGAAAATTGTGGCTGAGATGGAAGGATATGGCTATATTGTGCCTATTGAGGTTAGATAGGGACATGCTACCGACTAGTCAAACGTTGTTAATTGAGGGGAACTTGTGAAACAAGGCCCTATCATTGAGTTTGTGGCATGTTTGGCATAAAATATAATTATTGCCTAATTGGTACTTGTAGAACATTAGAACCTATTGGTTACATGAATCTTTGTTGGGAAGTAGGCACATGTTGAAGGTTTGACTTTATCATTGACCAATACTTGTGTGCTATTGATTAGACATCATTTGGTTTTGCATTGGCATGCTAGTCTATAATTGAAGAGGTATGTTTGTCACTACCAGGTGAGGTGGAAATTGGTTACCCCCTATTGAGGTGGTAGAATGTTTTGCCTCTACTACATGGGTACTTTTGACCATTTTGACCACAAGTGAAAATGGGTCAACCTCCTATAATAAAAAACTTATATAAGGGTCTAAAAAAGTGTCATAGGGTGTTTTGTAGTTCATTTGATATAATTTAATGCCATTTAGCCTTGGTCATAGTCTAATTAAATCTTATGTCAATATTAGTCACTTAGGGGTCATTTTGGGGTTTTATATGCAAGCAGCAGGTTTTCATAGTGCCTAAGTAGTTTAGAGTCATTGACAAAGTTTACATATGACTTAGGAACTTATTGGAGCTATATAGGATAAAGCAAAATCTCATAATACAAATTTAACTAGACTAGACCATTATGGAATGTCATGCAAAAATAGATGAGTCATCTCATTTTTGCATATTATAAATGTGCTCTGAAAGCCTCATATGGCCAAAAGATCACATGCAATCAATTCCCTTAGTGCCAAGAACATCCCCTACAAATATGGCATCTTGACGATCTCTTTATCTCAAGATATAAATCTTTAAAGTTGAATACATAGATAGTGATGGTCACATAGACATTAGTGACGATCGTGTGGATGTCAAAATAAAGCTTAACAATTAACCATTAGGGTTCAAATAATGATGAATACATAAATGTTAGCGATGGTCACACACATGTTAATGACAAGTGTGCATACGTCAAAATAAAGTCTTGTAAAATAGCCATTTGAATTTAAATGGACGTAGATCTAACAATTAGTCTTTGAATGTACATCCATATCTAATGATATGAGGACAACCTCATAAAGTTAGTGGGTCTAAGTAAAATTAATGGTACATGTTTAATCATACCAAGTAGTTCAATGGTACGAGTGAGAGTTAAATGCCAAGGAGCTTAGATTGAACTCACTACTACCAAATTTCATAATATTGAGACCCCATATCAATGATCAATGACCAACATTGAAGGTCAAAGCAAAGAGACTCTAGATGAGATTGACAAAACAAATTCAACCAAGTTCTAGATGGACAAGTTGAGGCTACATATCCAAACAACAATAGGTATAGTTTATAAAGGAATGAGAAACATGACAAGGGAATACCATATGGGAAACTATGTAGGATCAAGGATTTCATATAAAAATAAGTCTTTTAGACTCATACGCTACCATGAAATCTCAGTCGAAGACCCAAGATGAATAGTGACAGCTAAATGTGAAGAATGAAGTCCAGAAAAGCAATGAATGACTACAAATAATGAATACAAGTGTTTAGAAGATATAAGTTAGGATCACATATTATGACTATAATAACATGTTTCAACCTCCATCAGATAGTACACATGTGTCAACTCTCTCTAATTTAGTTTCAAATGCTCGAGAGATAATCTGTGATGAAGGTAGTTTCACAAGGGTTAGTTGAAGAGTCTCTACACCATTTTGGATAATTTTTCATGGTTTATATGGACATATATCTTGGAAATAATTCATGGTTTGTTTCATGCTCTAGTCCCCTACAATGTAACTAGTTATCAATTGGACATGTGTTCTAGTAACCTTTAAACTTCATTCTTTTTCCTCTCTGTCAAGATCTTGCTCCTCAATTAGAGCACATATGATTACCTCTTGTATTAGCAACTAAACACGGAATTATACCAGAATCAATAAGTAACTAGAAATATGAAACAACACAAGAAATGAGAGACAATACACAATTGTATTAAATACTCAAAAGAAAATACAATAAAGAAGATGCCACTTCTTCTTCCACCTCAAAGGCTCGCCACACCTCAAGACCTTCTTCCCTCTCTCTCTCGGTCACAACAATTAACTCAAATATAGAATTGATGTTCACCTCTCCAACCAGTCAGTAACAATGCTGCCAGTACACCAAGTACACAACCATACTCCAAGTAGATCTCTTGCTCTCTGCTGATACCTGCAAATCACTAGACCTTACTCACCATTGTAGATCTCCAAAAGAAGCCATGCATACCCACTGACCAAGATCATACAAACATGAAGAACCCTTCTGATTCTCCAAACCAGTACCCACACTTGGTACTGTGGCACTAGGAGGAACACACCATTGCTCACCTCTCTCTGAAGGAGCTTATTTTGCTTTCTTACTCTCTAGCACTCAAGTTTAAAATACAACTAATGAGTCTCTTAAATAGATCTCATGCAAACAATAATTAGACACCTAATTACAATAATTAGATCTGTAGCTTCTAGTCTAAATTTGGCTCTTAACATGCAAACACTTGGTTCGTTAGCTAACTGCCCGTAACATTCACAGTTTGAACCACACAGGTGACCAACATCGGTCCCTATTTGCCTGGGGGTGCCGACACCAGCTGACTTCTGACCGACGTTGGTTGCCTTCTGTCTATACCCTACCGACGTCGGTTGTCCTGATCAATGTCAGTGACTGTAACACTCAACAAACACTCTGTAACCTCCTTAACTCCTCCTATTTGCACCCTGGTGAAGCTTTTAGCTCCACAACTTAACAATCTCCCACTTGGAGATAAATGGATGCACCTGTACCTGTATCTATACCCTGTCTAATCTATTTCTTGGCTTGTATCCCTCTTCAAGCTCAACCCTGAAGACCAACCATCACACACCCTGTGATGCCTTTCCTGTCATCCAAGTAACTTGCCACATCCGAACCTACAAATCCATGTAGTGAAGACCTTGACCCTACATCGCATGTCGACCTATTGCTGGTCCCTCTCAGATACCTAAGAATCTACCTTCCCTGAATTGGCTCCAAACTCTCTGACAACTTCCACTGCTTGGGAAAACTCAGGTCTACACTAGACCTCATGTGATTTCAAACCCTATTCTAAGCTCTGCTTAAACTGTCCAACCCTTGGTGTGCTTTTTGATTCTGCATCCTGCATAATGAACCTCGCCAACACCTGATTCACATCAGCTCCTACTGGAGACAGAATCTCCATGTCTCTCATGCCAAAGAATTTTGCTGCTCTAGATTCTTCATGACATACCTCTGAACTAACTTTACCTTTAGCTCAACAAAACCTTGTATATCTGATCTTAGAACTAGTATACCATCCACATACAGTAACAAGATAATGTTGCAATCATCATCCACCTGGTAAAGAAAAACATAATAGTTACACTGACATTGACTGAAGCCTTGCTTTGTCATCCACCTGTCAAACCTTGTACCACTGTCCTGTAGCTTCGTCAAGACCATATACCTTGGCCTTCTGTCTCACATATCCATTCACTCTCTTCTCTAACCTAGGAATCCATCTGTCTGCTGGCAACTCTACCAAATCCTCTACTTGGTTCTCTTCTGAAGAATTCATACCATGCTCCCACTGTTTCTGGATTCTACCTGCATTGCCTCTTCACATCTTCCTGGTTCTCGACCATCAGTAAGCAACAAGTAATATAAAGAAGGTGAACAATGAATATGAGGTTCACTTACCCTTTTTGACCTCCATATAGGCATTTGAGAATTGTTGATAGCTTGCTGTCCGCCCAATATCCATTCCAGTGACCAATCTCGGCCATCTCCCAATCTGCTCCCAACCGATGTCGATTCCCTGTGACTGACCCTGTCTACCGATGTCAGTCCCATTACCGACGCCGGTGTACCTATTACCAATGTCGGTCACTGTATGATTGACATCGGTTCCTGCTTCTCGACACCACCGACTCTGTTGATCTGCACATGACCAACGTCGGTGCTTGTCTGTTTGATGTCGGTTCCTAATGACCGATGCCAATTTCTGTGTTCGCTTGTGAGTGATGACTTTTTACCCGTGAGCTCCTTTTGGGTCAAACCCTTGTCCATATCAACACAACCCTACTCAGAATAATTTAGTCCCCACGGCTGATCTCTGTCCGTCATCTCCTCCATGAACACCAAGGCTTTCCAATTCTTAAGTTTGTCAAAGATATCTGTCTTCTGCTTAAGAACATGCATTCCCCTCCTACATATGTAACCAAGCCTACAAAGCCACATCTCTATAACAGAAGGTGAATTAGTAATATAAGTAGATAGATAAAGGATACCTACTTTCTTACCATCGTCTAATTCAAGTGCATCCGCTGTGAGAGTTACTATGCATCTCCCATCACCTAACTTTTCTAAAGAAATTAGACTCATCTCCAAGACTGGTACCTACATGACCTCCTTCAACACCTGTGTGTTATCCGTCTACAATTTCAACTTCACTTTCCCTTTGCCAATCATTTGACAAGGCTCTCCAGCTCCTAAATAAATCTCTCTAAAGTCTCCAAAGACATAGCCATGAAAAGATGCTCTATTTTGGGCTGCATGGAAAGAGGCAAAAGAATCTGTAAACCAAGATTCTACTTTATCCAAAGCATCCTATGCAATATCCCCTGCAACATCTGCTTCTCCCTGCTGATCTGCTACCAACCAACAATCTTTCTTTACCTGCTCTTTCTTTCCATCAATTAGACCATTCGTGCTATTCAGTTTATCCATTCGTAGCTTACTTTCTTTTTCCATTGCTATACTCCCACTCAATCAGAAACCCCTGTGAATGCTCTGTAATCAACAAACACTAACCAGATCTGATACCACCTATTAGTAACCCAACCAAAAGCTCTGATACCAACTTGTCAGGATCTTGCTCCTCAATTAAAGCACATATGATTACCTCTTGTATTAGCAACTAAACACAGAATTATACCAGAATCAATAAGTAACTAGAAATATGAAACAACACAGTAAATGAGAGACAATACACAATTGTATTAAATACTCAGAAGAAAATATAATAAAGAAGATGCCACTTCTTCCACCTCAAAGGCTCGCCACACCTCAAGACCTTCTTTCCTCTCTCTCTCAGTCACAACAATCAACTCAAATATAGAATTGATGTTCACCTCTCCAACCAGTCAGTAACAATGCTGCTAGTACACCAAGTACACAACCATACTCCAAGTAGATCTCTTGCTCTTTGCTGATACCTACAAATCACTAGACCTTACTCACCATTGTAGATCTCTAAAAGAAGCCATGCATACGCGCTGACCAAGATCATACAAACACGAAGAACCCTTCTGATTCTCCAAACCAGTACCCACACTTGGTACTGTGGCACTAGGAGGAACACACCATTGCTCACCTCTCTCTGAAGGAGCTTATTTTGCTCTCTTACTCTCTAGCACTCAAGTTTACAATACAACTAATGAGTCTCTTAAATAGATCTCATGCAAACAATAATTAGACACCTAATTACAATAATTAGATCCGCAGCTTCTAGTCTAAATTTGGCTCTTGACATGCAAACACTTGGTTCGTTAGCTAACGGCCCGTAACATTCACAGTTTGAACCACATAGGTGACCAACGTCGGTCCCTATTTGCCTGGGGGTGCCAACGCCGGCCGACTTTTGACTAATGTCGGTTGCCTTTTGTCTATACCCTACCGACATCGATTGTCCTGATCGATGCCAGTGACTGTAACACTCAACAAACACTCTGCAACCTCCTTAACTCCTCTTGTTTACACCCTGGTGAAGCTTTTAGCTCCACAACTTAACACTCTCTCTAAAATTCTATAAGTAACTGCCATTTTAGCCTTTGTAAAAAAGACCATTCTTGGTATGGCAAAGCCCTACTAGTTTGATGTCACATTTTGCTATAGAATAATTCAAGCAATCTATTTTTTATTTCAAGAATATCTTGTTCGAGTGTGCAAAGTGATGAATGGTTAAGTTCAGTGATTCTATCATTTGCTTTTCCTTGTCCTGTCATGTCTTCTACAAGAAAATATCATTATAACAGGTTAAATAGAGTGTAGTCAAGTATGTTATGCTCATTTCAAGTATATTATTTTCCTTGGAATGTGAAATATTTTCTCTAGTTCATTTACCTTGTATTACTTCATACATCTCACCTCTATATTGAAACACTCATGTTAGAATTGTTTAGGACTTTGAGATTAGTCTGTATACTTTATTGCTTAGTGAATGAAATGTGATGGTCATGTGGAAAACATATTGGTGTATTGACCCATTAGAATAGGTTCAATTCATGAAACTTCTAACTCTTTTCCCCACAAACAAGCATTAACATAGGTAAAAGCCCTTCAAGATACATTCAGGGAGCTAGCCCTTAAATTTAGAGGCTCACTAGCACTATAGGTACACCCACATACCTACAAGGGTTCTTTTGTATTGGAAATATTGTCATTGATGTCAAAGGTCTAAAATTATTGGTGATAAAGGCCGTGTTGCATTTAATGGTATTTTTAATATTCATATCTTGGCTAATGTATGTTAATATTTATTTAATATTAATGAATATATTTTTGGTTGCATATAAGTCAAATGAGGGCCCATGGAGAAGTCAAAGAGTCACATGGTAAAAGATGAAAGAGGAATGGGATGCATTTTCTCATGAAGAGTCATCTTGTAGAATTCTAAGGTCACCATGTGAAGAGAAAAGAGGTATGACACATTTTTCCATGAAGGGACACTTTGAAGAATACGAAAAGTCACCAAGATAAAGACAAAAGAGGAAAATATGCTTTTGCTTATGAAGGGTCACCATATGAATTTTTAAATGCAAGTTTGGTGCCATTTTCCATGAGGATTGAAAGGTCACAAAGGGTGAATGCCAAAGGTCATTTGGAAAGCTATAAATAAAGGCTTGAGAAGCCATTTGTAATATGCAATAGAGCACATGGTTTGTATTTCTTTTTGAAGAGAGAAAAGTAGGAGATATTGTATATTTTTATCATTTATTGAGTAAGCAACATTGAGAGATAGTTGTGTTTTATACACAAGAGGGGTTTGTGCTCCTGTGGGTTAGTGATCATAAATATTTGTAAGGGGTTGGTGCTCATATGGGTTGATGCTCAAAAATAGTTGCTATGTTAGTGCTCGACAAAGGTGTTGGTCCTTCTACAAGTTGGTGCTTATGAACTTTATATTTTGAGTTGGTGCTCATTCATATCTTGAGATTTTTCTCCACAATTTTTCCCACTTTGGGTTTCCACGTAAAAATTTGGCATCTCTCTCTCTCTCTCTCTCTTGTGTGGTACAAATTATTATTTTAGTTTTATTGCATATCTTGAATATATGATTGAGTAGTTAAAGAAAAGAAATCAGATTAAGAAAAATATGTATAATATACTAATTCACCCCCCTCTTAGTATATTTCATGCTTAACAATTGGTATTAGAACAGGTTCCTTTTGAAAAAGTTTTACATCCTGAAGGAAGATCGAAAAAGCACGATGGTTGGACACATGAAGGATTTTATACAAATAAAGCACCTTTGTTTGATGGGATGAATTATGTTTTTTGGAGCATAAGGATGAAGACTTATTTTATGGCCCTTAGATTCGACCTATGACAAGTAGTGGTGGAGGAATATGAAGAGCCACATATACTTGTAATTACTCTAGTAGAAAATAAGGCAAGTGAAAATAATGCTAAAGATTTAAATGTTATTTTATATGGTTTATGTGAATCAGAATTTGTTAAAGTTATGCAATGTAAATCTACTCATGAAAATGACCAAATAAGGGTAATGATGATAATGAATAAGGAAAGTCTACATATAAGAAGAATTTCAAAGGTAAATTCAAGAAGGGATTCGAGAAGAAGAGTTTGTATTCTAAAGATCCTAGCTCAACTAAAGATAGTGGAGTCAGTGATTCAGAAGAAGAAAAGATTCTATTCATGGCCACACATGAAGATGCCTCTACAAGTAAAAGTATAGATGATCAAGAAGAAGAATAAGATAAATCTGAAGTGAATCTAGAAGGAGAACTTATTTGTGCCTTAGAAGAAATAAAAGCTTTTGAAAATAAAAATTAAAGATTAAAGATCTAGATCGAGAAAAATAAAAAGGAGTCAAAGGAGATAATCAAAGATCTACAAGCACACTTTGAAAATGCCAAGAAGAATGAATAAGATCTAAAGACATAGTTGAAAATAGTAAGTAAAGAATGTGAAAGGTATGTTATTGAAATTGCTTCCTTAAAAGCAGATCTTGAGAAAACAAATAAAGCTTTCAATGATAGAATAACCAATGATTCAAAATTTGAGAATAACACTAATATGTTGAAAAAGATATTAGAAAATCAAAGATCAAGGTTAGATAAGATAGGTATTGGATTTTAAAAATAGAAAGAGGAGGTTACTACTTTCACATACACGAAAAAATGAAAAATCTATGCTGAAGCTCTTACAAAACTAGAAATAAAATTGGAAGAAGTTAAGAATATAGAGGACATCTCAAATAAAGAAGGCTAAAGGGAATAGATTTAAAAAAGGCAATCAGGTCAGAGATACACAAATAGGTCCTATTTTTATGGTTACTATTTTTATTATAATGGTTATGGTCATAAAAAATTAGAATGTCAAAAAATGGCTAACAAATTTAGAAATAAAGAGAAGGAAATTCATATAGAATCAACAGAAGCCACAACTCTTTTACTCTTATATTAGGCTTTAATGAAGAGGCCATAATATGTTACAAGTGCAACAACTTCAGACACATAGCTTAGTACTGTATAAATGTGTTTGAGTCATTCAAGAATGACCAAATTTTTAAGGATCTATTCATCACGAGGAAAGTTCAGATAGGTTCATGGCAAAAAAAACAACTTGAAAAATCTATGTTGGTGCAAACTGCTTTGCATTCAAGAAATGAAGAAAAGGCATGGTTCATTGACAGTGGATGTTTAAGGCACATGATAGGAGATAAGATCAAGTTCATAACATTGAAGAAGATCAATGGTGGAAAAGTGAAATTTAGAGACAATACTACTGCCAAAATTGCTCGAAAAGGTACACCAAGTTTAGATAATGGTAGAACAAAAATTGAAAATGTTTTATATGTAGAAGGTTTTAAGAATAATCTTTAGTGTAAATCAAATGTGTGATTAGGGGCATACACTAAAGTTTTATGTAGTATAAGGTTATGAAATTAGAAGAAAACATTCAGATATATTGGTTGCAAATGCTCAGAGAACATGCAATAATTTATATATGCTATCAGACATCAAAGGTCAAAGATGTTGTTTGAGCCAAATTGAAGAAATTTAGCTAAGGCACAGGAGAATAGGGCACATAAATTTTAAAAATATTTTCAATATAAACCAAAAACAAGTAGTCAAAAATCTTCCAAATATTACAAAGCCATTCGACACACTTTGTGAACCTTATCAGCATGGGAAGCAGGCTAGAAGGTGGTTCAAAACAAAAAAGTACTTAACCATTCAGATGCTAGAGCTTATTCACACTAATTTGTGTGAACCTATGAGAACTCAAAGTACTCAAAGTGAGAAATATTTCATGTTGCTTATTGATGATTATTTACATATGACTTGGGTAATGTTTTTAAATAAAAAATTAGAAGCTTTTAGACATTTCAAAGCATTCAAAGTATTAGTTGAGAATGAAACCATTTTGAAGATTAAGTTTCTAAGATCAGTTCAAGGAGGAGAATTCATGTCAGATCAATTTATTAATTTTTGTGAAGACAATGGAATAAAGAGACATTATTCAACAACCAAAACTCCACAACAAAATAGAGTAGTTAAATGAAAAAATAGAATAGTTTAGAAAATGGCGAGGATAATGCTAAATGAATCTAAGATAGTAGATAAATATTGGAGAGAGGTAGTTGCTACATTAGTGCATATTTAGAATAGAGCATTATTGAGAGTCAATAGTGACAAGACTCCTTATGAGCTATGGAAAGACAAACTAATAACAATTGATCATTTTAGAGTTTTCGATAGCAGATGCTTCATAAAGAGAACTGATAAAAAACTTGGTAAGTTTGAATCTAAAATAGATGAACTCCTATTTATTAGTTATTATTGCAAAAGTAAAGCTTATAAATTTTATAATAAAAGAACCAAGAAAATTATTGAAAGTGCAAGTGTCAAGATAGAAGAAGATGGAACACAAAGAATTAGTGATCTAGTAGACATTCTTGAAATCATTGAAGAGGAAGGTTTTGAAGAATCAGATGAAGATGAGAAGGAGAAAGGGCACCAAAACTCCATCCAAATATGTTTAGAGAAATCATGATGAAATTGACATCATCAGAGACATAAATGAAGGAATTTGCACCAGAAGAATGATGGTAAGTGAATTTGAGCAAGTCAATTTCTCTTTGTTATCCAAAATTTAGCTTAAAACTTTTTCAAAAGCTAGACATGATAAGCATTGGGTTAAGGCTATGGATGAAGAATTAAATCAGATAGAAAAGAATGATACTTGGGTATTAGTACCTAGACTAAAAGATCACAATGTGATAGGAACAAAATGGGTTTATAGAAATAAGTTGAATGAAAATGGAGAAGTGACCAAAAATAAATCAAGATTAGTATGTAAAAGATATGCTCAGATTGAGGAAATATCTTTTGAAGAAACTTTTGCACTAGTGGCAAGGATAGAGGATATTATAATGTTTCTTGCATATGTAGTGTTTAAAAATTTCAAAGTGTTTTAGATGGATGTCAAATATGCCTTCTTGAATGGGAATCTATAAGAAGAGGTCTACATTGAGCAGCTTGAGGGATTTATTCTCTCAAATATTAGTATCCATGTATGCAGATTGAAGAAAACATTGTATGGATTGAAACAAGCTCCCAAAGCTTGGTATGCAAGACTTGATAAGTACCTAAAAGATCAAGGTTTTAAAAGAGGATTCATTGATAGTAATCTCTACATCAAAATAACAGGTGAGAATTAATTGATTTTTGTGGTATATGTTGATGATATCATTTTTGGAGGAAATATTGAAAAGATGACAAAAGAATTTTTTGATAATATGCAAAAAGAATTTGAGATGTCTATGCTTGGAGAATTGTCATTTTTCTTAGGATTACAAATATTTCAGTCAGATAAAGGAATTTTCATATTTCAAAGTAAATATGCCAAGGAAATGTTAAATAAATTTCGTTTTGAGGATTGTGCACCAATTGGCACACTAATTTGTATAGAAAATAAGATGAGCAAGGATGAAGATTCACCTATTATAGATCAATCTTTATATAGATCTATGATTGGCAGTCTTTTATATTTGACAACATCGAGGCCAAACATCATGCATGCAGTAGGTATGGTTGCAAGATATCAGTCCTCTCTAAAAGATAGTCATGTTCAGTTGGTGAAGATAATATTCAAATATATCAAGGGGAAATTGGATTATAGATTATGGTATCCCACAGGTAGAGATTTAAGTTTGGTTGCTTATACAGATTCAGATTGGGTAGGGTGCTTGGTTGATAGAAAGAGTATAAATGGAGGATATTTCTTCCTTAGTGATAGTTTAGTATCATGATTAAGTAAGAAGTAGAATTCAATATCACTTTCTATAGCTGAATCATAATATATTGCAATAGTATTGTGTTGCACTCAAGTGCTTTGGATGAAGCAAACTTTGGAAGATATCAAGGTAAAGTATGATGAACCTATTTCTATTTTTTATGATAACATAAGTTTTATAAATATTTTAAAGAATCTAGTGATGCATTCAAGAACAAAACATATTCTCATTAGATATCACTTTTTGAGAGAGCAAGTTCCAGATCAATAGGTTAAGATGGAGTATATCAGTACTACAGAGTAGATTGCAGATATTTTCACAAAGGCACTACTAAAAGACACATTTGAGTATTTGCGAGAGAAGTTGGGAGTAATTACTTTTACTTCCTACCATTGAGGTTCAGCATCAGTTGAGGGGGAGCTAAGTGTTAGCTCCAAGTAGGCCCTTTGCCATTGATGTCAAAGGGGGAGAATAAAATGTATAGGTATAGGTGTAGAAATAGGTACAAGGAACATATACAGGCTACTACAATAAGGGAGAGTTTCTATATGTTTTTTAGATGGTAGTATATGCAGGTTTCAAGATGTGGCAATTTCAGTTTGGGGTTGACATCAATGACAAAGGGGGAGATTGTTAAAAATATTGTCATTGATGTCAAAGGTCTAACATTATTGGTGATAAAGGCCCCATTGCATTTAATGGTGTTTTTAATATTCATATATTGGATAACATGTGTTAATATTTATTTAATATTAATAAATATATTTTTGGTTGCATATAAGTCAAAAGAGGGCCCATGGAGAAGTCAAAGAGTCACGGGGTAAAAGATGAAAGAGGAATGGGACACATTTTCTCATGAAGAGTCATCTTGAGGAATTCCAAGAGTTACCATGTGAAGATAAAAAGAGTATGGCATATTTTTCCATGAAGGGACACTTTGGGGAATATGAAAAGTCACTAAGATAAATACAAAAGAGGAAAGGATGCTTTTTCTTATAAAGGATCACCATATCACTTTTCAAATGCAAGGATACAAAGGGTCATGCAAGTTTGGCACCATTTTCCATGAGGATTGAAGGGTCATAAAAGGTGAATGCCAAAGGTCATTTGGAAAGCTATAAATAAAGGCTTGAGAAGTCATTTGTAATATGCAAGAGAGTGCATGATTTGTATTTGTTTTTGAAGAGAGAAAAACAAGAGATATTGTAGAGTTCTATCATTTGTTGAGTAAACAACATTGAGAGATAGTTGTGTTTTATACACAAGAGGGGTTGGTGCTCTTGTGTATTGGTGCTCAAAAATATTTGTAAGGGGTTGGTGCTATTGTGGGTTGGTGCTCCTGCAAGTTGGTGCTTGTAAACTTTGTATTTTGAGTTAGTGCTCATTCATATACTTGAGATTGTTCTCCATGGTTTTTCTCACTTTGGGTTTCCACGTAAAAATATGGTCTCTCTCTCTCTCTCTCTCTCTCTCTCTCTCTCTCTTGTGTGGTGCAAATTATTATTTTAGTTTTATTTCATATCTTGAATGTATGATTGAGTGGTTAAAGAAAAGAAATTAGATTAATAAAAAGATATATAATATACTGATTTACCCCCCCTCTCAGTATATTTCATGCTTAACACCATGTTGCCCAAATATAAAAGAGGCTTGAACATCCTCTTCTAAGGTGAAATATTTGGTGACAATAGTTCTAGCATGCCCAGTGGGATACATTGTCTTCAATACAATTTATCAAGGTGAATACCGATCTTGACAACATCAACAAAAAATTGGTGTGCTACTCAACATTTGGTGACTCCATCAAGATAAAAATTGGTTCAAAACCATTGTCATGTTATAAAATTGATCTCATAATTCATGGTTCTCACTAGGTCATCCTCTAGTAGAGTGTAAAAACCCATTAATCCACCTATTTAGCCTAAACTTCCCCTTGAAGTTAAATATCCTCGCCCTAATATACCCTTTAGAGAACTAGTAGATTTTGATAGAGAGGAAGAGGTTGAATAAATTGAATATTTTGAGGATTTTTAAGAATATATGGTTAGACCTCATGCTTTACCTACCTTTAACATTGAAAATCCAATTCACCTTCAAGCATATGATGTTATTCCTTGTAATACCATAAAAGGTGTGCCCATATTTAATGGTGAGAGTCATGTTACATTTAGTGAGCACATTAGGGATGACTCAAATTTTTGTAGCTTCCATAATATCACTTAAGAGAACATTGATATTATACTCCTTTTTATGTCCCTTAAGGGGAAATCTCTTGATTGGTATAGGAATCTAGGAGGTGGCTGCATTACATCATGGGATGATTTTGGAGTGTTGTTGACCTCAAGATTTAGAAATGAAAATGATCATGCCTCTCTCATACATCAACTAAATGTGATCAAAAGAGGATCCAAAGAAATGATGCATGCTTTTAATGAGAGGTTTCAAAAGACCTGGTTTAGATTGCCTCCTCCCATTAGGCCACCTCCTAGTTTTATGTTCCCTACCTACTTGAGATCCATTGGTACTGAAATTGCTATCATACTTCAATCCATGGGGGATTACACTCTCCCTAAAGCATATAAAATTGTTATCAAAGTTGAGAATGGTCTCATCCAAGTTGGAATATTGACTCATAAGGTGTTTATGCCTCCATTGTCTCATAATTCTACTAACATTCCAGATGTGGCCCAAATTCCTAATGCTAATACCAAGTCCAAGTAGGTCAAAAATAATATTGATTGGAAAGCAAAGTTCCTAGCCTTAGAGGCTCAAAATAAATAAGAAAATATGTATCAAGGTGCCCAAAATAATTCATATCCTTATCAACAATAATTTGGTTAGCAATATGAAGAGGTCAATGGTAGCCTAAGTCTAACATGCCTTCCAATGTATACAATCCTAACTTTACCACCAATGCAAGAGAGATAGTACCAGTTCATAGTAATTTGGTATAAGGAGAAGATTCAAAACAAAGATAATTCATGGATGCTAATGAAGGTGTAAAAAAATCTCTTGTTTCTCAAGGAGAGTTACTCCCCTCCTATCAGCTGAAGATAAAGTGGTGATGCAAGTTAATGAGGGTTGGTAGACTGAAGGTGAAAGCTTCACCAATTTCTTGGTAGAAGACACTTTTGCACTCAATCAAAAAGCCTCTATTATAGATAATACCAGGTCTAAGAGGAAGGCCCTAGGAGGTGGTAGTAGCATGCCCATAGGCTCATCCAATCTTCCTACAAGGCAATAAGGCATGGTTGCAAGTGTGATAGTTCCAAAAGCTTATACACCTCCATTTAGTGAAAATATGACAAAGTCTGATCAAGGTACCTCCACCTCTCAATTTCCAAGTAATTATTTACCTCCAAGGACTCAATAAAAGGTGAGTAATGGTGTTCTAAACATAATGGATTCCTTGAAAAGTGCCAAAGCATATATCTCCTTGTGGGATATCCTTCATATGCTTGGCTAATAAGAGTTGTTGCCAAAGCAATTGTCCACTATTCATACTAGTCCTTCATCTTCAAATCAAAGTAATAGTCATGTTGTCCTTGAAAATTATCCTAATACTATTTTTGAACCATGTAATAGGACTAATAAATCTCCACCATTTTACCTCACTCTCATAGTGGGTGATAAATTACTTCACAATTGAATAGTTGATAGTGGAGCCTCTACCTCAGTCATGCTTGAAGTTGTAGCTGATAAGCTTGGCATAAAATATGAGCCTCATAGAAAAGGAGTGATCCAAATAGATGGTATACCTATTAATACCATAGGGATAATAAAAAATTTGAGGGTCTTCATGTATGATTGTCTTAGTTTTCCTATCCTTCAAGATATATTTGTTGTTGACCTCCCAACTTACTTTGCAATCTGCCTATCAAGAGACTTTACAACCAAGATAGGTGGCTATCTATTAGATGATTAGTCATTTTTGGAATTTATTACAAGATATGGGACCAAAGTAACCATTAAAACTCAACCTCTTGCAAAGTTTCACATTGAGCCATACATTGAAACAAACTCTCACTTGAATTGTGTTGTTGAGAATGAAAAGTCTAATACAGATGATAGAGATTCTAAAATTGAAGGAATATTTGATTTGTTCTTGGATGAGTATGGTGTAGATGCATATGGACATGATCCTTATGGATAATTTTATAAAATTTACCTTGGGACTTATATCATGCATGAAGAGCCATTTGAAGGAGTTGAGGTGAGTGTCAAACATTCTCATGCTGCTAAATGTAACTATATGATTAATGAACATGATAATCATAGATTGATGAATCTAATTGAGAACAATTGAGGGAAAAATGATGTATTTATCCCTGTCATTGATGAGAATGCGTTGGATGATGACACTCATGAGGTGGATGAGAATGATTTATGGTAAAGGTTGGATGTCATATGTCACAAATTTGATCAGGTTGGTAATGTTTTAGATTAGAGGTAAAAGCAGGTTTTGAAGGGGCCCCGAAACCCTTTTATAGAGAGCAAAATAAGAACAACTAAGCCCACATGCAACGCCTAAAAAACACTACAGTGATGTAGCAAAAACAGGTTTTGAATGGTCCTAAAACCATAAGAGATACATCCGATCAAAACCCAAAAACAGAAGTCTGGTGGTACAACAAACAAAAGCTAACAAAAGAAGAACAAAGATCAGTACCAATTTCTTAACCAACAAGAAGGACCAGATTATTCATCCAGTTCCAGTATCAAGTTCATGGCTTCTTTTTCTTTCAAAGCAGTTTCCTGGGTGGTAACCTCCAGCAAAGCTCCTTTTTGTGTATCTTTCTTTCTGGAACTTTGCCTTGTCCTTTTGCTGGGACCCTCTAGTGATTTGGTCTCCTCATTGGATCGTTTACCTATATTGATAGCAACTACACAAATGTTGGATGTTACTTCCTCCATTTTCTTTCTGTTATCCTTTATTAACTCTTGGAGGTTGTTTTCGTAAGCTTTGAGCTTCACAGGGATCTCGCTTAACTGATTTTCCATGTTGTTTACTTTGTTCCAAGCAGCTTTCAGAGAATCTTCCAAAGTTTCTACTTTTTTCTTAAGATCAATGATCTCCCTACACAACCAGGAATCTAATTGGGAAGAAGACTTAGCTTTACTGTTAACCCAAGTCATAGGAGTGTGTATTTCATCATTCTGATTCTTCCCTCTCCAATCCTCAAAATTTTTATTTGGGCTATTCCTAGCTTCTTCAAAGAAGTCATCTTGGCTCTTTTGTTCCCGCTCATTGATTCCATCTTCAATTTCCATCTCCATGTTTTGAATATCTTCCTGGACAGAGATTTCCTTTTCTTTCTTAGAAGTTGGGTCCTCACCAGGATCTTCCTGGACAGTGTCTTCCTCTGCCACTTTCTGGTTTTCCTCCATCTCAAGAAGTATACATATAATTTGGTTAATGCCTCTAATAAACATGATGTTGATTATATCAATAAGCATGAGGAAGAGTTTCATGTTATGAATGAAGAAGAACTATGGCAAAATCTCAATGTCATATGCAAGGAGTTTGGCAAGTTGGGTAAGTCTCTCTTTTCTCCAAGAGATTTCATGTGTAATGTCAAGGTTGCTAATGATATTAATGATCATGTTGACAATTTTTATATCAAGCATAAAGATGAAGGTCATTCTGTTGATCAAGAATTTGCTATCATGAAGCAATTTGATGATGCTAGTGTCCAAGAAGTTATAGACATGGATAATGAGGTTAAGGTAGAAGTTGTTATGCCCCAAGAAGAGTCAAGATACCCACCTGATGTTGAGCTAGATCCAAAGGTATTGGATCATGAAGAAAAGGATATTTATTCCTTTAAACATTAATCACTTCCTATCCTAGAAGAAGACAAGGTTGAAAAGACTATCATACACTCCAATCTATATTTTTTTGGAGAACATCCAATGGATATGATGGAGATCACAATAGTTGGAACTCTAACCAAGGCTCTCAGAGAGTAATAAATATCATTCATGAAGGTCCTAGACAGTTCACTTTTAGACCTAAGAAGATTCAAAGGTGATAGGCTTCTTGATCACCTACATATGTAAGTGATTGGTGATGAACATCATCCTCATGCTAAGCTGCCTTCATGGAGTGATGAAGATGCAAGGGGGACCATTTTTGACCCTAGTTGAGGTGTGATTAAATGTTTCACCTTAATATGAGGTTTTATAAATAGTAGGATAGGTGTGTGTTTTGTTTTAGTTGTGTGTGTGTTGTGTTCCCTAAGTGTTTTAGTTGAGCACATGTGTGTTTCTTATCTTGTGTCTTATTCTTGTTATTTTCTATTGTTTCGTGTGGTGTCAAAGGAAATTTGTGTGTCAATTGGTGTACACATGACTCCATATCCTAATAGATGGGATTAGGCTACTGGTCATGGCATAGGAAGCATACCACCTTTAGGAAATCGCCAAAGATGTTGACCATTTTGACCAAAAATCAAAATAGGTCAACCCCCTTATAGTCAAAAAATCATATAGGGGTATAATATAGTGTCATAGGGTGTTTTTTAGTTTATTTTATGTAATTTAATTCCATTTTAGGCTTGGTCATAGTTTAATTAAGTCTTATGTCAATACGAGTCACTTAAGGGTCATTTTGGGGTATTATATGCAAGTAGCAGGTTTTCATGGTGTTCGAGCAGTTCAAAGTCATGGGAAAAGTTTGTATATGCCTCAAGAAATTATTGGAGATATATAAGTGTTGACATAGTAGATTAAACCCTATGAAGGGAGACTTAACTCTCTTCATCAATGCGACACATTGGAGACATCCCTCTTGCTATGGGTGGCAAATGTGAGGGATGAATCTCTAGATTAGGGGCTAGCTCCCCTTGATGCAGCTTGAGGCCCTATATTTCTTAATGCTAAAAATGGGGGGGATGAAAAGGGAGAGAAATAATATAAATCAAAACTTAAACTAAAGTGGTGATGCACCAAAATGTTCTATCTACTCAATTTTGACATACAATTTACACCAGAGACAAACAAGCATACACTTCATTCAAATGAGAACCTTTCCTGCATCAATGTTTCAACATGGGGTCCTATGGAGATACAGGGAGGAAGAACTACCAGATGTGTTCTAAGACACACTATGGATAGCCTATTTACATGCACCTATACTCTGTTCTAGACACTTCTTGATGACCTGCAAGAGAAGAAAATCACTATGCACTAGATATGCTGAAATAAACTTATGAAAGAATGAAAAAAAATGACTTAACACAAGATAAAACCATAGACATATGCAAAAGTGCAAGCTCAAATGGAGGTAAAAATGCTTCTTCTGATTCAAGGTAAATTCTTTTAGAGCTTCGCTATACAAGCTGAGAGATCTCTTTTCAAAATGAGAAGTTACAAATATATTGAGAATTAGAAACAAGATAGCTAACAAATCAAGGAATGGAAACCCATGCTAAGTTAAACACTTTTACAGAGACCAAAAGACCATGCTTCTATTACTTTCTTTGAACTACCTATGGGAGCCATGTTGTAGGCTATCCAAACTACCATTTCTTCTATCTTTAGGCTGTAAAAGCATGGGAGATGATCCCCAGCAACTGACAAGGCCATTCTGAGTTGTTGTGACTGACTATACTCTCTTTAATACCTAGACATGAATTGGATGCACATTAATGGTGAAGCATGAAAACATGGGACACTAGTCTCTATAGTTTAAAAACCAATCTATTTTATTGGTTTTCAGTAGATATATTCTACCTAATTGTATTAACTCCCTTGGTTGAGTTGTCTATGCCACTTGTCTTGGTCTGAGTGGTCTATGATTCTTCCCTATGAATTCATCAAATACTATAAACATTCTACATTTTTGTCCTTTTTAGACCTTGTCTTTACTCATGTTTTGTCTCTTTCCTTCAACTTCTCCTTTGCCTTGGTTTCTCTTGCTTTGTTTTTACTCATTCAGGCCTTCGAGTTCTCAACGTGTTTCTACTCCTAAGGCCTTTGCTTTCTTCTTGCTTGCTTTTTGTGAGTCTTTTCTGTGGGTGGGATTTTCTTTTTATCCTTTAGACAAAATATCTAAAGGAATTCCTTTAGACATTATGTCTGAAGGAAATCTTCTTGGCTTTGTTCCTTGCCTTCTTGGCTTGCTTCTTTGTGTTGTCAACCTTCAGGCTTTCTATGACTATAAAATTTCTTCAGACAAAATGTCTGAAGGAATTCCTTTAGACATTTTATCTGAAGAAATTTGATAGTCATAGAAAGCCCAAATGTTGACAACATAAAGAAGCATTGCCTTCTTGGCTTGCTTCTTTGTGTTGTCGACCTTTAGGCTTTCTATGACTATCAAATTTCTTTAGACAAAGTGTCTGAAGGAATTCCTTCAGACATTTTATCTAAAGGAATTTGACCTTGGCTCACCTTCTTTAGTTTGGCTTCATTCAAGATTTTAGCAACTGTCAATTCCTTCACATCAACATTTTTTCTCGAAGGGCCTTCTTTCCTTCAGATAAAATGTCCAAAGGAAATCCTTCAGACATTTTATCTGAAGGATATCTCTTTTGGCACTGGATTTTCTCAAAGGGCAAGTGCCCTTTGGGTTTTTAGTCTTCATCCCTTACTTCCTCCTTTTTCCCTCTATAAGGGCCATCTAAGATCTGAAGTTACCCTTCAAAATTTTGAAAAAGGTCCACTTTGTTCATCACTTGCCCCCGTAAGGGCTCCTTGGCCTCTAAATTGCCCTTTGGGGAAGTTGAAAGGGTCATATTTTCTACCCAGGTATCCCCCCACAAGGGCACACACCCTTAATGAATCCTACAAATGAACCTTAAAAAAAGTGAAGTCCTCTTTCTTTACCTGAGTGCCCTCTGAAAAGACACCTACCCTTCAAACTTTCTGCAATGACCCTTCGACTTTTCCACTTGGTCCATTTTGCTGACAAAAAGCCCTCTGAAGTAATTCACTTACCTTTCAAAACATCCAAGACCAAATCAAGTTCTTCTGGGTTGTCAACTCATAAATTTTTCTAGTCAAGGCACTTTATAAACTTGATTCCTTCTTGATAGATTGATTCAGACTTCTTGCAAGCTTCTACTTCGAGCTTCACATCGACTCCTGATTTATAAGACAAATGAGTAAAGCCATTTGGAAAACTTGATTTGGTCTAGTAAGACCAAATCAGGGTTTGCAAGTGGATTTAATTATGAATTTTACAAGTAAAGTGGTTTGTAAAACCCAAAATCCACTATGGAGACCCAATCAGGTTTGTCCAACAACTTGACTTTTGAAGTTTTTACAAGTAAAGTTGTTTGGAAAACCTGATTTGGTCTATCAAGACCAAATCAAGTTTTTTATGTAACTTAGCTTATAAACCTTTCACAATTAAATTCACCCTACAAACCTGAAATGCACTTAGCAAGCCAAAGAGGAAAACACTTGGGTTTTCATGGGAAATGGTCTGACAGAGAACATTTTGCATAAGACAGCTGAGGGATGAACTAGCAAGATCATGGATTGAATGACTCTTGTAAAGAAAAAGGAGGGGGTGCCCAATTTTATCTATAGGACCAAAAATTGGTCAACAATAAGATTAAGAAAAATATCATAACAAAAATCTAATTGGACCAGACCATCACAAGATGTCATGTAAAAAAAAATAGGTCAACTCACTTGTGTATATTATAAATGTGCCAAAAAAGTCTCACATTACCAAAAAATCACATATAATCAATGCCTTTAGTGCCAAGAACATCCCTTGAAAATATGGCATCTTTAAAATCTCTCTATCTCAAGATATACATCTTTAATGTTGAACAAGTAGATAGTGATGGTCGTGCAGACGTCAAAATAAAGCTCAGTAATTAACCATTAGGGTTTAAATTATGATGGGCATGTGGATGTCAATGATGGTTGTGTGAAAATCAATGATAGGCATGCAGATGTGAAAATAAAGTCTCATAAAATAGTCATTTGAATTCAAATAGGGGTAGATCCAGTGGTTGACATTCAAACATACATCTAGATTTGATGGTACAAGGACAACCTAAAAAAGTTAGTAAATTTAGGCAAAATTAATGGTACACATTCAATCATACTAAGTAGATCCATGATGTGACTGAAAGTCAAAGGTTAAGGAGTTCAAATTAAGTGTAATGATACCAAATGTGATAATATAAGGACCCTAGATCAATGATCAATGTCCAAAATTTAAGGTCGAAATAAAGAGACTCTATATGAGATCGACAAAGCAAATTCGACCGGGTTCTAAATGGACAAGATGAGGTTACATGTTCAAATGATAACAAACATAGTTTATAATAGAATGAGCAACATGGAAATGGAATTACACATGGGGAGTTATGTAGGATCAAGGGTTTTATAGTAGAGCAAGTCCTTCAGACTCATACACTATCATGAAAGCTCAACCTCCCTTAAATAGTAAATATGTTTCAACTCTCTCCAATTCAATTTCAAATACTCAAGAGATGATCCATGATGAAGGCAATTTAGTAAAGGTTAGTTGAAGAGTCTCTGCACCATTTTGGAGAGTTTGTCATGGTTTATATGAATATTTGTCTAAGGAAGCATGCATTGTCTATTATACTCTAGTCCTCCCCTAAAATGTAATTGGTTATTTATTAGACATGTGTTCTAGTGACCTTTGAACTTCATTCTTTCTCCTCTCTCTAAAATTCTATAAGAAGCTACCATTTTGGCCTTTGTAAAAAATACCTCACCTAATATGGTAAAGCCATGCTCATTTAATGTCATATTTTACCTTAGAATAATTCAAGAAATTTGGTTTTGAGTTCAAAAATATCTTTTTTGAGTGTGCAAAGTGATGAATAGTTAAATTCAATGATTCTATCCTTTGCTTTTCCTTGTCCTTTCATGTCTTCTACAAGAAACTCTCATTCTAACAAGTCATATAGAGTGTATTCAAGTGTTTTAGGCTCCTTTCAAGTGTATGATTATCTTTGGAATGTGAAAATTTCCCTCTGGTTCATTTTCCTTGTGTTGCTTCATACATCTCACCTCTATATTGAAACACTCATGTTAAAATCCTTTACGACTTTAAGGCTAGTATGTATGCTTTATTTCTTAGTGAATGAAATGTGATGGTCATGTGTAAAACATCTTAGAGTATCAACCCATTATAATAGGTTCAATTCATGTAAATTTTAATTTTTTACCCCACAAACAAGAATTAGCATAGGTGAAAACACTTCAAGATACATTCAGGGAACTAGCCATTAAATTTGGAGGCTCACTTCCACTATAGGTACACCCACATACTTGGAAGTGTTCCCTTGTTGCCCAAATATATAAGATGCTTGAACACCCTATTCTAGGGTGTAATATTTTGTGATAATAGGTACATTGGATGGTGCATGTTTCTATATAATCTTAGTCATCACGTATTTGGGTGGAGTAACATTCATCACATTTTGTTGAGGTATGGCACTAGTCATTTCTTGACTACTTAATCCTTGAGGTTGCGTGCTTGAAGAAGTAGCTGGTTGAGGATTAGAGGTAATTGTTTGAGGTTGGGAGTTAAAATTCCTTACCACTTGAGTTTGAGTACCACTAATGGTTTTTACTAAAGTCACATTTTCTTTTGGACTATGTGTTTGTGCGTTTACACCACTTTAGTTTGGATTGGGCGTTACTTACATATTATCCACTATGTTTGGCTCAATATGTTGCATAGAAGTAGAAGACACTTATTCGATAGTTGGGGTATGAAACATATTTTCTACCAAATTTATTTATGCAAATGGGTCTATACCCTGATTGTCTTGGCCTATCAACTCAATTAAGACTCTTGTTGAAGGAACTAGCTCAATAAGAAGAGTGTTTGACATGGTCATATTATTAAAATTATGTGCTAAGTTTAGATATGTCTAGTATGTTATCTACATTTGTTTGAATTGGTCTTCCATGAGACCCTTCCCTATGAAAAGCATATGAGGGTCTTGATACGACATCAAAACTATAGCATGAGGGTTCCTAGAAGAGGCTTGTTCAATATTCTGATTGTAAGGCATGTTGTAAGGCCCTCTTACTAGACTTGTCAAGTTTTCATGGGGAAAGTTTTCCAAAAACTTATCCCCTACCTTTATGGCTCTAATTAATACTTAATCCTTGTTCGTAATTAAGTGACAATCAAACAAATATGGGTCATAGGCTGATGGCATTGTAACATATATAGTTGCTGTTGGAGTTGTTTTGAAATTGAAAGTACACTAGCCAAATATTATGCCATTTGTTCTTGGTCCTACTCTGAGTATGGAGGCATGTTGACCAAATAATGGGCCAAAGGGTCTTGGATTTATTCCCCTATTTGAGTGTTGTAATGTGGATAAGGATCCATCTCACAAATGACATCATCTCCATAAGGGTCTTAAACAAATTTTTCTTATGTGACCACATTTCCATACCCTAGATTATACATGACACCACTACATGTATAGTGAGACATTATTAAATAAATAGGTGAATGCCATACAAAAATAGGGGTAGATTTCTACAAACTCTAAAAAAATAATGTCTAAGAAAGACAAAAGGTTCAAATTAGTTGTAACTCAGTCAAAGTGATGAAGTTGTATTTCCAAAATAGTTTGTGACAAAACTTGGTATAAAATAATCTAATGCTAAATGTCTCACATAAAAAGGTCAAGTGGATGAACTAAAAACAAAATGCCAAACTCTAGGTCCAAAGTGTTCCAAATAGGTCTAATATAGGAAAAATAAAGGTTGTTAGGTCCTTTAGCGAAACATGATGTCAAAATCTAGGCTCAAGCAAAGGTATGTGCTAGGACTCTTGGCCAAACATGGCATCAAAAGCTAGACTTGAAACAAATGGGTATTTAATCTAAAAAACTTGGAACACTTTTACATAGACTATTCATCAAAATTTAGACATTAACTTTGTCAAATTTGCATGATGCATGAAACAAAAGGCACTTGGAGATAAACTATTTTCTCCCAAATAAAGGCACAAACAAATAATTTTCAAATTGAATACGTGGTTAACCTAGGCTACTCAACCCAAAAGAGAAATATTGGTATCTAAGCCCCAATTAGACATGGAATAAACATAAATCAATTAGCTAGACAAAATTAAATGACATAACGACACTAAATAAAGACCAGAAAGACACACATGGTTTGCTTTCAAATTAGAAACTTGGAAATAGGAAAAGATAGGTCTATGAAATAATTTGAGCAGCATAATGACATTATCTATTTTTTAAGATATAAACAATGGTTTGTTTCAAAGACTTTAAGGCATAAAATTTAAATGATTTGGGAAGTGTAAAATTACCCATTTGAATCAAGTGGTACACACAATGTTTTTGACATAAAGTCTAAGGCAAAAACACAATGTTCAATAGACAACATAATGCTTCCTCAAATAATGGAGTAGTATGGACATAAGACTCATTTTGACATGGAAGATAAACAAAGTTTAGACTCAAAGACAAAACAAATAAAAATGAAAAAGACCAAATACAACCAAGTAAATCATCCTAAGCCCTAAACTTACAAGGTTTCATCATATTATTGAAATCTATCTATATACATTCTCTTTGGAATATTTTAATTGTTAATCTAAAAATAAAAGTAGATAAAGTAGTAGGGTTTTTACACCCCCTTCTCCCAAGAGATTATATAGTGACATGGACCTTCAGGCTACTCCACCTGCATCAACAATATTTTTATAACAAGTGGGGTTTATCTAAAATTTAAAATTTTTGACTGTCTAGATAGTCCTAAGTGTGGCTAATCCTAGAAATGCCTTACATCAATTGAGTTCATACCGATTAACTTACTATGCAAGGGTATATTATTTTACATAGAAATTCTATCTATTTATTGCTTAGTATAGTCCCCTGGTTAATCAGACTTGACTCAAGTTTTCATTATGAAAGGAGAGGTTAGCCATTCAACCCCTAGTTCTCATAGTATGCGTACCTTGATTTATATACCCTGCTATAGATTAGGGTTAAAACAATGTCAGGAGATGAAATCCTATGTAAAATATTCCCTAAAGAAATCATGAATAAGCAATGAAATCCCCTTCATAAATCAAATTGCATGAAATAAATGACTAAGTGGAAAGACTTTAGAGGTTATTTTTAGATCACACAAACCAGATGGGTTTTGGGGAGAACCTAGATAAAATTCTTTCCATGCCTTGGACTAGGCACAAATTGCAAGTGAAAAAGCACTTTTTGTCACCCAAGTTCCCTATAAGGGATGGAGGGGAGCATACACACACTCTTTATTTTTCATAAATAAACAATCAAGCAATAAACACTTTCAATAATTTGAAAAATAAGTAAATGTTTATTTTAGGCACCAAATGAAATGTTTGATTAAGTTCCTTGGCCCGTTAGCTTAATTTTGCAGAACTTGAAAGAAATTTCACAAAGCAACTTTAAAAAAAATAATCTACAATCCTTTTAAGCACTTAAATTAAATTTTCAAGACTTAGCATTTCATTTTAGGAACTAAAATGAAGTGTTAAATCATTTAAAATTACAAATTCATGTCCTAATCCCGCCTTGGCCCTGAAAAGGTTAGAGAGTTCCATTTTGATTTAAACCACCTTAATGGATGAACAAACAAGTTTTCAAAACATATATATTAGGTTTCCTCTTTTTAAAACACAGAGATCGATATTAATCACCTGTGACTAATGTCGATTACCAAGGAATTAATGTCGATTGGTAATACCTGATACCAGTTGATAAGGACTGAGATCAGTTGTATGTGAACCTGAAGGTGAAACCAACATGATGTAATGAATGTTAGTTAGTTCAAAATATGATAAAACCCATCAAAACCTATAATGAGATGATTAAACAGAGAATATAAAGGTCAATGAAACCAAGAATTAACAACTAAGAATAGTAAAAAGATTCAAAATGCAAGTTTTGTAAACCATGTATTCTCCTACACCATAATCAATGAAAATAACCTAGAATTAAGCTTAGTTAGGCAAAACCAATGTTGGTTATTCCTGAATGACATCAGTATATGTATAGATTTGAGTTAACACAAAAAATAAAAATATGACACAAACAAAGCTCAAACTCTAAATTTGAATATATTCAAGCATTCATTTGAAAAGTTAGGAGTTACATCTTGATCTCCTTGCTATATGGGATGCGTTTGGGTCCCACCAGGCATGTCATTTATGATCATAGGAATTTGACAATAGAGAGGAGGTTAGATCAAGTGTTAGTTTCACAAAATAATGAAATCAACACACTAACATGCTAACATATCTACTTAGGTGGAGCATAATGGACAAAATACAATTAAAAACCCAGCTAAAATGCAAAGAACAAAAATATTTACCTTCCTTGAGAGTTCAAAGTGATTTTTTTGTGGCTTTCTTGGTTTGTGCTCAACAAATCTTTAGCAATGGAGTTTTCTTTGCTCCTCTCCTTGGCACTATTATTGGCTTGATAGCTTGATGTGGCTTATTTCTTTCTTGATGGCTTGGCTCAATATTTTGGCATTATAACACTATTTTCATGATTCCTATGCAAAAACCTACATTATAACTCTATAATATCCAAGCTCTCCAAATGAAGAGGCAAATGTTTGTATTTATAGGCTTAAGAACTAGCCTCAACTCAAGGTGAGTTAAAGTGAGTTTAAACATGGAATGGGTTCAAACATAACCTAAGTGAGTTAATTAACCCCAATAGAGTTAAAAGGTGTCAAAATTTAATGATTTAGAATCAATAGGCATAGGTGAGATACTTTGAGATATTTTCAAAGGTTTGACAACTCATAAAAGGTAATCATGAAAAGCTAGGATATTTGCATTTTTGAATTTCCTTTTTTTATAATTTAATTAATTGCACATGGATAATTCAAGTAGGATTTTAATTTGGTTTATAATTTTAATTAGCCTTTTTAGAATTTTCAAGATTTGATTTTATGTGTGCACTTGCCTCACTTAATAGGTCTATAGGCCAAATTGCATGTTATGATGTTGCAGGATAATTAGAGATGAATGTATGAGAGGTTTTTATTGCCTACAATAAGATATCCTAATTACAGATGTCTGAACATGATTTTGAGCTTTGACAAATGATGCACAAGCAAATTTGAGACATTCAGTGATTTTTAGGCTTAATTTACAATGGTAGGTAAGAATCAGTTTGAAGTCCGATCAAAGGCCATTGGTGGCCAATTTTAGGTGTCTACAACTTCCACTATTAATGATTAAATTGACATGCCTTTATGTCCATTTGGTATCATTAGAATTCATACCACTCCATCATTAATGAATGTATGTCACATCTTTGGTGAGTTGCACCTTTACCATAGTGCATACTAGTTGTAAGCATTTAAAATTCTCATTTTCTTGGCAGGAACTCATTTTAACCCATTTTATAATTATGTTTCATTTTTCATACACCATCTCCTACGCATCTCATGGTATCCTTTACACACATTTTCCTTGTAATACCTTTTGTGCACATCACTCACATGCCTCAACTTGCACACTTTCTACTTATGTCATGTCTTGTACATCCTATTATATTCTAAGATCTCCAATCCCACACAGTTTTCCATTATTTCCTTTATGCATTGATGACTTAACTAGGTTGTTTACCTTTAAACCTACCCCATACTAAAATATGTGTGTGGTCCCCTATGAAAAATTGAATAAGATCCAATTTTGAAGAGGATGAAAGATAGAATAAAAGGCGCACACTCAGTGCCATGTTTATTTGAAAGAAAGAAAAAGTTATAAACTAAACTATGGGCATACACCATATTTATAAAATATAAAATTACATTGAATGGTAGGGCCAGAGCCAACTACCATCGAAATGGCCTGGTAGGAGTTGGCCATATATCCTATTTAGTTTACAAGTTCCTATTGGATGGATGTCATGAATAATAAACATACCATCCTAATGGATCTAGAGTATACCAAAGTGGTGCACAAACTTGGAATCATAGACCAATACATGCATACTCAGATGAAAAACTTTGGTTTTGATATGTCGATCATGTTAGGGTTTTTATTTTTGCTTCTCAATTCCTTGATTCTAATGTGTGAGAAAACATGATTCATCCAGCTAAATTAGAGCATCCAAACATGATTTTAGGGATTCTTCATCATCTAATCAGCTAATTCTCATATTACATAAAGAAGGTATAAGGAACTCAACTAGTAAAGTTGATTTAGCACCAAAGAAAAGATTAAAAGGAGTACTCTTGTTCAACCTTTTGTATGTGGTATGATAGGAACATAATACTATATAAACTCAATCATCTCAGTCGATACAACTGATATTATAAATCTTGGTCAGTGTATGACCCAATATCTTATTAATGGATTTAATTATGTTATTAGCTTTAGGGTGGTAAGGCATGGTCTTATGGTGTGCGATCATGAACTCAACTAAGAGGATGTGTATTGTTTCATTGATAAAGTGAGTTCCATGATCAATTTTGAAATTTAGAGGACAGCTATATCTAGTGATAATGTGTTCCCATAGAAATATGGTGGTAGTCATAGTAATATAGTCATGTGTGGGATCTAATTTAGCTAATGTGTTTTATAGTCTACGTCAGTAATGATGTAGTGTGCACCGATTCATCTTACAACAAGATTAATGGGACCAATAAAATCAACAACCCATTTATCAAGGGTTTCATGAGAAAGGATGGTTTAAAAGGCATAATATCCATTTGGTTTGGTTTACCCATGAACTGATAGATATAACATTAGCACACACAAGCTTTAACATCTTTGAATAAAGTTGGTCACCATAACCCAGTTAGTAACACCTTGTGTGTTATTACACCACCAACATAATGTTTGCCTATGACACCCTCATGGACCTCCTAAAGGAGTTCTATGTGGTCATGTTGTAGTATGCACCTTCATAATACTTCATCTCAACCAAGTTTGTATAGGTCTCCACCAATAAGTTGAAAAAGGGTAGCACATATAACTAGTTACTTTTTCTCTTGGGTGCTAACGTGATCTGGTGTTGATCCTATTGAAATAAAAACAACTATTTATTCCAATTCTTTGGGAACATGCATAACCTATTTTTTTTTAATTAAGACAAGTCATCTTCAATCATTTGCACTAGTTTGTCAGATTGAATACATGATAGATGGTTGGGACCGAAATTAACCTTGTTAGGTTTCATGACCATGAAGCACTAGAATTCCTAAAAGAGGACATTCTATCAAAAAATTCATCCATGAAATATTATATTATTTACCAAATAATTGAGTGCTTCATGATCTGTATAAAAGATAAATAGGGTTGTCAAAAAGTATTGGCAAAAATTTTGAAGTGCATAAACCATAGACAAGACCTCATAATTATTTATGGAATATTTTCATTATTCTAGCATGAGCTTCCAACTTAAAAAATAAATAGGATTATAAAGGTTTCCCTCATTAGGTTGTGCCAGGATAAAACCAATTGCCATACCTAAAACATTGACATGCATGTGATATGGTTAATTTTAGTTTGGGAACTAGAAGATGGGTACAGTAACTAGTTTCTCCTTCAAGGTCTCAAATTCTTGTTGATGTTGAGCCATCTATAAGAAGATGCCATTATTCTTGAGTAATTCTTCCAATAGAACTATGATATTGACATAACCTTGATTGAACTTCTGATAGTGCCCTATGTGACCTAAAAATGTGTGGACCTCACGTTGAGTGGTTGGAGTTGGGAGTTGGATAATGACCACAACCTTAGCTGCGTCCACTAGTAGTCCATCTCAATAGATGATGTGCCCTAAAAAAATCCTAAAAGGTGTGGTAGAGATGCATTTGTAAATATTTATGGAAATTTAAAGTTGGTGTTAATGCTTAAGCATCAGGTACAATTTATCACAATGATTTCACACTAGACCATACATGAACTAGTCATCCAAGTATACTTGAAGGAACTTATGAATAAAATCCTTAATTGCTTCTAGTATGATACATGAAAACATTCTTGGCAGTTTATTTAGGCCAAATGGCATAAAATTGTATGAAAATGAACCCAATTTAGTAGTAAAAGTGGTCTTAGCCTTGTCTTCCTCAGCAATTTGGACTTGGTGATAGAAAAAAATCCATTAGTGAAGGTGTACATTTCACACCCAACAACACCTAAAATTTCCTTGATGAAAGGTGTTAGGAAAGGGTCCATTACACAAACTACATTGAGTAGCCTATAATCCACACAAATTTAATGTGACCATCCTTCTCAATGTTGATCATCATAAGACTAACCCATTCAGATTAATCAATGGGATAAATAACCCTTGCATAATGGTATATTAGGGATCATCTGATATGGTCATTTTTTGACCGATTAAACACCATCAACCAATTTTATATGCATTTTTACTAATATCATATGCACTCCTTTCATCTCTATGTAGTTCAACAGTAAGATGTCTTGATACTCCTATAAGAGTTCAAAGATTTTAGCTAACTCTGCTTTAGAGTAGTAATTTCCCATAATAACCATTTTAGGTGTCTTATATCCCAATATTATACTAAACTATTTGAAGTGGCATAAATTATGGTCTCTCCTTGGACTAAATAGTATATTGAACACCCCATGACCCATATGTTATAGGCAAGTTTAAGTGGTCAAATGAAAACTCTGACAGATTAGCACTAGTACCCTCATCAACTTGATATACAAATTTTTGCTTGCCCTTCTAAATCTATTCTCAATGGTCATATTCTGATTGGGGGTCATGTTCTAATTGAGTCCTAGCAAGAGTATCGAGTTCTTAGAAGCTGGCCAAATTATCCTAAGTTGTGCCGTGCATTATCCATATTTGGTCTTCAATCAACACCTAATCCCCTATAACTACCTGACAGATGGATTATAAAGATAAATTCAAATCCATTCGTGATGAAGAAAATTAAAATTGGTAAGTAGACTATGTTTGATGCACTCCCATGTATTTGTATCTTCACACTTTTCTTGATGAATGTATGATGCCCTAGCCTAGGCACACAGAGTACCATAAAATGCATGAATTCATAAGAATTATGGTAAGAACATTTCATCGATGTTCCAAAGGCTTTCATATTATGTTATATTTTTTTTTGAGGGAAGCAATATAATTATAAATTAAGGTGGCATGAACATGATTATCATGGTGAAAATGATTCAGCCTGGCTATGCATACTTATTTCTAAGTGCTCAATTGGTGTTAGTGAGTAAACCACCATCAATTAGTAGTTCTCTATAATATAAAGTTTAGCATGCACATGCATTTTTCTTCAAAAACATAATAATTTTATCACTATTTTAAGTATTCTCATACTTGCATCTAACCATGAAATCTTGGTTCTTGGTCCAACTATAAGGGTAGTGCATTCATTGGGCATCCACCAATGAGATGAATAAACTTATGGTGTGTAAGTAGCTTGCATGGAGCATTTATTTTTTGGCCAACTACAACACAAACTCATCCTGTTAGATCATATGAGTTGTGAGCCCAATTTTCATAGGAAATGTTGGTAGTGTCAAAGATAGATTATGCATCTCCCCATTATAGCATACCATCAAGAATAAGATCTGTTGTCACCAAATCTTGCACCCTAGAATAAGTTGTTCAAACTTCTTCCATGTTTGGGTAACATGGGAACATTTCCAAGTATGTGGGTGTACCTATATTGGAAATGAGCCTCTAGATTTAAGGGTTAGCTCCCTGAATGTATTTTGAAATGCTCTTATCTGTGTCAACTAGTTACTTATGGGGAAAGGAGTTATAGATTGCATGAATTTAACCTACTCTAAAGGAGGTGATGCACTACATGTTCAAATATCCACTCTCAAGATTGAACTCATTAGCACACTAATAGACTATGAATAAAACTAATGCAGTGTTTATAATGGTTTCCAAGCAATAATGCTTCACCTAGAGGTCAATTTGATGGACTTAAGATGGAGGGAAATGAGGGTAAGGCTTTATTGGAAAACACTTACAGTCAACTATCCACTCTATACCTGAGACATCAACCTTTAGACATGCTAGATGACTTGTAATAGAGTTTATTAGCACTTAGGTTGAACATGGACCTACAAAGGAAAGATAACAACTACTTTTACATATCAAACAACTACAAAACACTAAGCATATATTAGTAAATAAAAACAAAATGCTCTATTCATTACTCCAAGTGGTGTAAAATATAATTTTTGGTAGAGTCTAGTCATACCAGCCTAAGGGATCCTTAACAATAGCTCAAAGTCTATATTTATAGAAGAAAGGCCTTTAGAGAGAGACTTTATTACTAAAAGAGGAATCAATGAGCTCAAATCCATTTGAACTATAGTTACAACTACCTTTGTATTTGTGCTCATTCAATCTTATTAATTGATCTAGTTTACTTCAAGTGGTTACATAGTGAAATTATTCCTCATTGATGCCCCCTAATGGTTGTAACAATGGGATCAAGTTATTCCAAGCCAAGTCTTAGCATCAATGTAGTTACAACCATCAAATCAATTTGTTAGAGCTTTGTCCTAGTGCTAACTATTCTTCACTAGTTCATCATGGCATGCAAAGGTGGAGAAAAGGGTCCTTTTCATGTAGTTGGTCCTATAGATGAAACCATTGGGGCCTATGTATATGCCTTCATGGCATCCTTTGAAATGATAACTCTTGTTCAAACTGGAACATGCTCAAACTCATCTGCATGTTCATAGATCTACTATAGATGGATAACTAATCTCAAACTATTGTTTTTCCTATAGTCATTATATTGATGCAGACCTATAAACTACATAACCACTTTCTTGATCCAAATAGGTCCAAATAGACCCATTATATCATTATGGGAACTGAGAGTTCACCATATGCAATTATTTTTTTCTAAAATGGTGAATACAGTCACATAATGAACCTTGTATGATAAACCCTTGAGCTAGAGGTCTATATTAAGCTTTAATGGTGGTCCCTTTATGTTCTTGATCACCTTGGCTGCATCACTATGTCTTTTTCATGGAATTTTATTGAGCTTAAATTGTGGCATGTGCCCTTTTAAAATCTTTCCCTAGTTTAACCTTGGTCATGTGTTTGATCTCTAGGAAGTCCCTTAGCTTCTCTACCTTTAATTTCATTAGTTGTTGACTATGACTTAGATCATTAACTCATTAAACTTTAATCATACCTTAACAATCTCTATGGTATCAGTTAATGTGAGCCCTTGGATTTGTCCTTGATCTGTCAACTCTATCCAAGCTAGTACCACTTGGTACTCTTGTATTTGCACTCAAGATATACTATTAGTCTACTTTCTTTATGCACTTATGCCACATGGTGGCCTCTTGATCTCCTTGACCTTTTGAATCATCTCGCACCATTGGATCAAGATGTATGATGCAATGTGAACCATTGAATTTTCTTGGATTTAACAATAAATAAGTATTTACTATAGTCTAAATTTGACATCTGTATGATCATCATTTGACATCCACATGACCATCATTGATGTCTGCATGACCATCAAATTTAATACCCTAATGGTTTTTTCCATAGCTTAAGGTTGACATCTATGTGAATTTCTCCCATTATTTGACCAACTTTAAAATCTTGGATCTGGAAGCGAAAAGGTCATGGAGGCACCAAATTTGTAAGAGATGTTCTTGATACTAAAAGGATTGTGCCCACTTGATTCTCTAGTTTTGGGATATTTATAAGTGTGTTTACAAAGTGTTCAAGTGATCTGAACTATGTCATTTGAACCTAAATATATATTTGTTGAGGCTTAAATTTGACACTTGTATGAACATTTTACAATGTATGACCAACTTTGAGGATGTAGATCTTGAGCTATAAAGCTTACACGAGTGTGAAATTTGTAGATCAAGATATTGGCATAAAGAAATACATGACATTGTAAGCTTTTAGCTCATGAGGCTTTTTGAGGTGGACTTATAAAATGCACAAACAAGCTGACCAGTGTGTTTCCATGTGATGTGTAGGATGACCTGGCCCTTTAGTCTTGACAAGTTAAACTTTGAAGGTTTAGATCTTGAGATAGAAGACTCGTTGAGATATGAAATTTTTAGAGAATGATCTTGACACTAAGGACATTGATCATGTGTGGTTTGATGGTCACATGAGGGTTTTTGAGGTGCATTTATTAAATGCACAAGTGAGCTAGTCCATTTTTTTGGTATGACATCCTAGTGATGGCTTGATCTACTTAGGCTTGAGCTTGAGCTACTGCTTGATCTTTGAAAGCTCAAAAGAACTTCTTGAGGTTTGTGAAAACTCTCTCCATGATCCTAATCTATTGGACACCATGAAAACCTGCCACTTACATATATGACTCTAAAATGACCCTTAAGACACCAAATGACACAAAGACTAAGCTAGACTATGACCAAAGCTAGAATGGCATATGAAATAACATCAAATGAAATAGAACATACCCTATGAAATTGTTAAAATCCCCTATACAAGATTTTGAATATAGGGGATTAAACCATTTGGCTTGTGGTAAAAATGGTTAATATTCTTGGTGATTTCCAAAGGGTGGCATGCTTGTTATGCCATGACCAATTGCCTAATCTTGTCCATTGGGCTTAAAAATTCACAATTATATAGGTTTGACATATAAATTTCCTTGACAACACACCAAACAATAAGAATAAAACACAAAGTAAGAAACACACATGTGATTCATGAGCACTTATGGAATAAAACACAATAAGAAAGGAAACACACACCTATTCTAATATTTACAAAACTGACCTTAAATTCTTAATAACAATGTTTCAAATGTATCCCATTCATAGGGATAGGTAGCTCTTTTCCATTCATCCTTGCTAACCAAAAAGAGTTCCTTTGCTTACACTTGATGATGACATATGGTCTGCTCCATAGGGTATCAAATTTGGTATGTCTCCCTAGTTTTGCTCTATCTTCATCCCATTTAAATACTATGTCACCTTCTTGAAATGATCTTGGAGTTTATTTATTTTCAAACAACCTCTTAATTAATACTTGGTGATGACCCATAGCTTGATGAGATTTATCTCTAGTCTCTTTCAACTCCATTAATTTTGTCAATCATACTTCCATTGGGGTATTCTCAAGTAACTCTAGTTGATTTGCCAACTCTAAGGCAGGTAGATCTTGAGAGATAGACAACCTAGCTTCCCTTCCATAGACAAGCACACAAGGAGAATTCCCTATTGACCTCTTGGGATTTATCCTATCAGCCCATAAGGATACCTTTAATTTAGTGTGCCAAGATCTTTGGTTATTCTCTAAGGTTCTCTTAATGATTTTGATTAGATTCTTGTTAGTAGATTCAGCCAACCCATTACCTTAAGGGTAATAGTTGGATGAAGTGCTCAAAAATATGCCATAACTTTTTGCCTAATCAATGGTCTTAGCACCCATAAAAACAAGAGCATTATCTGAAATAAAAGGAGCACCAAACTTTGTTATGGTGCTCTCATAAAACTCCAAGATAACATTCTCATTATTTTCCTTCAATGTTACTACCTCAACCCATTTTGTAAAATAGTTAGTTGCTGTGAGTATCCATTTATGACCAACACTTGATGGGGGATTTATCATGCTAATGAAATCAAGATCCCATTGCATGAAAGGTTGATCAACTTGGATAGGATTCAAAGGAAGAGCTGCAAGCTTTTATTTTACTAAAGAGAAAGCATATTTTCCACACCTTCTCACCCAAGCATGGAAATATTTGAAGAAGATAGGCCAATAATATCCTAGCCTCATGATCTTATAAGTTTTGGTTTTTGGAGAGAAATGACCTCTTACTATCCCATCACAAAAATTCTCAAGTAACACTCCAAACTAGTCATTATCAATGTATCTAATAGCACACCATTGATGTCCCTCCTAAAAATCACATCATTCACAAGACAAAAGGGAATAGATTGTAATCTAAAATATCTCTTTTGTGATCTACTCATATTATTAGGATACTCACCATTTTGAGGAAATTTGATCATATCCTGTGTCCAACTTTAGGGAGGTAATGAACCAGTTGATTAGGAACAATCATGATTGACTAGAACCTCTTCATTTGAATCATGGAGATCTGAAGTTAGATGTTCACAAAGGCCTTTACCCCTTCTCAGTTTTGTCACCTTAATATCAACATCACATTCTATTACTTTAGTGATCCACCCTACATTCTTTTCACTAAGATCTTTACTCAAGATAAACTCTTTGGTACTAGGATGAAAGACCATAACATGAATATTATTATTTAAAACCATATGTTTGAACTTCTTTAGTCCCCTTATAACAACAAGGACTTTTTTATCTACAAAGGTGTGCTTAAATTCATAATCTTCTAAACCTTAACTAAATAATGCAATTGACTACTCCACACGCTCATCAATCTTTTGCATTAGCATGGCTGAGATAGTATCTAGGTTGGAAAATGAATACAACATGAAGTCTTTAATAAAATTAGGATTCACAAGAATTACCCTCTTTGGTCCAATAAAAGACTTGGTTCTTCTTGAGCATAGCTGTGATAGGTTTCATCAAAGATGTAAAACCAGTTATGAACCTCCTTATGAAATTTATCTTGCCTAATAAACTTTGAAGACCTTTCTTATGCAAGGACAATGATAAGCATATAATAGATTATATCATCTTAGGATCAATAGTCAAACCATCCTTGGAAATAATATCTTTTAAGATATTACCTTCATGAACAACAAAGATGCACTTTTTTGGATTAAGAGATAATCCGTATTGCCTACATATTTAAAACACTTGCCTCAAGTGTTGTATGTGTTCATTAGAATATTTATAAGACATTTATATATCACTAGATAAACCAATAACATCTCATTGATCAAACCTTTGAAGGCCATTTCCATTGCTCTTTGAAATGTGGCACCAACATTGGACAAACCAAAGGGCATCTTCCTATAAGAAAAAGTTCCCCATTTAGTAGTGAAAGATGTCTTAAACTGATCATCCTCACTGAATTAAATCCAATTATAGCCTGAATATCCATTTAGAATATAAAAATGTTGAGAAATTGAAACCATTTACAAAATCTGCTCCATTGAGGGTAAAGAATAGTGATCTTTGATTGACACTCTATTAAGATCTCTAAAGTTTACACAAAGTCTTATCTCCCCATTCTTATTTCTAATGGGCACAAGGTTAGATAATCATGTTGAATGTTTGATGGGAAATATTATCTTAGATTTAAGGAGTTTGGTAAGCTCTAACCTCATGAGTTACTCAACCTTGGGGTTGATGGGTCCTTGATTCTATTTAATCGACTTAACTCTAGGTTCCAATTCAATGATATGGTGTGATAGGATAGGATAAAATATTTTTAGGTATTTATATTCCAAAGCAAATATATCATGAAACTCTCTACATAGTTTAATGAATGCTTGCTTTTCTAATGTATAACATACCTTACATAGTTTGAGGAGTTTGTCCTTAAAGATCAAGACTCTTTCGTAATTCTCCTCTTTTTTAGACATACTCACTTTCTCCTTCTTATTTTGATCATTCTCATTGAAGATAATTTCTAAGGTCACCAAAACCTTAGGTATTTTATTGGTTCTTAATTGCACAATCTGATCACCCAATTGTTCTTAGAGCATCCTTTTATTCCTTGAAGAAAACTCAGCATCATTTTGCAAGAAACATGCAATGTGTTTGTCACTATCAAACACTTGACAAGACACTTTATTATCAAGTACAAAAGGTCTGATAATAACCTTAATATGAGACTATTTTACCTCCTCTTTTATGGTAGTTAGTCTCTCAACATGACTATTATGCTCCTTTGGGACTGATTAAATATTGAATGCATTAAAATCTTTGAGAAAATACCATACCCTATGCTTGTATGACTTAAGCAAAGGGTTCTTGGAAATAACCACATTCCTCACCTAATGCACAACCAAATCACTATCTCTATATACTTGCAAGTTCTTGATTCCTTTTCTCTTTGCCCATTGAAGGCCATGAATTAAACCTTCATACTCAACCACATTACAAGTACAACTGAAATGAAATTTTTATGAAGTATAAAAATATTGATTATATGGGGAGACCAACACAACACCAACCCCTGCACCAAATTTACTTCTTAAACCATCAAAATACATCTTCCATAGCTCATCATATTCACCCTCTTCCTTGGTAAGTAGAGTTGTTGGTACTCCTTCATGTATACAATACACTCCTAAATAAGTTCCTCCAAAAAATCATAGGGATCATTCTCATAAGTATTAGTGGCATATTCATCAAGAAACAAATATAAAATATCCTCAATCTTGGAATAAGTGTCATCATCTACAATAGAGTGCTTTTCTTCATGTGCCACACAATTTAGATTGGAACTTATCTCAATGTAAGGCTAAATATGAAACCTTGCAAGGGGTTGTGTCCTAATTATCACCTTGGATCCATACCTTATTTTAAATGCCAATAAGGACTATTTAGCTGAGAGATAACCACCTATCTTGGTTGTGAATTCCCTTATAGACATAATGTAAAGTGGGCTCAGAGATCAATAACAACCATGTATTTTAAGATAGGAAAACTAGGACAATCATGAAAGAAAACCTTCAAGACTTTTATTAGTCATACTATCTTGGCAAGTGTACCATATAATTGAAGGACCCCTTAGCTATGTGGCTCATATTTTAGGTCCAACTGTCAACTATGACTTTGGGCATGATAGAAGTAGAAGCTCCACTATCAACTATGCAATTATATACAAACTTATCACCTATAATGAGGGTGAGGTAAAATGGTGGAGGTTTCTCAGCCCTAGTGGATGGTTCAAAAATGGTACTAGGAGAATTTTCAAGAGAAACAAGGCCATGACTCTGATGTGAGGATGAGACACTAGTAGGGATAGCAGATAACTACTTTTGTAGGAGTTCTTTCTGACCAGGCATATGAAGAACATCCCAAAGAGAAATGGATGTTTGAGTGTTCTTCAAAGAATATAAAATGTTTAATTAAGCCATACCTAATTTCTCTTGGGATCTTTTAGGTAGAGAATTACTTGGATCTTGAGGAATAGGAGTAGACCTTACCATACTTTGACTTGATGTAGATGTAAAAGTTTTTGGAACTATCACACTTGTAGCTATGTCTTATTGCCTTGTAGGAGGATTGGATGAGCCTTTGGTCATGTTACTATCACCTCCTAGAGCCTTACGCTTGGCCATTATATTATCTACAACATAGGCTCCTTGATTTATCCCAAAAGTGTCTTTAACTAGGAAATTAGTGAAGATATCTCTTTGAGATTACTAATCCTCATTAAGTTACATCATCACCTTATCCTCATTTGATAGGAGGGGAGTAACTCCTCCTTGAGCCACTAGAGCTTTCTCTCTATTGTCATTGGCATCCATAAATTGATCTTGCTACCAATCTTCTCCCTACACCAAATTACTATGAATTGGTACCATCTCCCTTGCATTGGTGGTAGAGTTAGGAATATATACATTAGTAGGCCTATTGAGATTAGGCTACCATTAGCCTCATCCTCTTTCATATTGTTGACCATATTTTTGTTGATAGGGGTAAATATTTTGATAGACACCTTGTTGCATATTAGCTTACCTATTTTGAGACTCTAAGGCTAGGAACTTTTCATTCCAATCAACATTATTTTTTGATTACCTAGGATAAACCTTAGTTTTGGTATTAGCATTATAACTTGAGCCAATTTGGGAGTGCTAACATAAGTATGAGATAAAGGAGGCATAGATAAAGTAGGAGGCAATATTCCAGCTTGGATGAGGCTATTCTCAACTTTGATATCAAGATCATATGCTTCGAGAAGAGTGGAATCTCCCATAGATTAAAACATGACAATAATTTTAGTCCCAATGGATTTCAAGTAAGTAGGGAACACAAGGCTAGTAGGTGGTATCATAGGAAGAGGCAATATATTCCAAGTCTTCTAAAACCTTTCATTGAAGTCATGCATTATTTATTTGGGTCCCATTTTTATCATGTTGAGCTAATATATGAGAGAGGCATGGTCACTTTCATTTCCAAATCTAGAATTAAAAAACTCTCAAAACTCATCCTACATTATGATGCATCCACCTTATAGAGTCCCATACCAATCAAGATCCTTCCCTTTAAGGGACATGGCAAGGAGTATAATGAAAATGTTCTATCAAATAATATTGTAGAAACTACAAAAGCTAGAAACATATCTAATGTGCTCACTAGGTGTAACATGACTCTCACCATTAAATATGGGCACACCTTTCATGGAATTAGGAGGAATGTCATCATATACTAGAAGTTAAATTGTATTTTTAGTATTAAAGGTAGGGAAAACATGAGGTCTATCCATGTCTTCTTCTTTAATATCTTCAATTTATTCAGCCTCTTCACTCTCTTCCTCTCTAGCAAAATCTACTCATTCTTCAAAGGGTAGATTATACTATGGATACGAAACTTCAAGAGGAATTTTAGGCTGAATGGGTGGGTTAATGGGATTGCATGTTTTACCATAGGATGACCTAGTGAGAACCATGAATTATGAATGCATGTTTATAACAAAACAATGTCCTTGAACCAAATTTACCTTGGAGGAGTCACCAAATAATGAGTAGCATACGAATTTACAACTGATGTTATCAAGACCAACATTAACCTTGATAAGTTGTTTTGAAGACAATGGGTCCCACCGGGTGTGCTAAAACTATTTTCACCAAATCTCACACCTGAGAAGTTGTTCAAGCTTCTTATATATTTAGGAAACATGGGAACATTTCCAAGTATGTGGGTGCACCTATATTGGAAATGAGCCTCTAGATTTAATGGCTAGCTCCTTAAATGTATCTTTAAATGATATTATCTATGCCAACTGATTACTTACAGGGAAGAGAGTTAGATATTGCATGAACTAAACCTAATCTAAAGGAGTTGATGCATTGAATGTTCAAAGATCCACTATCAATATTGAACTCATTAACACACTAATAAAATATGAATAAAACCAATGTAGTGTCTACAATGATTTCCAAGCAATAATGCTTCACTTAGAGGTCAATTTGATGGACTTAGGTTGGATTTAAATGAGGGTAAGGCTTTATTAGAAATCACTCATAGTTAACTATCCACTCTATACCTGAGACATCAACCTTTAGACATGACAAATGACCTGAAAGGAAGTTTTTTAGCAGTTAGGTTGAAGTTGGACCTATAAAGGGAAGATAACAACCACGTTTGGATATCAAACAAATATAAAACACTAAGCATACATTAGTAGAAAAATACAAAATGATCTATTCATTGCTCTAAGAGGTGCATAATACAATTTCTAGCAAAGTTTAGTCATACCAACCTAAGGGATCCTTAAAAATAGCTCAAAGTCTATATTTATGAAGAAAGGACTTTAGAGAGAGAGACTTTGGTTCTAAAAGAGGAATCAATGATCTCAATTCCATTTGAACTAAAATTACAACTTCATCTACATTTGTGCTCATTCAAGCTTTCTGATTGATCCAAGTTACTTCAAGTGGTTATAAAGTTACATTATTTCCTCATTGATGCACCTTGACAGTTGTAATAATAGGATCAAGTTATTTTTAGTTATATCTAGGCATTAATGTAATTACAACCATCAGATCAATCTGTTAGATCTTTGTCCTGGTGTGAACTATTATTCACTGGTTCATCATGGTGTGTAAAAGTGGAGAGAAGGGTCCTTTTCATGCAGTTTGTCCTGGAGATGAAACCATTGGGGTCTACATGTATGCCTTCATGACATCCTTTGAAATGATAGCTCTTTTTCAAACTGGATCATGATCAAACTCATCCCCATGTTCATAAATCCACTATAAATGGAAAACTAATATTAGATTATTGGTTTTCCTATAGTCATTATATTGATGTAGACCTATAGACTACATATCCCCTTTCTTGATCTAAATAGGTCCAAATAGACCCATTATGCTACTATGGGAATTGAGATTTCACCATATGCACATATATTCTTCTAAAAATGGTGAACATAGTCACATAACAAACCTTGCATGACATAAAACCTCAAGCCAGAGGTCCATATTAAACTTTAATGGTGGTCCCTTTATGTTTTTGATAACCTTGGCTGTATCACTGTGTCTTTTTCATGGAATTTGATCAAGCTTCAATGGTGATATGTTCCCTTTGAAACGTTTTCCCTGGTTTGACCTTGGTCATGTGTTTGATCTCTAGGAAGTCACTTAGCTTCTCAACTATTAATTTCATTGGTTATCGACTATGACTTATATCATTGACTCATTAAAGTTTGCTTGCTCCATCTGATCTCTATGGTATGAGTTAACATAAGCCCTCAGATCTATCTTTGACTTTTCAACTCTATCTGAGCTGGTGCCACTTGGTAGTCCCACAGTTGCACTCAAGATCCATTATCAGTCTACCTAATTTACATGTTAGGATCAATCAAAGTTTACTAAAGCCTTCACATAACTAACATAGAAAATATGGAAGCTTGCATAGATAATCTCAAAAATATTTCAAACACATTGAAAATATATTGTTCACTCTCATATCAAAACCATTCAGGACATTACATATATATAGGAACATTATTCCTATATTTATGGAGATTATCTCTCCATTAATATTTTCTCCCCAAATCCCTCAGATTATGCAAACTCGATATACAACATATTATTGTAATAATATATCTAAATAATATTATATACAAACCTATTTTTGTAATATTATTTATAACAATATTACTACCAAATATAACTATCAAATAACCTATACATAATAATGAATTATTAATCACGTAATTATTCATATTATAATTTATAAATTACTATGAGGGCTAAATTTTTTCCTAACATTCCCCCCTTAGGCCTTAAATGGTAATTTATGTTTCATAAGACTTAATAAAAGTAATGAAGGAACACATCAACTTCTTATCTACCATTCACTGTTGAGAACACATTAATAAAATTAGTCTGGGAACTTATAACAAGAACATCTACCATCAACCATTCACTAAGGGAACACATCAACCTAATAGTGTGGGAACCATGACAGGAACACCATATGTTTAACTTTCACTCTTACCTCCAAGAATTGGCATGAACAGAACTATATGCCACCACATACTCTTAGGTTTTCATACTATTGACGTAACCTTGTTGCACATGATCACTACTATGTAAAGGAATGTATCCCATATTTACTTTATGTGATAGTAATAGATGTATCACTGGGGGTCATCTAGAGAAATAAGTAAGGTAGTCATGAGATCTCTACAGTATCTACTTTCCTAACTTTTACCACTTTCCTGTTTCTTTTAAACACCTTTTTTAAATGTAATGCCCTATATGAGAAAACAGGGAATTATCCTCTTATTTTTTACATAATAAATAAGTGTTGAATATATATATATATATATATATATATATGTGTGTGTGCCATTATTTCAAGAAACACCCCTTCATTAGTGGCTAATGAGAGGTGTAGAAAGCCTCCAACCTCCATTGCCTCCAACCTCCAATAGGTCATTTCTTCACTCAACCGACGAAGATTTAAAGTTTAGTTGCATGTCACTTTGATTGAAATGGGGTCCCCCCTTAATAATGACACAATCGACATTAGAATGTTGTAGACAAGTGATAATGCATCCTTTACATTTTTTTTTTGCCATACTTGGCATTAACTAAAATGACTCTCTAAAAATACACTAAGATTTTTTGATAATAGACCCAAATAATAAACTCAACCAATAAAAATGATTTTGACATTTTGACTCATTTTTAACTTTGAGTCTAAATACTAAGATAACTAAAACAAAATAAACCAAATGACTCAAATATTAACTAATACCAAAATGGCATATATAACACATATCCCTACTATATTATTGACCAAACCTAAATAAATATCCACCTAAATACCATAGGTTTTAACCAATGACCAAAAATAATAATTTTGATGACACATAATCTTAAAATGAATCCTCATATCCTTCAAATTATTAACATAAATCTAATAAAAACATCTAAATTCAAACTTTAAACTATTGAATAATAACTTTGAAACACAATATAATGGATAATGGAATAACTAAAAACTTTTTGACTTTAAAAATAATTACTGATTATCTTAGCCATCAACAAACTTGAATTAATGCATAACCAATCAAGGTAGCCAAATAAGTGTCCAAGGTTAATGCTTTGATGAGCATGTTGGATAGAAATTTGGAGAAGGTGATGCAATGTGGATAATACTAAGAAGCTTGCATGAATTAGAAACTAGATGTATGATATTATCATGCACAACACTACACGTCAATTCATTTGGTATGCCTTTTCAATTAGAGACCTGCCATATAGAGAATATTCTATAGGCTGAGCTTGTGGGTAACTTTCCATTGCTAAATTTGAGCATGAAGTCTTTGATCCCATGTGTGTTTGTGCACTCCTCGTAAAGACTTTGAGATTATTAGCTTTATATCCTCTTGTGCCACATGCACCTACTCATGGTAATCCATGTTGAGAGAACATTAGTTACTGAAAAATATTGTAAGAGACAATCATTGCTCAGTGAATAAATCAAATCCATGTTGAAGCTTTTGTTGAATACATGAATGCTGTAGACAATTTTTTTTTTTAAAATGTCCTCAATTGACCCAGTTAACAAAACTTAACCTATACCAAAATGAAGATATAAAATAGTAGATCGAAATGACATCATATGTGGAAAAGTGATGTGGAATATCAAAGATAAACAAGACTGATTACAAGAACAATAGTAGGGTGAAAAATCATTGTAGGTAAATTATGAATGATAGAATTTATTAGATAGAGGATACAACTACAAACTTCTACATCAAAGCCATGATTAGACATGCTCTGATAATAGCATGCTTTGATACCACTATTAGGATCGATTAGAGTTTACCAAAGCCTTCATGTAACTAACATAGAAAATATGGAAGCATGCATAGACAATCTCAAAAATATTTCAAACACATTGAAAATATATTATTCACTCTCATATCAAAACCATTCAAGACATTACATATATATAGGGACATTATTCCTATATTTATGAAGATTATCTCTCCATTAATATTTCTTCCCAAATCCCTCAGATTATGCAAACTCTATATATGATATATTATTGTAACAATATATCTAAAAAATATTAGATACAAAATATATTCATAATATTATTTATAACAATAATACTACCAAAAAACCTATATGTAATAATTATTTACAAATTACTATGAGGGTTAATATTTTCCCTAACATTACACACTTATGCCATAAGGTGGCCTCTTGAGCTCCTTGACCTTTTGACTCATCTCGCACCATTGGTTCAAGATGTACACTATAATATAAACCATTGGATTTGCCTAGATTAAAAAATAGACAACTATTTATTACGGTCTAAATTTGATGTCTGTGCAACTATCATTTGACATTCATGTAACCATCATTAACATCTACACGATTGTCAAATTTAAGACCCTAATGTTTTTTTCCATAACTTAAGGTTGAAGTATATGTGAATATATCCCATTATATGATCAACTTTGAAATCTTGGATCTAGATGCAAAATGGTCATAGAGGCACCAAATTTGTAGGAGATGTTCTTGATACTAAAAATATTGTGCCCACTTGATCCATTAGTTTTAAGAGCTTTCTAAGTGTGTTTACAAAGTATTCAAGTGAGTTGACCTATGTGATTTGCATGATGTTTGTGTGACTGCCACTAATAATTTGAAACTAAATGGATATTTTTTGAGGCTTGAACTTGACACTTGCATGAATGTTTTGCTTTGTGTGACCAACTTTGAGGATGTAGATCTTGAGCTAGAAACCTTGTGCGAGCGTGAAATTTGTAGAGAAAAATATTGACATGAATAACTCCATGGAATTATAAGATTTTAGCTCATAAGTATTTCTAAGTTACACTTATAAAATGCATAAATAAGTTGATCAATGTGTTTCCATGTGACATGTAGGATGACTTGGCCCTTTAGACTCGACAAGCTGAACTTTGTAAGCTTAGATCTTGAGATAAAAGGCTCATCAAGATATGAAATTTGGAGAGAATGATCTTAGAACTAAGGGAATTGATCATGCATGGTATGATGGTCACATGAGGATTTTTTAGGTGCATTTATTAAATGCATAAGTGAGCTGGCCCATTTATTTTGTGCATGACATCTTGATGATGACCATATTCACTTAGGCTTGTGCTTGAGCTATTGATTGATCTTTGAAATATCTAAATAACTTCTTGAGGACTGTGAAAACTCTCTCCATGATATTTACCTATTAAACACCATGAAAACTTGCCACTTGCATATATGACTCTAAAATGACCCCTAAGACACCAAATGACACAAAGACTAAGCTAGATTATGTCCAAAGCTAGAATAACATATGAAATGACATCAAATGAAATAAAACATATGCTATGACATTATAAAAAGACCCTATGCAAGACTATAACTATAGGGGTTGACTAATTTTGGTCTATGGTAAAAATGGTCAATATGATCTATATACTTATTTCTTTGTGTCAGGATGTTATAGATGTGATTAAGGTCTTCGTCAGCATCAACTATTTATATAAAAGTGGGACTTGGTCATATTAAGAGGATGACCACACACTTAGTATCATTCTCAAAGATGATGTTGTGCTTCTTGAAATTCAAGTCAACATTATTTTCATAGAAGCATGGTCATCCCAATAGGGTTGGGAAATTATCAACTTTAACTAGTTTAATTACGTTAAAATCACCTTTGAATAGGACACCCAAGATGTTGACAGTGGTATCATTAATAATGATTATAGGCACTAATAAAGTCTTGTTAGCCATAAATAGAATGTGTAGGGAAGGTTTCAAAGTGGGGCTTCCCATCTTCCTCTAGGCATATTTTGTAAGAACATTAACTTATGCACTCGTGTCCACTAGTATATCTCATATCATCTAACTATCAATGGATGCATTCACAATGACCTCTTTATCATAATCCACATTGGTTTGATATGAGTTTCTCATGTTGACTAGTATATGACATATCATCCAACAATCAATGGATGTACTCATAATGACCTCTTTATCATAATCAACATTGGTTTAGATATGAGCTTCTTGTCATCGTGCATAGTTCAAATGATGATCCACCAAAGTCTTGGTAATTTATTATCATAAAAAATTCTTAAGGAGATGGATGATGTTCTCACTAGGATGAAGCTTGCAAAGATCTCAAAATTTATCCTACCTAGAGTCAGTTGAGATAGTCTCTCTTTGCATCTTAACATACATGGCAAACGTCCTTCTCCTTCAAAAACACAATTTTACCTTATAGTTTAGATACCAAGTCCATTGTGTCATGTAACACTTCTTTATATTATTGGGAATATAGGTAGTGATGTGCATAAGTTTCTTCACACTAAACATTTTTGATAGGTGGATTTGAAATTACTTGGGAATGAGTACCACTATGTGTAGTAATATTTACCTTAGGTTTAGTTGGTGGAGTGTCAGGGCACAATCTCCACTGAGCACTTGGATTTTTTCAATATAATAATACTAATTCCCTTCTCTTTCCATTCTTTGGTCATGGCTGCATACAAATCAGGACATTCTTCTAGGTGATGTTTATTTTTACAAAAGGCACATATAGGATAGACTATGCAATCATGTTGGTAATGGTCTAGATATCCACATTTGTTATAGGTTTTAGGTGGAAAATAACCATCTTCACATCAATTTCCATGTCCTTGACCCTGGTTATTAGCAATATAATTTTGGCAAGTTCCTCTCGTGTGTGCTTCATAAATATCATTGATGACCCAACACTTATTTGTATCATGTGTGTATGCATCACATATCTTACAATATAGTGACACCTTAGAATGGGTAGTGCATTGAAGTAAGGGATAAATTATTACATCATGATCATCTTAATAGGTCTCACAAGGATATTTTATTATGATGTGAACATCCCTTTGAGGATAATTATTTATATTATGGCCTTCTACTTCATAGTCAACACACTAAAGGCCACTACGTGTATATGATCATTATTGGCCATAAGTTTTTCTAGCTGATAATCCATCACAAAAATATTAAAATCCATAAAAGGTTTGATCCCCATATATATACTTCGCATGGATTCAACATAAAGGGTAGTTTTTAGTAGATCATGTAGTTCAATGAAAGTCTTATGGGATAAGGCTCATAAAAAAGGGAGCAATAACCCTCCAAAAAACCATTGAGCATGTTGAGTTGGGTTAATATCAAATTATAATTTTGATAAAATAATTTTGAAATGTGTATCATATGTGTGCACACTCTTAATGAGATATCACTTGATGTATTTTAAGGCAATGATACTTTGTTGCTCAAACTCAAGGATGTCAAACTCTTGGAAAAAGACAGTCTTCAACAATTCATAACCACTTGCCAAGGGTCAAATTTGTGAAACCATTTTGTGTGCATAATCCAATAAAGTAGTGACGAACTAAGTGGCCTTTCATTTTAAATAAGTGATACTCCAAATTTACCAAATGAGTTCACACTTGTGAATGTGTTCTACCACATTTTTGACACCTCAATATTCAAGTAGATGAAGCATCATATAATAATAGACTCTAGGCACACTAGGTAGTTGTATCCAACCTTGTTTTGGTACTCTTTTAGTTACTTTTAGGCCCTATGTGGGAGATATTCTAATACCTCCAACTCCATCACTTGATCCTCCTCTAAAAAAAACACCACCTGTACTTCCTCCCATGCCTTTTGCAATAATAGGTGCACTAGAAATAGTGGATGATGAGGAAGTTTGATCGAATGTGGTTGGGCTTGTAGTTTGTACACTAATTACATTAGGCCAACCTAAAATTCTAAGGTGAGCCATAGGGTGATATTGCAATAAAAAATTAGACACTAATGATAGATTGTTAACTTGATCTTACACTTCTAGAGACTCCTCTATGGTTTTGGTTTCAGATTCAAATTCATAATTTGTGTTGTTAGTATCCCAGTTTCTAACAATAATTTTGTCAAACTCAAATGCATGAGCATGCACTATGGTGTGGAAATCAGTCCATTTGGATTGGATTTCACTATCAGTGTTTATACTATTTCTTACATGTGTACTTGTGATAGTGAAAGGTATGAATACATGTTTAGGGAATACTCATCATGCCTTTTCTCCTTTTTATAGATTATTGTAAAGCTTATAGTTTCCTCCTATCTTCCTCTAGGATCACTACTTCTCATAGCCTTACACATGGCTTCATCACACTTATGCTTCCATAGTTAATACTATCTAACTTCAATGCTAAACTACCAATCCTATTCTAATGCATACCCTTACATTTCCCCACCAGTCACATTGTTTATGCATGAGAGATTTTAGTCTTTTATGGGGAAGTTATCAAGCCAAAAATCAACCATAAGATTCTTAATCTCTGAATAAAATTGTTTGAGGTACCTTTCACATAGTTCTCTTAAAAAATTGAATAGTGTTTATTCTAGACAAGAATACGTAGAGACCATGTATTCTAAAATATAGTTATTAAGCATTCCCTTCCACCAAAGGCCTACCACTCATCTCCAAGTAGTTTCCAACTTAGCTTAGGTTGTTTGATGTTTTATTGACCAAGAAGCCTTTCATCTATGGTTATTTAAGTGATGTTGTGCATACACTAAAATCCAAGCATGTAAGTGAATGGGTAATTCTATAACTAATATTTCATACAATAAATAATATAGGTGTTATTCTACCCATGTGTGTGTAGAAACTCCTGGTTCAAGATACTAGAGCATAAATTCTCTTCTATGATAACAACCTAACACTTGACATTTTTCAAAGATAGTCATTCGAGCATTTCTCTACCATTGTGACAATAAGTACAATGAGCCTTGATAATAGAACCAAAATGTTGGGTATTTTTCTTTAGGTTCACATAACTAAGTATTAGTTGTGTACCTAATAGAAGGAAGATACCAATGAACTTGCACACTGACATATCATGTGAGGGGTAGCCTTGAGTGCTCACTTGAGGCACATAGGATGGACCAATCCCCATTGGTTTTATCATACAATGGTGTTTTTTTAAGCTCTATCTTACTTAAGAACTTGAGTTATCATATTTATCCATTATCACTATTATCATTATTCTAGAGTTAGCCATTTGATCAATCCATGCAATACTTATAACTAGTATTATAAAAACAAAGTTAACACCACATATATAAATACATCATGATTTTTAAACAAGAAATGGTTTTATTATTTTCATTTGATAATTCTACCAATTTACATTGTCATTACATAATATTTTTAAATCTAAAGATTGATAACTATTTTACGCATCTAACAATATCAACTCTAGTTCTAACAGTTCTAACCATTCCAACTTATAATAAGCTTTCTAAATAAGCTAAGGGGTATTTATACATAGGTGTACACATTTAATATAGTTATATCATTAATATAAAGTGATGACTAATTGATAACCATCAATAATAATGAGTTGTGGAAAGCTCTTACAATCAATTCCTATTGACTTGGGCCTAATTGCCCTTATATACCCTATTTATACTAGATCTTCATGTTTGTGTTTCTCTTATATCAAAGTATAGTGCTACATTCATGATCTCATTAATCCTTGCTACTTATATGAACTATTTTTTAACTACCTCTACTTCTTATGCCCTTATCCTAGTCTTGTGCTTCTGTGAGTCCTGTGTCTATGCTCCTCATTCTCCATTTCCTTGTCTTTTGTGACTCATCCTTCCATGTTCTTCTTCAACCTTTTGCTCTTCTATTCCATCTTCTCTCTTGTCATGATATGTCTACACCTAGGTGCTTTATGTTATTCTCTTACCCTTTTATTCCCACGTTGTGTTACCAAAACATTTAGAATAATTTATTATAAAATTTGGGTCCAATAGTTATTTCATTTGATTTTATAACCATCATTCTAGACAAAATGTGGTATTGATTTATGTTTGTTTAATATGTCTTTGTAACTACCATTCTGGGTAAAATGTGGTATTTATTTGTAATTGCTTGATGTGTTTTTGAAATCACCATTCTTGGCAAAATGTGGTATTTATTTGTGTCTATTTAATGTGCTTTTAAAACCATCATTTTGGGGAAAATGTCATATTTATTTATGATTGTTTAATGTGTCTTTGAAACCACCATATAGGTAAAACATGGTATTGATTTGTCTATGTTTAATGTGATTTTGAAACCACCATTATGGGTAAAATGTGGTATTGATTTGTGGCTGTTTAATGTGCTTTTGAAATAATCCTTCTAGGCAAAACACTGTATTTATTTGTGGTTGTTTATTATGTCTTTGAAACCACTATTATAGGTAAAATGTGGTATTTATTTGTGTCTATTTAATGTGATTTTAAAAGCATCCTTTTTGACAAAACATGGTATGGCTGAATGGTTGTATACTTTGGTCATTATTAAACTGTGGGTATCTATTTTTTATGGTTGAGGCATTTTAGATATCAATATGCTTCATTTTCATTTTGTGTTTACAATAGGCAAAATTTTGGCTCTTTTATTTTTTAATGTGACACCCAATTAAAATATACAAGGTTATAATTGTAATGATGAATAATAGGAGCTATGGATTTACTTTGATGCGATTATTCATGTTTTAAGGAGTTGCTTAAATTCAAAAGTTGGTTCTAGTTGTATGAGATGATGATACTCCCAACTATAGCTTAACATATTATTTTAAACCTATTTATTTAAACTTGGAAATGGCATCTAAAGATTATCATCAGGTGGTTATGAGCTTATTTATTAAATGTGAAAACACTAGTTTGACCACTATGCTTATAGACAAAGGTATATAACATAAAATAAATAGTTAATATGGATATTTGGGAAAATGTATGTGTTGTGGCTTGCTTAATTGGAACTTTAAGCCTTTATGGTTATAGGTTAATCTGTTGAGAAGATTATTGTTCCAAAGCAACCCAACTATTTCCATGTTATTTGTTGGGTTTATTTAGGTATTTTATGGAGTTGATTAATTTTGGATTCGGAATGGAGAGTTCATTAACCTCTCATAAAATTTTAGGTGTGGCTACACCCCAACCATAGGCTTATAAGATAATAATACAATTAAATTAGAAATCCTCATTCAATTTCCTTAGTTCATATCTGAAAATTCTAATTTCTTATGAATATGGTCTTGAATAGAATCCTCAAATGAGTATCATTGAATTATTTATAAATGGCAATATTTGAATTGTCATTTGTGAAGCATACTTATAAAAGAGATTATTAGACTGATGGCTAGATAAGAACATGTAGATAGCCTAATATAGACATGTAGCAAACTATTTGATAGTAGTTATGATGTGGATCTTGATGTTTATGGATATGATTAGCCACAATTTGGATATGAATAAATATTATGTGTTTTAGATAGTCAAATTTACTTGAAAATAAATGAGGTTGTACTATGGTCAAAATTTTATTATGTGATAGTTGGAAACTATATATTATGATTCATAAATTGAATAGATAATGAATTATAATTATGACAAATTTGGAATGAATTTATGAAATTTGGTATTAGTTGCATTAAGAACTCCATATAGACATTGTTGAATGTATTCTCCTTGTATGGACTAGTTGTGAGACTTTTTTCTACGATTTATGTCAAGTTTTGTGTATTAATAAATAGTCATCATTATTGTTAAGGGGTGATGAGTGATAGGTAGGGATCCTAACTAAAATCACTCATAATTTATTAACAAGACAAAAAATAACAGAGAATATGGATTAATGTGGACTAGGATCTAGATTCTATTGAAATATGAATCTATAAATGTTTTGGACAGAGTGATCTTATATATGTATACATTGTCAGGTCCATTATAATTTCTAGTTGTTGTGTTTACCTCAGGTCATAACATATGAAGGTGTACTTAGGGTCTATATGATTAGTTTCATGTAATAGTGATTGTAATCTCACATGTGATTCTCAGATGGTTTTGGATACTTGCATTATCATTATCTACCCCTTCATGAAGGGAAGGGTCAATCCTAGTGGGGAGGTGTATGAGAGACTATCAGTATATGGTTGGAGGTAAAGTGCCTAGATGATGTTCTTCCTCTTTAGAATTGAATCTAAATAAATCATGATACATACTCATGGATACTTCATTTGTTTCTTGATTTGTATTGTTATAATTTTGGTATCATTGTAATAAATTGGATTTCATAGTAGTGGATGTTGTATATCATGTACATTCATCACTCATAATTTTATATCACAATAATGATTGTATATAATGATTTGACATACTTTGAATTTCATTTATTGATGTGATGTACCTTTAAATTATAATATATAATCTATTGCATACTTTTACAATTTTTTGCACCATTAAGACCCTGATTTGGGGCTAAAATGATAATTTATTAAATGTTTAATTAGTGGATTATTATGTACAGTGCAAGTCTTCTATTTAATTGTTTTTAGTTTATTAGTAGCATAGTAAAAAATCTGAATGGTTTAAATATTATAAGATTATGTGAGAATGTATAAATTTGAACTTAATTACTTAAAAAAAAATTGTGTAACTTTAAAATTTAAACTTGGTAGGGTTATAATAATAGGAGTGAGAAAAGGGGAGTTATAAGGGGCTAAAAGAGGGGTCATTGACTATAAAAAGTCAAAAAACACACCAATAATGCCTAATTCACACTAATAATCAACAAAAACACAAGCATTATATAAGCATATAATTTAATGACTAATAAATGTCATCGGGCTATTTTTAGATACCTAAAACACTCAAAGTGTGAATTTCATTAAGTCACAATAGTGTAACTTATTAACACCCCCACCAAACACTTGAATTGGAAATATAAGGTTACTTGCACTCTTTTCTTGCACAACTTTAAATTTCCTTAATAAGTTAATAAAAAAAATATTTGCTATCTTAGTTTTGACACTTTAAAATTCCCCTCAAACAATTATTAGTTATTAAAATGCATGATTTTAGGATATTGTTTTATAAGAAAGAGGTTTTATATCAATATGAAATACAATAATCTCCAAAACAAGTAAACTATGCCTAATACAATTTAAAAAATACATCAAACTTAATTTACATAAAATAATACTCTTGATGTAGTAATTATAGCTATAAGAATCTAAATTTACAATAAGGGTTTGACAAATGGATGGAAATAAAACAACTTGTTACCTAAGGGATTAGCTACGGGCCTAAATCCACTATCCAATTTGTCAGCTTGCATGGTCTAGAAGCTAAAGAAACAAGAACCAACCTAGAGATAAATAAGAGCCATTAATCTATTGAAAGTTATAAATTTAAATACATCAAATATTTTAGCCATGTTAAATGCAAGTAAAACATTGAAGGGAAAATACAATTTTGTAGACACCTAAATTTTGTATTATAAACTTTGGCAACATTAAATTTGACATAAATTGACACACTTGGACATTGCACATACATTTGAATCTTTTGCACACTTTCCCTCCATCTTTCTACCCATTTATTATCTTGGCTAACTCTATTCACTACATACACATATTCAAGATCAACCTAATCAATACATGAACATCCTATAATCCTAGACAAATCTTTCCCATATAATAAATCACTGATTTACACTTCTAGGACAACACTAGTAATAGTTGGATAGTTAGAATTATGACATACATCTACCTCTACTAGTAGTATCTAGGATCACTCAATCACTATTTTTCAGATTGTGAAATATCCATTAGGTTGGCCTAGACATGTTTCATTGGTTAGTCATATTAGAAAATAATAAAGATTCAACTATAAATAAAATCCATTCTCAAGTTTATACTCACTTGGACATCACCTTGAGAATAACTTAAAAAATTGAGGAATCAATTAACGTTATCTTGATAGATTAACATAAAAAGCATATATATTTGAAAACCCCTCAAAGGAGCAACCTTATAGCTAATTTTGATACATAGAATTCAAAGTTTCATGGTGTCAAAGATCAAAACATTCCATTGCTTTATAGATTATTCAAGATTTTTCTTGTGCACACATAGGTGGGATAAATAAATATATTATAAGCCCTATTTGGAGTATTATAACATAGGAAACACTCAACCATTCATTAGGGATTGGTTGGATTTGTCCAACCCAAAATATTGACCTCTTTAGGCCAATTTTGTGGTCAAAATCATAATTAGGGTTTGGATAGAAAGAGAAGGAAAATAAAGATTAGTGTGCAATACCAAAGGAAATCACACACATAGGTAGCATTTACACGTGCATGTGCAAGGGTTTTACTATTTATAGACCCACATAGTACAAAATGACACTTCAAATAACACTAAATAGTGTCAAATATTGTAGTGTCTGAATCTATCAACAATGTATAATAAGATTTTGAGTCTTTTTTTCAAGTTCAAGTAATGTAAAATACAAGTACATAGAATTTATAGGTATAGAGGTACTTTATGTGAGTAACACATAACTATAATAAACTAAGTACACTTCTACCTTGTTGCTTTGTTAATTATAAATCTTAATGGTGCAATATCTAGAACATCAAATTTAATTAAAAAAGTACTTTATTATTATATTTTACATAATTTGATAATGCATAGTTTTACACTATTTTAGGATCCCTAGATCCAAAATAAGTTAAAAAATGTAAATTAAATGCTTTTCATTTTAAGAAAAGAAAATGATTCATAAGGCAAAGCTTACAATTTTAGAAGTTGAATTACAAGAAAAAAATAAAGCATATTGTTTCATTGAGTCGAGTTTGATTCTTAAATAGGCATACCATTTTAAAATGAAATCTTTATGATTTTGTAAATGAATATATAACTTAGCATACAACTATACTATCATTTATAAACTATTCAACTTAAACAAAGTATAGGCACCTAAATTTGGTAGTAGACACTTTGACACACTTTACCATACTTGGAAATTACAAATACATCTAAGTCTTGTACACAATTTCCCATAACTGTCTACCCACCTATTCTCTTGACCAACCCAATTTACTATATACACATATTTAGGGTCACCCTAGTCTATGCAAGAACCTTATAAAATCATAAATAGACTATTGCCATATCTTATATCACTACTTTTCCCTCCTAGGATAGTATCAACACAAAATAGATAATTACAATTTACTATAGGTGTCTAACTCTACTGTAAATATCCAAGAACACTTAATGAATATTTATTGAATTGGAAAGTCTCCATTAGGTTGGCCTATACATGTTTCATGGGTTGGTCAAAATGAAGAATACACAAGAATCAAATATAAATATAAATCAATCCTAAGGTTATACCCATCTTGGAACGTCCTAAAAAACTTTATATATCAATTATAAATATCTTGAGCCATTATAAAAAAGGCATACATACTTGAATTACCTCAAGAGAGAATCTCTAGACCTAATTTTGGATACACATGCAAGTTAGAGTTATATGGTGCCTAATGTTGAAAGCCAAACATTAACTGCATTCTAGATTAACCATAATGTTTCAAACACACACACATATAAACACATCCAAGTGGGATAAATGTGTGTGTTTTTAGTCCTTTTCATAGTATTTAAACATAGGAAATGCTCAATCACTCAGTGAAGAGTGGTTGGGGTTGTCTAACCCAATATACTAACCCATTTTTCAAAGGTCATCTTATGGTCAAAAGTGTGATTAAAATTTTAAATGAAGGATGAATAAATTAGGGATCAACATATAAGACCAAAGGTGAGTACACACAAATGAATCATCTACATGTGTAAGGTGTAGGGGTTTTAGGCACCATAAACCTATATAGTCAACAGGTATAATGTCATTATATCTTGGATAATACTGGTTACTACAGGGATCTTAGTTTCACTAATAACATCTATGTAGGTTTTTAGGTCCTATTTATTGATCTAAGAGGTTAGTTTTCTACTTATATTGGGATTGATGTGGTTAATTACTCATTGTTAAATATAACTATTGTGAATGAATTTAGATTATTATATATATATATATATATATAAATATATAAAAATTTGAATGTAAATTATTGGAAATAATTTAGAAATTTAGATTACTAAATATAGAAAGTGCAACAAATGGATAAGATAATTAGTGGTTAATTGATCTATGGAAGACTATGATTATAGGTAGATGGTAGGAAGGAAGGATGGAAAACTAAACTGTAGGTCACTCAGATTATAATCTAGACCTCTGTGTACACCTAAATGTTATTGTTAGCCTAAGGTTGATACCATCAAACACTATATGCCATGTCTAATGGTTATGTTTCTATAGATTTTACCTCTATATTTTAATATAAACATGTGCGTTTATCTATATTTTAACTCTATGTGTGATCTCAAGGTCTGATTATACACACAATTCATAAAAATCTATCTCCTTCACTTTAAATGCTAGGTCCACTTGTAATGATAGAAATTTGAAGAAAAGTGGATTTAGCTAACCCCAACTACTCCCTGTTGAATGGTTGAGAATTAAATACATTTATAATACTCTAAAGAGGGGATTCAAACCACATGTAGTTATCCATTTTAGGTGAATGTGTGCAATCAACTGATAATTATATGTAATTGTGTTCATAAATACTTAACAACTGAAAACTATAGCTTGGCTCTTGAGTGCTTTAGACTTGGCAAAGACTTGATCTTAGTGAATGATTGGAAAATTGAGAATAATATGGCTGACCTCTTGGAAGTACAAGTGTTTGAGTATGTTTAAAAGTACTTACAAGATTTATAATAGGATTACACCTATTTTGTATTTATAAGAGATCTTTTGGGTACTTTATCACACCATTAACATGCAAAATATATTTACCAACCCATAAGAATGATTCAAGTTGAAAGTTTGACCATTTTTTAGTGTGGTTTGAAACCATCAAATATTATGTTCTAAGTTTAACATTATCATCTAGGAGAAAATAACACTTATTTGATGATTTAGAAATGTCAAAGTAAGATAAATAACTAGTTTGACACAAACTGTGGGATATCCTATAGGTGACTAAGAGAAAGTTGGGAAGGATAGACTCATGGTAGGCACAAGAATGTGAGATAGTGGTGAATAAGTGTCATTTTTGAATGCATAAGTCATGTAGGGTTAATCTAAGTCAAAATAAACACTGATAAGTATTAATTACCATAATTTAGTGTCTATGTATGACCCTTTTTATTCTAGTATTGAAATGTAATACAAATACTAGATTAAAAGGATAAAAAACATTCCTAAGCGTGTAAAACATGCTTTATATTTTAGATAAGGATCCAAATTTTCTTGTTTCTCCTATCAAAACTATAATAGTATTGTAGTAGTCAATGTCATTAGATTAAAATTTGAAAATGCATAAATTAAAACTTGAAATCGAAGAGCAAGGACATAATACAATTGTATGTAGGTGAACCATGTCACACTGTAATTATTTTACCCATTTTTTATTTAGCATGAAAAATGTCTATCAATATGTGTAAAACTTGAAATATATAAGAATGATAAATATATAGTTATTAAAAATTTTTATTTGTAAATGATATATATCAAAATATGTTATTTTTTGAAAAAACTAGGAAGAAAACAACTTAGCTTAAATCTGGATTTATGTTGACTATTTTGATTATCTAACAATAGAAATCAGGAATAAAATCTAAAGATGCTTTTGGAAAGGTCTGTGCTCCCTAGATAGTAGTGTATAATAGTCATGTTTGTCGACTAAAAATTTGTCTGAGTTAATTGTGACTGATATCTAATAGTGAAAGATATAAAAACACAATTGTGATAATATAAGATCATGAATAAAATCTGAAGATATTCCTAGATAGAACCACACTCACTAGACAACAACATAGAATGGATACATCTGTTGATTGTGGACTTGTTTTCATTAACTATGATGAAGATTTGAATCTTCCACCTTTTATGTCTATATTTGTTAAGAGGGTTGAGACATTGATATTTTAATATTACAACACATATATCATTGTTTTATTCTTATTTGCTTTGGGAATTCTAGGGGTCTTTTTGATAGTTAAAACTTACAAAAATAAAGGGGGAGTGTAATGGATTGAGATAACCCAAATCACCCCCTTGATGATTGAATGTTGCCTATGTATCTAGATTATTCAAAGAGGGAAATCAAACCACAAATAGTTCTCCCACCTAGAATGATTGTGTAATTATGCTCCTTGACTATATGTATGCATTTATAAATATAAATTTGATACTTGATAATGATATCTCTTGAATTGATTTGAAATGTTTTCTACTTAGTTTATGGCTTCCCCTTGTGAATGATCTTGAATTTGGAAAGGAAAACACATATTTTATTAAGGTGTGATAATGTGTAAGTGATCAATACATAGTGCCACACTAGGAATAATGAATGACCTTTAATTTATATTTATAATAAAACCTTTTGAGAATTTCCTTTATCCAACCTCATGAAGTGTACAGGTAAACCCAAAATAATATTTTAAAATTTGGAAAGTAGCCATAAATTGGTGCAAAACAAGGTCATTCCAAGTGGAGAAGTCTATGGTAGCATACCTATTTTCCTAACATAGACTTATCCCATAGCATCAGGGATAACTATCCTGAGTTGGAGATAGTTTGAGAGGTTTGATAATTAATTTAGAAATTTTTGTGTAGTAGTGATGATGAACAAAGGGTCAAGCCTGCATATAGATAAATGGCATAGAAAAATGGTGAATAAGAGTCATGTATTTGGGTATAAGTCATGTGGTTTAAGATGTGTCAAGAATTAACATTGTCAAGTACCTATGACTAGATTTAGGTATCTATAATAACTATTTGGAGATGATGCTTCCCTATCGAAGCATTAAATAATGGTTCCTTTTGTCAAACATTTTTAATTAATTAGGGGTGATCAATCCCCATCTTATGTAACTAAGGCAAGTTTCATGGATTGAGGAGTCAAATGTCCCCAATCCTCATTGAAAAACAATAAAGGGTATAGTGCTAGGCCATTTTAGCATTGTAGAATCTCAACTACACTAACCCATATAACTAATCTTGCATTGATCTTGTTACCCCAAGATGGAAGGTGAATGCCATTTATTGGGATCATAAAAAAATTCCAGACCATTGATCATTTTATAATCTCGACCACACTATTAATTTAAACATGAAATAACCATTGCAAATGTACTTTTATATTCAAGGCTAATCATTACTCAATACCATGGAATGTACATGGAAAATATAAATTTTCATAGTGTAAATGTGCATTAACAACTTCATTTCCCATTATTATAGATACTAAACTATGGTATTAAGTACTTTCCAAAGTCACTTTTGACTACCTTTGCATACGTGACTTGTGCATTTATATGCCTTGTATTTAAATTCTCTCACATCCACATGTTCTTTATGAGTTCAACCCTCTAATTTTGTTGTCAATCACCTACACGAAGCTTTCAATATATGATAAACAAACTAAATATCTTACTCAAAAATATCTATATCATAATATCCACATTCATATCTCCTAGGCACTAGCATCAGGCTCAACCAATTTTGTTGATGAAATTGACTTGGGGTGACATTTGTTACTTTCACCTAACAACTACTATTTTTAAAAATTAAATCATTACTATGGGTCAACTCATTTTCCTAGCATGTTGGTGGTGTGAGAAATTGCCCAAAATGGACTCATATAAATATGAATCAAATCTACACTTAGTACTCACTTGGCACACATCTATCAATCATTTATACACTGGTACACATTGAGAAAATATGCCCCATTCTTCCCAAATTATAAATCAATCACTAGGAGTATTCATTAACGAAGTCTAAAATGTATACACACAATATTTTAAAACTTTATTAATTACTACTACTTTCTCTTCTAGGAACCTATCAAGTTTTAATCTCTCTGAATGTAGGCCTTAAAGGGTGCATTGGGAAAGGGGTTGACAGACCCTTGGTGCTTTACAATATTGTTGGCCCATATACCATTACCTAAACTACTACAAGCTACCGTTATCCAATTCCCTAAATAATTAAAACCCACTTATACATTCTCACAAACAATTCACTATCCAAAATAGTCCCTACCTAAACAAACACCCCATTTACTTAGTTTTCCTACTACATTAACTTGATCAACCTTGTTGAGAATTTAGCACATGTTACAGAACTCCATCATCCCAAGCTGACCTACTTTGAGGCCTAACAATTGTATTTTCTACCAAACAAGGTTAACCCAACCAACTTTGTTAGCTAAATTCTTGGGAGGGTTTAGGGTCAATCCTTGACTAAAAATGCCCAACAACTCAAAAATCTACTTATACTATCATTTTGAGGTTTCATTACTTAGTTTTTTCCTTCAAGTAGTAACACTTATCTTGTGAAGGTCTTAGATGTATAAGAGAAGTATTGTATCCTAGAGTTGATCTATCCTTGTGATACTTACAAGTGACAATAACCTCTTACAGAGCACCTTTGGTCAAGGGAGATATTAAGGCATGGCAAGTTCACTTTAACAAGTTAAGTATACTCTTAGCCCTTCATATTTTGGTTAATTAGATGTTGTATAGATAATGGATTGAATTGTATCCCTCCTTGCTTACATTACTTCTATATTATTTTGAATAGAATTATCTTTTCTTTTTTATCATCTTCCCCATTTGTTCTAAAAGCTTTGGTGAGCACTAGATTAGCTTATATGTTTATCTACTAGATTATCTTATATGTTAGTTCAGTAGATTAACTAATTTCCATTTATCACATTATAAGACCTAGCTAGGGTTATAACATGATAGCATTTGACTAGAGGCCTTGAAAACCTCTCATTTACTATTATGCAGTAAGAGATCCCTTAGTTAGGTTTAATAGATCCATAATTAGTCATGACCTCGATATAATAAAGTATTACTAAGTAGATTTTTAGTTGATTACCTTCTTTGAGCTTGGATATTACTGAGTAATATAAGTTGTAGATATATCTTATTTCACTTGTATATATTATGGTGAACCCAACATGAATCTAATGCTTATAGATTTTTAATTTTGATTTACAATCAACTAGATTGAGCCTGTCAACCTAATTTAACACTTTATGCATAGGTTTTCAAACTTCATCAAACTTGTTGACCTAATTCAACTCTTTATGTGTAGGTTTTCAAACTTCATCAAGTTTATTGACCTAGTTCAACATTTTGTGTGTAGGGTTTTCAACTTTGTCAGGCCTATTGACCCAATTTCAACTTTTGTGTGTAGGGTTTTTAATTTTAGCTAACTAGATTAGACCAATCAATCCAATCTTTTGTTTGGCTTTTTGTATCTAAATAAATCAACCTACTTAATTATATTCTTTCTACATTTTCATTCTAGTTAACTACATCGATCTAATTGACATAGCTTCATTTTAAGTTATTTATTAGTTTTATTTACACTTGATTGATTGGTTTGATTTTGTTTAATAATTCTAGTTTATACATCTATAGGATTAAACACTTGCTTGGATGACCTAGTTAAAACAATAATTTAACATCTTTAGGAAAAACTATTGCATCAACCTAGTTGACTTTGTCATATCTGTCAAGTTCACTCTAATCAACTTAGTAATTTCACTTTATCAAATTTTAAACAAATTTATTTTCCTACCTTTTAAGTTATAATTTAAATTTAGTACTATTTTTACCATTTTTTCAATTCTATAAAATTATACTTACATAGTCAACTAGATCAACTGACTCGATCTAGTTTTGTGTCTATTTTCTACCTAGAAAACTAAGTCAACCTACTTGACTATGTTTATTCTCCCCTAATTTTATAATAGATTAAGTCTATCTGCTCGACTTTGTTTTATCCTATTTTCACAACTTGATTGAACTATTTGATCTTGTTATATTTATTTCACTTTCTAGTTCAAACAAAGGAGATTAGCCTACATTTGATAGTAATTAAAATCTCTTTACTTTTCAATTAACTACATGTTTATTTGTTTTCCAAACATTATAGCTTAGCTTTTAAAATATTGATTTTTGATTTCATTTTTCACTTTGTTTAGCTTTCCCTAAAAACTGTATACCAATTTTTTTAAAACTACTTAGTTACTATCATGAAGGGCTATGCAATACTCTATTTATGGTCCTTGTCTATCATTTATAGATATCATGGTGTGAAGGTCTTGCCATAATATTCATAACCATAGTACAAAGCTAAATATAATATTTAGTTTCCATGGACCTCATAGTATTTTAAAAATGCCCATGATTTTCCCTTTGTATTAAAACTTAGGAATGCAACCATCTATTTAATTATGTGGTTCATGGGTTATGATTAGCATCGAGAAGCTACTTAAAAATTACCCTTAGAACTAGGTTTAGTGGGCTATGGTAATGGTACCTCCTCTATATTTAGTGCTTTGAAACATTGGGATGACACTATCCAATAGACAAACAAGTATCTTTGAAAGACTACACTCTAAATTACAACCTTCAGTATAACTTCCTTATCTTATTTTTGAATAATGACTTAGCATCTAAATTACAATCTTGCTGCTTATTGTTTATTATTCTATGTTGTATTATAAATTATATTCACTTGCATTAATACATGTTTTATGCTGTGTATTTCAATTGGATCAACCAAGTCGACCTATTTATCTCTGTGCTTAAATTGTATTTAGAACTAAACCATCCAAAATTAGACCATAAAAAAACCCAGATTATAGAACTCTATCAACAAGATCAATCAAGTCTATTACAAATTATTCTATTTTCCTTTTTTTTAAACTACTTTAACTAGCTCGACCTAGTCCAGTTATAGACAAATCTATTTTCTTACTTTCCAAACTAGATAGACTAGATCAACCTAGTCTAATTTCAACTTATTCTATTTCAATGACCTAGTCTAATTCTAGATTTTTTTTATCATCCAATCTGTCTAACCAGATCGACCAACTTGATCTTGTTCATTTTTAACTTTTAGATTCTCTTTTCCATAGTAAGTGCTTAAACCAACTTTTTAATCATGTAACATCTATTTGATGAAGCTAAAAATCAAAATGAAATTAACATGATGAGATTTACTAAACCTAATAAATCCTTTAAGACATATTTTTTGATAACAATCTAGAACATAGAAATAATCATATTACGACTAAAACTACCAACTATGGGACTCCTCCCTATTCCACTACAATTAATCCTTTATTCTTACAAATGATATAGGATGAAAGTGACCTTGAATATATATTTGAAATGATCATTTTCATCAATGAAAACCCCCAATATCAGGGTATATATCTCACAGTCATTTAAAACCTTATGATGGGACCTTATATTAGAGAACCCCATTCACCCTCACCTACATTTTCTATAGGTTTCGGGGAAAATCATCCTACAAATTCTATCATCCCATTTTCATCTCTCATAGCTCCCTATACTAGCATGACATCATCTTCCATGACTTATTCATCCTCCATGCCAACCATTTCTACAAACATGATAGGCTTAAATTTTAGTGGGTCTATTCAAAATACCCACACCAATGCCTAATTCCATATAATTACTAGTGTATTTTATGTTAGTAGTACATCTCATGCTACTAATGCATCTCGATTATTAATTCCTCATATAATGCTAATGCATCTCATGTGAATTCTACTAGTCAAAATATAATTAACACTAATCAATTCTTATTTCAAACATTAAATCAAATGGATAACTTTCAAACTAATGGTGCCAACAAAAAGATGTAAAAGTAAAATAAATTAATGCATTTCTAAAACCAACCTCAACCTTCTAAATGGGGAATAAAAAATCCTAATGCCCCCTACCCCCCTTAGAGATGCACATGGTAACCTTATACCATAACACCCACTTATTAACAAGTCTATTAAAAACTTACAAAATGAACCTTTGATTCCTCAAATTGTAAACATTAGTTACCACTACCACTTATAATGGATCCACTAATCCAAATTTACATTTGAAGACCTTTGGAAAATTTTACAAAGATTGGATTAAACTTCACACCTTTTATGCCACCAACTACTATCTAAATATTTTTTAGGTGATACTTTAGATTGGTATAATCAACTTAAAACTCATTCTATATCTAATTTGGAAGATTTATTCAATATATTCGTTTAATAATTCTAAACTAGTGATCTTTCTGAAAACAACTTAGTTCATTTTATCAATTATAAATAGTTAGAATATAAAACAACACAAGTTTTCATCAAATAATGGAAAAATTTGTCTAACAAAGTTGAGCATATCATGTCTGATTTTAATTTATTTCATCTTTTCACTAATTCTCTTTACTCCAAATTAAATTATTGCATGAGGACTCTTTCACCCAAATCCTTGGAATAAGCCCTCAACCAAGCTAAACATCAAGATTTCCTTATACAATAATTTGAGCCTTCACACCCTCTAATGGGGACTTAAATGCTTATGAAAGCTAAAAATCAACATGCAACTAATGATGGTGTTACAGATACCTATGATTCCATACATACCATTCAATCTATTTCTCCAAGTAACCCCATGAATCCTAATCCTTCCTTGTCACTTTCCAACAATTCTCATCCTAGTTCTACAATTTATCAAGACATAATGTAGATATACATAAACCACTTTCCTTAGTAGAGATTCAAAAACATCTTCCTTAACCTTCATCATGAGATCTCGATCCTACACACCCTAAAAACATTGGTATGATCCCCATAATTTTATTGGTTTCATGTAAGTTGGGGCCATTCTCATGAAACTTATCACCAATAAGAAACTTTGCTATGGATTATCTACTTGGACCTAACTTTGGTCATGAATTATTCATACGTACATGTTAACAAACTTATGAAATAACAACTAAGGATCATGAAACTAAAACCAAACATGAGGCCTTAAACCAAGCAAATGCTTATTTAGCTATTTAAAAATATCCTTTTATTAACCATCAAGCTAACACTAACCAACCTCTTATTACCAATAATGCCAAAAGCTCATTGGATCCTATCATAAATTATGAGGATGTTGTCAACATGACTAATACAAGGAGAGTAGTACCCTATATCAATCATTATCTAGCCTCTAACCATAATAATTTCCCAAAGTTCTACATTGTTCATGACTATTACCCATCCCATCTCATAGAATTGGGGCATGTGGCACCAATTTCAACAAATTCAAAAAACCATAAGTGTCAACTCCAACAATGTAAATATACAATACATCACATACTATTGATATAAGTTCTACTCACCTTTCAACTAAAACACCTCAATTGGAAATTTTGAAACCTTATATCATTAGTACTTCTTTATTTCAAACACAAGAAACAACCAATGATTTAACCAAGTCAAATAAAACAACACAAACAAATATAATTAGTCAACCCACATTAACCAAATCTAAAATAAGCATACCTTATCAACATCAATTTCAATGCATTTTCACTATACTTTCAAAGGATTTACTACAACACTATGCACCATTATCCAATAAAATTCTAATGGGATATGATGAATGGGATCTCATAACTGAACTTTCACATCTCCCATCTCAAATCTAAATCTTAAAACTCATGATAACTTCTCCTCATCATCATAATCATCTAATGTAACTCTTATTCAAAATGAACATTCCTCATCCCTCACCTTTGAGGAAATAAGCTACTTTAGAGGGATATGAGGATAACATCCTTCAGTAATGTGAAGAAATGGCTATCTATGTTGATGAAATAGTAGATACCTCTCTTCCACTCAAATTCCTTATCTCTTCCATGATTCTCGATGATATATTGATTCATTCAAATGATCACCCATTGTTAATTAGCATCCAAATAGGAGATATCCAAGTTAAACATGCATTAATTGATGAAGGTTCATGTGATTGCATGGCTTCCCTTGATTTTATTAAAAAACTTAGATACTATGAATGTAATCTCAAATTTACTCAAAGTACATGTCAAGGATATGATAAAATATAAATGCCTCTTTTAGGGTGTGTTTGGCTCCCTATCATGGTTTCCCCTATCATAATACATATAAAAGTCATAATATTTAAATTTCCACTTTCTTAAAATATTTTAATCAATTGACCTTGGACACATTGCATGAGAAAAGTAGCCTCACCAACATGCCAATGTGTTAAGTTTCCTTATAATGATGCTATATACAAAATTCAAGGAGATACTAATCCTTGAAATTTTGAACAATTCCAAGAAAGAGATTTTTTTAAACTACCTACCCTCAAAACTTTACCTAACATCCCATTTCATGAATCAAAACATTTTAATTATCCTATCAATTCTATAAGAGGTTATAATAGTCATCCTAAACTAATAGGAAACATACCACATAATCTTCTAGATTTAGACAATGATGAACCAGATGAGATCATTTTAGAAGTCAAAACTTATGATCTCTCTCATAACATAATCACTCAATTACCTCCTTATCTATGACCTCAATCTTGTTAATAACCATTAGATGAGATTTTGGTCACTCTAAAAAGAACTAAAAAGTCCATCCATCATACCTCTTTGACCAATAAATCATCAATGCATGTAATATTGATCTTTATATTCTTGATTATGATGATGTGTATTCCTAGATGATCCATTTTTAGTTGGGTTTTCCTAGGATAAAATTTGTAGATATACTTAGATACCATTCATATTTATAAAATTCTGTTAGTTTTATTAATGTAGTTACTTCTCCTTCTATAGTTCATGATTTTAGTTCTTATTTTGATGTTCATAGGTCTATGATGGAACACACATACACTACTCCTCTAGTTACTTCTTAGCCTCTTCAGAGTATGTTTATGGAATATGATATGGCAGGACCTTATAGGTTTACTAGATATCGTGACCCTTACAACTTACTTCCTCTAGATATGTTAGCTACACTACATTGACCCACTATGATTTCATCTCATGATGTGGCCCAAGTTAGACATGATTTTATTTTGAATTCCCCTCCTAGTAGTGATGGCATATTACCTTTACTAAGCTTGATCCTCTATCAACATAATGGGAAGATGAGCCTTATTTTGAGATCCATAGAGTTTCCAGTCATTAGGCTAAGGATTATTGTGCACATTATCAACATCAAGCCTTAGGTTCTAATTTTACTATAGATTACTAACCTTCACCATCTAATACTAGATGTACTTATTGCTTTCATAGTACACAAATATTCTTATACTCATTACTAATTGTTTCAACATTATATTGATACACTTTGTCTAGAGAAGGCATCGTCTACAAACAAAATCCTATCACCTCCTAAGATACTGCCAGCATACATTCCTAAATATGGGGAAGTTTATTATCTTTGGCATGAATGTAATACACACGATACAAATAATTTTTGAGGGATTTAGTAGAAATTTTGTAAATTTTCATGGCCTATGCCTTCATCAGCTCTGCCTCATTCTCTAGGACTTTCATGGATAAAGGTTCTACCTTCTCTACAACCTACATCTCCTCACAGATCTAAGGATATTCATCATACTTTGATAATAGTGCCTCACATAAATTTTCCCATGTAAGAGATGCCTCACAAGCATACTTATTATTCTAGCACACCTACCTTCTTTGTAGAGATGATACATCAGGAAGTTTTTTCATGACTTTTTATGAAGATTGATGAGACTCTAATTAACATTATAATTTATCCACACAAGGATGTATCAGATGCTATGGATGATATTTGCCACAATATTTATCATTGTTTGTGAACACTTCATGATGTTTTATCACATTTTTCATTACATTAATACATGATTTGGATTTGATTTAGAGCATATATGGATATTATGTTTCACTTATCATTTAAAAATGTCTTATGGGTTAATTTCATCTTCATGGATTAATCTCTTTTTCATGGCTTAATTTCATGTTTTATGGATTAAATTCATTATCATTTTTTTATCCTCTTTTCTCTTTAGGTGGACTTCTCTCTTACGCTTTTATGCCATTTTCTCTAAAATCAAGATAGTTATTATCATGACATGGTTCTAAATTAACATCCCTTTAATACCATATCTTTACCATATGATCAACTAATAAACATATTTCTCATTATATCACTATATACATAGATATTTTTGATCTCCATTTTCCCCTTATTTTCCCTTCATACTAAGGACACATAAGGTTAGTTTTGAGATCACATAATAGTTTATAAGCAAGCTTAATTATTTAGTAAAATGAAAAAATCTCTAGGTATTATGTATCTTATAACCAAAGCCACTTATTTGTGTTTGTCACTTTTATCACTTATGCTTGTTATTCCAAATTTGTATGGAGGAGGAATTAAAAAAACCATAAAATTTTAAAAACCAAGTTAGTTTAAACAAAAGGTAATGATAAAAGGTAAAAATAAATATTCAAAAGTCAAAATCACACCAAAATATGTGATTCATATCTTAACACATCTTCTATTCCTGATCAAAGCTCAAACTTGACAATTGGCCTCATGATAGAGCTAAGCTCCATTGGGGTGTGGTAGGCCAGTAGATTGGGATAGGATATCTCAAAATTCTCTCTAGTGCTACCTAATTCCAAGTACCCAATCTTCACATTAGACCGATGGATCTATAAGGGGTCTTGAGGAATGAGGAACACATTGTGGGAAGGTTGGTCTATTATATATATATATATATATATATATATATATATATATATATATATATATATATATATATATATATAACCTTCATGAGATGATCTTAGTACTATAATTATTTTCCCATAAAGTTTTGTGCTTATTGTGAACAAATATGTTTTGAATTTGACATCCACTAATTTTTTAGCATTTACCTATTTATTTAGTATGCCTCATACTTACTAAGGTTTATTTTAAGCACCTATGTCATGCTTTCTTCATTCCTTATTTAATTAAAACATTTCCAATATTCCTTCTTGATGAATATTATTTGTTAGTTGATCACACCCCTTTGGTTTTCCTTTTTATGAGTTTATAATGTAAGACCTTGGATAGGACCAAAACTTCCTCACAAAAATTTTATTATCATCCATAAAATCCCATTATTATCGTTTACCTCATTTGTTTACCCTTTTTGAGTTGCAGTGTAAGACCTTGGATAGGAACAGTGTTTCCCCACAAAGTATACTCAAAGCTTCATACCATGATTAGTCACAAAAATAACTATACTTATTAATTTTGATATTCTTTTTAATTATATATTATATTATTAAATTTTTACATGCTTATTAATTATATTTAATGTGTTTTCCATATTATTATTTCAAATTCATCTGACATGTTTCTCAACTTGATTTAGTGTTTTTTACTTTTCATTCCATTTTGACATTTACTTATGTTTCACATGCTTATCAAATTGATTTAGTGTGTTTTATATTTATATTTTACATACTTCCCAACTTGATTTAATACATTTTTCATATATACTTTTATCTTAGATACTTTTTAAAACTTGATTTAATATGTTTTACAAAATCCTTTATTTAACATTTTACACACTTCCCAACATAAGTTAGTGTGTTTTACATTTGTATTTTTACATGAGATTTAATATACATTAAGCTTTTACATCTTTACATTCCTTTTCTTATCATTATTTTTAACCATGGATTTGTTCAAAAATACTAGAAAAGAATCTAAAATACATCATACATTTTCTCATAGCATATCTAAAAAATTAAGCACATGCTAAATAGAAAATAAATATATCTATAACATCCATGAGTCATAATAAAAAAATAAGAGATCTATATATCAATAGATCAAATGTTTTATACAATATAACAACATGTAATGACCATAATACAATAAAAACACTATGGTTGTGGTCCATTTTGTCTATTTGGTGGATGGGTCACAATACCCATCAAAGCCTAGGATTGTCCCCTCTGAAGAGTATGCTATAATGACTCTATGCATGAATTCATGCCCTCTAGATATTCCTATAGATTGACCACCTAGGCCTTAATACATCCCAACTCTCTAGATGTTTCCATATGGGCAACCCATTCCTCAACCATTGTCTATCAATATTGTAGCTCCCCATTAGTCACTCCTATTTGTAACTATGATGTCTCTCCTTGTCTCTTAAACTCTCATACTACCTCACCAACCAAATAAAACCAACTAACATACACTAGTCAAGAGGGAGTAATAGGGTCAACCATATTAGTAGAATCATGATGTAGTAACACATCATCCAAAATATCATGACGTGCTTCCCACACTACCATAGACCATCTAAACTCCTCCTTTATAGTATCTACAAAAAAAACCAAATATACATTAAATATCATATATATATATATATATATATATATATGAGATCTAATATATATTCAAAACATGTATTAAAACAAATACATACATACATATACATATATATATATATATATATATATATATATATATATATATATATATATATATATATATATATATATATATATATATATATATATATATATATATATATATATATATATATATATATATATATATATCTAAGCTATCAAACCTAAACAACATCAACTACATAATAAACCATAAAACACTTACCAACAAAAGACTCCCCATTGACACGTCTACCAAGTACCTCTACTAGAGTATGCATCTAAGGTGCTATAAATCTAGGCTGTATAATGTGAGCATACCATGGTCCACTTCAAATTTGTCTCTCTATAAACAAAATCTATGAAGGCTATGAAATAAGATCTCCTTGATCAAATATTTTTACCTACAATTCTACCTCCTCCTCTATCTCTACTTGCATCTACACCCTCTAATGTCTCAATCATTATGGTGCCCATAATGGTAACTAAAATACCTATTTTGGCCTAACAATCACCACCTCCACATCCTTTACCATAATAACTACCTCCTCCTCAACCGCTCTAGCCTCTCTTTGTCATCATCATCATCATCATCATCATCATCATCATCATCATCATCGTCATCATCATCCTATCCAAGTTCTAGCTCAACATGGTTGAATAATAGGTATATCTGTACGTAACCCTACACCTCTACTACCCTTCCACTCCCTTACTTGCCATGTCTAATATGTGGGAACTACTAATGGTGGCACTTGAGGTTGGAACCCTAGATCACTAAGTAGGTGAGTAATAGAATGTGGATCTACCCACCAAGTATAATGTCCAATAATTTGAATAGATGCCAATCCATGAGAAATAGTTGGTCACAAACGCCAACTACCTACAATACCTACATATGGTTACCAAATAATATCTCCTCACATCATAGTTTACAATGTTGGTATATGAGGTACAATTCTTAATACATGGTCCTATTACCATCTCAAGACATGGGGCAAACTATCATCTATAACATGGGGTAATCTAGTTGGTTGATACATAGGAAATATCTCATAAATCCAAATACTAAGATCATAGGGCCCATAGTCATCTAACCACGAGAAAGAATACTATACACATCATGCACTAATTATACCCAAATAATTAACCCTAGGTTGTACATAGTACCTTACTCTAGTATATATTGACATAAGGTGACCATGTATAGTGACACATTGCCATTTGACTAATGATAGATCACATGAATTATCATCAGACAAATAATGGCCTTTTAGATATCCATAATGACCAATATATAAACATCAAATAGATGTACTCATAAACCATCAAAATACCTCTCTAAACTGGTCACCCATAGGGATATAGCTCCTCTCTGGTTCTGTGTTAAAGGTATCAAAAATCATAAGAGTGCCTATAATAAGAAGTCCTAGGACTAAAAATGGACATCCTCTAGGGTGATACCCACCTTAATAGTATCCCCATTTACCACACATCTAAAAGTATTGGTTAGTCTCTTCTATGCTCCTAAGAATGTGCTAACTAAGTCAACACTCAATGAGATATGGCACATCTACATGATCCCTTTGAATCCCAATGATTCCAAGCACTTATGATTATTAGTTGCTAGTCTCTTCAATAAATCAGGCAGCCACACTACATCCACTAAATACTAGAGCCTCCATCACCTCTACAAAATATCAAATAAAAAAACATGAATTGGTTCTCCACATCAGATAATAATCAAGTTACATCATCAAATATTAAAAATACATGAAATTTAACTACTTCATCAACATATCTTGACATTTTATTTACATTTTACACTACATCGGCCACATAACTAACTATGTTGACCAAAACCTAACTATTATACTAAATTGTCCACATAGCTAACTATGTCGACCATTTACTAATTTTATACTAAGTTGGCTAGGTATTTTAACTAAGTCAACCACTGTTATAAATTAATCTAAATTGACCACTTCATATTAAGTTAGCTACCAAACATAACTATTTCAACCACTAGATACTACACCAACCAATTAATTCTACTACATCAACCACTTCATACAAAGTTGGTCACTCATTTAAACTACATTGACCACCTATAAATAATAATACATAGACCATAACATATGTATCCAACCCCTTAAATAATGTCAAACCAAATTGACCTAACTATACATCAACCCATTGATATACAATCAATCTCCCTTATTAACCTATTCATTTCTAACTATGTTAGTTTGGCCAACCCTGCTCAATTTACACAGTGATTTTTCACCCATTTGTCATTAATACATTTGAAATTAATGACACTTTTACCCCCTATCTATTGATTGTATTAATTCTTAGTTTACCATAAAAAAATTGTTGTAAATTATACTACATGGGTTTTCCCTAGCACCTGGTTTTTCAATCTACTTCATTTTTCAATCAAAATTGATAAAAATTCAAAATTAATACATTCCATACCTGGATCATGCTAACAACCACTGCTACATGTCTTCCACCTCATGCTCCTCATCTTCCTACCATAATCTCTTTTTTCATTCTTTTTGGTCACACAAAGCTATGATTTTCTCAAAATAGTAAATTTAAAAATGAATAGTTAAAAATCCCATTTATATTTCAAATTTACAAATTCTTTAGCTAATAATTATTAACCAAAAAATTTAGTGTTTTAATCATAAATATATTTCTACAATTTATTTTTTAAAACCATAAAAAGTTCAAAAATCTTGACAACGTAGAGAATTTTTCTATACTTATATCATATTTTTTTAATTTTTTTGAATTTTCTCATATTTTTAAAGTCTGCTTAATGTTTTGTACATTAAACACCTCTAGTTTCTTCTCACATAAAGTCTATTCTAAAATGTAAGTGAAGGTATGTATTTTTCAATGATTTAATTTCATTTATTTCCTACCATTTATTATAATTTGTTAGCTCAGAGCAGTGTGTTTCCATGTTCTTTCTTGAAACATATCCCATGTTATGACTGCATGACATGTGATAAAATTTGTGTGGGGCATATGCATACACATAATATTTTAAAACTATATCAGTTAATTATTGACCAAATTTTGACCCCAATTCAAAATAGGTCAACCCCTCTAAATTAAAACTTTCATAGGGTGGTTATATGGATTTTTCATGGTCTAAAATGGTCCTAAAGAGTCCCATATGGTCATGTTTTCCCTTCCTTAGCCTTGTCCAGGTTCTGGTCTTATGAACACTTATCTAGTCCAAGAGGTCAATAACAAGGTTTTCTTATGTCAAACTTGGTTAGAGGTTTAATATGGTATAAATCCATTTCAAAAGGTTATTTGGACATCATTTATGTCATATTATCATGATCTAACCTTTATTTAGTTTCTATATGTAAAAAATTACATTTTGGCCACCTTTTGGCCCATAAAGAAGAGTTAGACATGCCACCTCAAGGAGAGAATATTTCAAGAAGATTTGAAATGCCACCAGTGTCAGAAATATGTTAGAGAAGGTTTAGGAATAGTCAGGGTCTAACATGATCTACATTTTAACTCCTAATCTTGGTAAAAGGACACTTTTAAAGCACTTGTATGGCCTTGGAAGATTAATTTTTAGTTGAAAATGGTTTATAAGTGTCCCTTAGGCTCCCTAAAACCATTTTATAGCTTTGGAACAAGTTTTAGTTTGAAATGTCACTCCAAACAGTTTTCCTCCTCCATCACTACCTTCACAAGCTCAAGAAGCAAATTTGCATTGAATGTTACGGCCAGGAGAGAGTGAGTTATGAGATGAGACTTTGGCCATTGTTAGGGGTATAATCAAGATTTAAATAAGTGGTATTTTTTTCATAATGGTGGCCTCTTATTTATGAACTACTAAGAGTGACAATAGGTCACTATAGATTATGAATCTGAGAGGGGTTTATTCTTGCACCTGTTTCTCCATCTCAAAAATTAATGAAGAGGAATGATTTTAAGCGTGGTTTTTAGAGGTCATGTATCTCTATTTCATGGTGTTTTTATCAGTGAAATCATCTCTATGAGTTGCCTTTACTTGAAGGAAGAATGTCTTAGTGTACAGTCTATTTCAAACAATCCTAATACAAGTTCCTATTTCATCTTCATGGTGATTATTATCAAAGGTCGCTAATGCTTCATATATCATGTAAGTTCCCTTAGTTTCATGGAGTTCATGTGTTTGGTCTGATGATGTGTTCTTGTCCATACTCATCTTGTGTGCTTACTTTTTGATACATTGTTAGTGTTTGAACAAGTCTACTAAAGGTTTGATTGCCAAATTGATTAAATATTAGTGATACATCATGGTGTGAAGTTATAAGATCATATTTCACTATTAAATCATGATAAAAGTGAAAAAAAGAGTCCAAATGCACACTTTTCTAATGAGATCTTGTTGTTTCCTTTACATACATGTTGTAGAGACTGCAAGAATAGTTTGAGGATGCTTAGAGTCATGAAAAGAGACTTGATACACGAATCCATGCATTCCATAATTTTTAATATCTCACTAACTTCATCAAATGGTACAAATTGACTAGAATGCTCTAATTCACAACTCACATGGCTTATGCATAAGAAGACTATGTATATAGTTCATATATGACTCTAAGGTGAGTTTGAGGTGATGAGAAACATGGTTATGAAATTTTTAAGGCAATTTAGAAGTGTATAAGAGGTATGAACTTGATTGATAGACTTGATAGGCTTAGACACCCAAGAGTTGGATTTGTAACCCTAAACTATCCAATAATGACCTATAGGCCTCATGCCTGTAGGTCATCATTTGGACCAATATTAACATTCAACCAAATAAAATGAGTCTCATACAGAGGATTCAACCTAAAGGCAAATGAATACAATGGAATGACTCATCAAATAACACCTAGGAGATACTAGGCCACTTAGAAAGCCAATAGTGATCAAATAACTAAATACACAGTCAAATAAGCATCTACAATACTTATACAAACTATATATGGAAGCAAGAAAAAATTAATTTTCAATACACTCTTAGGGTATTAGTAGACCATGTATTAAAATGAAATGACTCTTTTCAAGGATTTGAATTCTCTCAAATCATCATGACACAATGAAAATACTAGTTTCCAAGTGATAGAATCTAAGTGTATAAGGATCAATGAAGGTAAACCTACAGGTAGAGTGTAAGGTGAAAATAAATGAATTCAAGTGTAAATGATGCTAAGTGATATGAGAAATTATGTTGAATGTTTTAAACTTGTGACAAAACCCCCATCACTTGTAAGGTCAACTAATGTAAATGATCAATCCAAGAAGCAATTGAGTATGCAAAGTTCAACTTGATAGCACCTATAGTCATCCACTCACAAGATTGCTAGTCAAGATGGAAAATATCCTTAGTAATTTAAGATACAATATATACCATAAGGTGTAATATTATGGATATGTTTTATAATTAATGATAATTCCTATCCTAATCTCAAGGTTAACGAATTTGACTCAAAATTTTAGACCTATCTAGGTTTGTCAAGCTTAAAGCAATCACACAAGGAGTGTGCATATATTAGAAGAGAATAAAGTTGTATAAGGGTGAAACCATGTGGAGAGGATTATTAAGAGTTAAGAATGAGTACCTAGAGTTTATAACTAAAAGGGATTCCATATTGATTTCATCCACAATGAAGATCCACTCACAAGCAAAGACACCAACTACATACAACTCTCTACTCATGGGCCTATTAGTTGACAAATATAAACTTCCTCAAATAAAAAAGGTATAAATAATTTACTAATGGAGATAAGTTCAGTGGGAGGTTTCCCTCAGTTAATTATAAATCCTAGTCCTTTATTGAATAGAGCTTGAGGATTAGTCAAGCCTTGCAAGCATTGAACTCAACATAGCTAGATGCTTTCCTACATGTATAAAACTAGAGTGATCTCTATAGTAAAAAATGAGAATGAAATTTAAAAAACCTACAAGTATACATTATGACCTCACCTTCAACATATGTAATTACAACCACATAATCATGCCTGTGTGTATAATATAGAAGATGGTTTGTGAGAATGAAAGATTAAGCCGAGTAGCTGTAGAAGAGTGTAGAAGGTGTGTCAAGATACTCTAAGAATTAATGAGGGTTATGAAGGAGTAATGAGTTTAAAATATATTTATGTAGAAAGGATTTCATGTGAGAAATAAGAGAGACTCAACCAAAACACTTGCACACCTACAGCCAGTTAGGGAGATGAAAGAGGCAAACTCAATGTTTTAGAGGTAGAGATGACTCTATTGGGTATGAGATTGGTATAATTAGTTAAATAATCATGAGAGAGTGTGGAAAAAACACTAAAATAAACATTAATCAGCTACCAAGGTCTCCACTATTGAGAAACAACACTTACAACCAATATTGGTAAAGTGTGAGATAGAAAGAAGTTTTGAAGGTATAACACTTTGATAGGTTGTATAGGGTATGTGAAGAGATTTGTAAGGATAAGAATCATTTTAAAAGGTTTATATGGTACTATCAAGGTTTAATTTATACTTTCATACCCAAACACAATAATGAAAAAGGCAAACTCAGTCACACACCTCATGAAGCATGCATCATTACTTACAAGTAGACCCAATCCGACCATGAATTAAAATGACATTTTAGGGCTTATATAAACATGATAAAGATTTTAAATTTGGTATAAATGGTGGTGATTATTGGATTTAATTGTTCATGGTATCTTAAAAATCATATCAATAGTGGACAGATCCACTATTTTGTCTAAGACCTTACCCACTCTATTGGCAAGAGGTAGTCATGAGACTAAGAGATCCATTTGGTATCTAAGAGAAAAACAAGATTATGTACCTCATGGGAGGATATTTAGGAAAAATAAAAACATGGAAAATGTCTCCATACACTTCCAAGAGGCACCACATCTTAGGTTTCCATCCAAATGCCCTTGAGGGCTTGCAAGAAGGTTGTAGGCCTAAACCCCAAGTACCCTAATCAATGTACTAGTTGCATACAGAGGGGTAATGAAAACTTAAATATCATGTAAAATAATTTATAGGTATGTTTAATAGTTTTTTAGCCTCTCATAATAATTTGAATGACTTTTGAGACCCAAATTCCAATCTGGACCTATCTCATGCTCAATAAACACTAAGCAAGCCACGTAAAAAGCAAATTCAGATGCTCATACAATTTCTCATACTTTGCATGGGACCCAGTGGTGTTTGGAGGATTTACAAGGATAAAATAATAAAAATATTATGTAGTTAATATAGAGATATGGGATGTTCTTTTTGAACAATCGTTAATACCCCAAACAGGTCTTAAACCCTCCTAAAACCCCAATTGTGACTAGTTTGCATATAAAGACCTCAAAAAAACATATAATGTCATAGTTTTATCCTAAAAATTCTTTCATATTGTTTAATAATCTAAGGAGGTTACCCCCATGTACTTTGATTCTGATATCACTTTTATAGATTAGTATATATACCCTATTTTTGCATTTTTTTGGTGTTTTTTAGGTATTCTGAGAAGGTTGAAGCTTCCAAATAATATGATGAGGTAATTTGGGAGTTTTAATAGACATTAAAGTACAAAAATTTCAAAATATATACTATAGGTGATCAAACTAGGCCCATTTTTCATGATAGTCTCAAACAGGCTCAAAATGAGACTAGGTGGTAAGGCCATTTCTTGGTTTGCATACTTCCAAAGGGTCTCAAGACCCTAAAATTAATATAGAGGTTGGTGATGGCATAGGTAAATTTAATAAAATTATTTTGGGTTATTTTCATGTTTTTTAGAAGTCTAAAGCAAGAAAATAGGGTCCTAAGTAAGGAGGCCTAATTCAAGAGAGAGAAAGGTAGGAAAATGGGTTTTCACTCAGAGTTTGAAGATGAAATTTGACATTGAGATAGAAGAAAATATAGGGTCATATAATATTCTATTATTTTTTTAATATAATCCATAAAAAACTTAAGCAAGGATATATAAAATAAAAAAGGGCTACAAGGAAGCTAGGCTTAGTGAAGGCTTAAAGAGCAAAATGAGTACTTGGGAGTTGGTCCAAGAACCAAAATGGTGTGTTTCAAGAATAATAAAATATTTTAAGACCATTAAAATGGTTTGGATGATATGAATAATATGAACTTGAGTTTTAGGCCATTTGGATTAATCTAAGCATGAGAAATAAAGAGTTTCAAGACACCTAAGCTCTTGAATGATGAAATGGCAAGTCAGAGGAGTTTCTTAAGGCATGAAAACTATTAAATAAGTTATTTTAGATTAGTTCAAGATGAATTAATGGATATAAGTTCCATTTATCATTCCTTTCATGCCAATAAAGATAATTTCCAAGGATTTAGTCAAGGTGTCAAATCAAAATTGTAAACCCCATGCCACTTGGAAGATTGGAGATGATTGAAGAGTGAGACACATGGCCTTGAAGGTCTATTAGACTATATCATAACTCCTTTTTTGGTTGTATCTCTCATAGAAACTTGTCAATCTGCTTCTACCACACCCCTCTCTCTCTCTTTTCACCACTCTATATATTGAGCCACTTTTGGTTAAGTTTCATCCTCCACCTAGGTATGGTGAAGCTCTACCCATTTATTATACCTTTGATTAATAAAATAGATAATGCTTTACCTCATTATATGACTGCATGCAGAGATAAATCTCTAAATGGTTGATCTCATCAAGCATAGATTTATGTCACCTTGTTTGTGTCTTATTTATCTTGACTCATGTGGTTATTTCTCTATTTCAGGTTGTAGTTGGTGTCATTAGGGGTGTCTTGTGGGTTTTGAAGTGGAATTCATCTTCCCTCTTAGCCTTACAATGCCTTATCCTTATATAAAACATTGATGGAATATGTTCAATCTAGAATGTGTGTATGTTCATGATGTCTTATAGGTCTTAGTGTATTATGTAATGTGTGGTAGTGGTCAACAAATTTTGGTCCATTACCACTATAGTTAGGTTTAGTTCAGTTCTTTATCCTCCTTTTAAAATCAATAAAATAGTGGAAGTGATCCTAAATGATTCATCAAGGGGAGATAACCCTTCAATCTAGAGGTTTACCCTTTCTATAGACAACCCACAAGTCTAGGGGTAATCTCATGTTTCACCAAATTAGAGAAGTCTGAACAACCTTATCTTAGGGTGTACAATTTGGTGATAATAGTTTTGACATGCCATATGGGACTAAGGTTCAAAAGAGTGGAAGAGTTTTTGGCATGTTCTTCCTCCTATCAACCTTTGGATGAACTCAACCAAATACCAATGGAGATTTCAAAAGTAATCAACTAATTCTAAGAAGCCTAAGTATTTATTATGAAAGTTTTTGATAGTATCTTATGATTTCCTTGAAATCATAAATTTGGGATGGATGGGTATGAGGAGAAATTATATTTTGTACCTTCGTATTAGCCTTAATATGACTCCTTCCATCCTTATGATCCATATCAACCTCTCTTTGATTTGTTGGCAATCTGAGAGTCATGGTTGAGATCAGAGTCTCAGGAAGAGATTTGTGTCATGGTTGTAATTGATGACAAAATATGTATGTGCATGAATTAATGACAAAGGTGTTGAGATTGATGGTCAAGTTGTTGAGACCTCATGGAGTAGTGTGTGTGCCTTGAATTCCAAGAATAGTCATATGAATGCCTTTCTAATTTTGTGTAGATATGGCTGAGTACATAGGTTTTTGTTGAAAACATTTGCATACATGGCAGCATTTAAAGGAAAAAATCACACCAAGCTACTCAAGTTTGTGCCTAGTCTTGGTGGACCAAGTTTCATGTCTTGTGGATGAGAGAAGTAAAATTTATGAAAGTGCAAAATATGGCTCCTAGGAATTTGAATAGTGTTTGAACAGTTAGTCATTTTTATAATTTAGGATTTATTTCAAAAAGAATATATCAGGTATTTATTTTGCTAAGAGTGCTCTAGAAAATTCTTTTGGGAATTTGTTTAAGTCTTTTCAAAGGGCATTTTGTCGAAAAAAATATCCTGAACAAAAGTATCAAAGGAAATGGGTCTCGAACAAAAGTTTCAAAGGGATCTTTGCAATAATACCAAAGGGTAAGTGACCCAAACATAGTTTTTAAATGGTACATTTTAATAAATTTTAAATGGTATGTGTCCCAATCAAAAGTCTCAAAATATATGAGCAAAGAATTGATGGCAATTCAAAGTTATCAAAGGGCACTTGACATCTCATCGATAAAATTATCCGAAAGTAAAAGGTCTGAAACAAAGGTGTCAAAGGGTATCTTTAAAAGTTTTTGAATGGAATTTTGAAAATCCCTAAAGGTACATTGCAAAAATGCTAAAAGAAAAAGTTGAAGGAAAAAGAGCACTTGACATTTTATTGGGGAAATTGTCCCAAAGACTCTGAGATAAAAAACATGCAATAGGTTCTAAAGGGCACTTTGAGAAGCTCTGAAGGGATATTACAAAGTCTTTGAAGGATAATTCTAAAAATGTGTAGGGCACTTTCATTAGGGTCAAAGGATATTACAGTGAACTCCTAAAAGGTAGATTATTAAAGGTAAAGTTAAAGCTAGTTGGGAGATCAAATGGTTTACGCTTGATAGTGCAAAGAATATCTAATTGAGTGAATGGATCCAAATGAATTAAAGTGATTGATGGTTAATGACTCAAAGTCAAGTTAAATATTGAGCAAGACTAAAGAAATCGATAGAGTGAAATCATTCCATTATCACTGAAAGAAGTGAAATGAGATCTACATGTTGAAGGTTAATGACTGACTTAGTTAAGGATCATGCATATGCTAAGATCAGATGGGATGTGGGAGCTTGGATATGAAATATCCATCAAAGCATAAAGTCTCAGATAGAAAAAAATGATCACTGTTTAGTGACATAGCAGTTAGTTAAGGATTGAGTATCTTCAAAGACATCAATGGAGTGAAAGTGATATAAAGACACAAGAGGTAGCTGGATGATATAAGGAACTCAATAATTAACTAGTGTGTTAAGTAAGGATCATGAATATAATAAGATCTAATAGTTTATGGGAGATAGAGTTTAAGATCTGATAGATGCATTTTAAAGTTAGAAAGCATTCAAAGATCTAATGAAGTGAGTTAGTTACAAGAATCTAGAGTGACTATTGAAAGAAATCAATAGTTAATTTTTTTTAATGATCTGTAAACAAAAAATGGCTAATCTTAGAATCATTCATATATTGAGAATGTTGAAATCAAAGAGCTGAGGTAGAATTCCAAGAGACAGAGAAAAATGAAGACAAACAGTTATTTTTCTTGGAAGGAGAAGAGTCAAGCCATGAATGTAGAATATATAAATTAAAGAGACTCATCTAATTTTTTTTTTTGATGATATGATCAAAAATGAGATCCAAATATTATGTCAAATAGAAAAAAATGAGACACAAAAAAAGAATTATGTAGAGTGTCAATTAGACATATTCAAACAAAAAAAAATGAGACAAAAAGGGAGTTAGGTAGAGTGTCAAATAGAAGAATCTAGACACAAAAAGAGAGACTAAGAGGAAGGATACACATATGAGTATTGTGTAGAGCATGAGCATTTAAAAATTAGAATTGTAACAAGGAACATACCTAGATTATGTTATGAATCTATTTTTCATTAGATGGAGTTGTAACTCCACACAACTATTTGGTTAGTGCCATTAGTAAGGTTGAGTTAGTGCTTAGTTAGTGTATTGGTATCTCCTTAGGGTTTTTACCCTTAAATATATGATAAATGAGGTCATTATGAGTTGGTGCTCAGAATAGGGGATGGGTGTCTCCTTAGGATTGGTGTCCTAAAATGCAACCAATGAGGTTCAGTTAGTGAGATAAATTTTGTGAGGTTGGATTAGAATAGTAGCTTCTAACAACATTCTCTCCATGGTTTTTTGCCTTTGGATTTACACGTATAATACTAGTGTTATGATCTTTGATTTTTTGCATGTGATATCTTTCATTTGTTCTTTAAGCTTGCATATGTTTAAGATTCATCTTAAATTTTTTAAGGAACTAGTTTTTATAATCTACTAATTCATCACCCCCTCTCTGTAGATAGGTGTGTTTAATAATTGGTATCAGAGTGTAAGGTTCCTAGAGATAAGCTTAATCAGCTCAAGTAGATCTTGGAGTCTAAACACAAAATGGCTAGTCATGAAGGAAATTCATCAAATAAGGCACCTTTATTTGATGGGTCTGACTATGCCTTTTGGAGCATAAGGATGAAAGCATATTTGACCTCCTTGGGGTTTGATGTCTAGATGTCTATTGAGAATGGATACACACCCCTTGTTATTTATCCTACTGATAAAGTAGTGAAGAAGGCATGTGAAAACAATGCTAAAGCAAATAATACTTTTCTTTATGGATTGTTGAACAATGAGTTTGTCAAAGTCATGTACTATCAAAGTGAAAATGACATATGGATCAAATTAAAGAGAATATATGAAGGAGATGATAGAGTCAAACAAATCAAGATCCAAACTCATAAGGGATAGTTTGAGAGCCTCAAGATGAATGAGGATGAGAATATTACAGACTACCTTGTCAAGGTAGATGAGATTGTAAATGCAATCAGAGGACTCAGATAGACAATGGAAGAATTAGTCATTGTCAATTTTTTTTTAAGATCTGTGACATCAAAGTATGATTCTAAAATCTCTACCATTGAATAAGCAAGAGATTTGAACAAGCTCATAGTAGATGAGCTACATGGAACCTTCACTATGTATGAGATGAGGTTGGGAGATGTAGACTCATCTAAGATAAAAGTTGCTTTCAAGGTTTCTAAGTAGGTAAAAAAGAAGAAGATCCTAATTTTGAAGCTCCTAACTTGATGATGTAGAGGCCAATTTCATAAAAAAATTGAAGAAGGGCTTAGGTAAATAAAAAGGTAAGTTACCCTTCAAAAGTTTTAATAATGGAAAGATAGGTCACTTTGCTACTAAATGTCTACATAGAAAGAAGGATGAATCTGATTCAGCTGAGAAAAATCAAAAAGAGAAATCCTATTATCACAAGAAAAGTCTCTTTAAGAACAAAAAGGGGATGTATTCAAAAGAAGATAGTGACTTGGTGGATGACAACAATAGCTCAAGTGATGAGAATGATAGTGATTTTGTGGCCATAAAAATGAATTCCTATTCATGACATTTGAATCAAATTCTTTATGCCAAGATGAAGAGGACATAGATGAAGATGAAGGAGAAGTAAATCTTGAATGCGAACTCATCTATGCTTTAAAATAAATTGAAAAACTTAGAACATAAAATTGTAAATAAAAGAAGCTTAGTCAAAAGGAGTTTGAGAAATCATCTAAAAGAAATAAGGAATCAGATCAGATGATAGTGAGCTTGAAGACCCAAGTTGAGGAGACAAAGAGGATAGAGGATGTGGTAAAAAATGATCTACAAGTGAAGTCCTTAAAATGATTAAAGATGGAAGAATAAATCATGGACCTGAGAGAAAAGCTTAAAAAGGCCAAAGAACATATTGATAATGGCCTAAAACTAAAAGGAAGATCTATCATACTAGATGAATTGATCAGCTCACAAAGGCCCTACAATGAAAGATTAGGTCTTGGGTATGAGAATGGCAAGAGTCCCATGTTGAGCACAACTAGAAATTTATATGAAAACTTCAAGGCATCAATATAGTAAAGAATCAAAAAGGAAAAAATCTACATTCTTGAAGAGAAGAAGAAAAATAATGACTCTATTCCTACAAAGACCAAGGTTGCTACTACAAAAAGCAACATAAAAACAAGGGACGTGAAGAAAATAGAACTTAGGAGACCTCTTTTATATCCTCAAAGGAGAATAATAACTAGGGATTCTTCATCATTTGATGGTTATTGTTATAGTTATAATCATTTTGGCCATAGAGCAATTGATTGTAAAGTTGTACCTAAAAGAAGGATAAACTTATTAAGTATAAATTCATTTCCCCCTCTATTAGATATAGATGTTTTATGTTACAACTATAATAATTTTTTGCTTATAGAAAATAATTGTAGAATAAATATTATTAAATCAAAATCTAACAATGCTAAAAGGGTTGAGACTCCTAAAGTGAATAGAGGCTCACAAGTCAGTGACATAATAAAGAAAAGTATAGTCAAGAAGCCAAAGGAGATGTGGAAAAAGAAGAATTAGTCTATGATTGATAAAACTAATTTACATGCTAAAGAGAAAAATATATGGGTCATAGATAGTGGATGATCAAAACATATGACTGGTGACAAGAGAAAGTTCACCAAATTGAGTAGATGTAAGGAAGGGACTGCCAGTTTGGGAGATAATACTGTAGTGAAAATTAGAGGCAAAATAACCTTGCATATTTAAGGAAAGATCCCTATACATGATGTCCTTTATGTTAAAGGGCTAAACCATAATTTTTTGAGTGTTAATCAGATGTGTGATAATGGCTATAAAGTCATATTTGATGCTAAAGGTTGTGAACTAAGAAGGTCTAGAAAAACTATTGCACAAGGGAAAAGGATTTGAGAGTAACATATATAATTTGATTGAGGTAAATGATATAAATTGTCTCATGGGAAAGATTTATGAGAGATGGTTATGGCACATAAGGATGGGTCATTTTAACTTTGAAAATTTAGTCAAATTAAGTTCTAACAAGTGTGTAAGACACATGCCTAAGATAACCAAGCCTATAGACACAGCTTGTAAAAAATGTCAACTCTGTAAACAGACTAGGGTCTCATTTCAAACTAAAGAGTATGAAACTAAAAAGCCTCTATAGATAGTTCATACTAATCTTTGTGGACCAACAAAGATAATAGGTTCTGAAGGAGTGTATTATTTCATGTTGTTCATAGATGACTACACTAGAATGACATGGGTAACCTTCTTACAGGATAAGTCTCAAGCCTTTGAGAGATTCAATATCTTTATAGCCATGGTTGAAAATGAAATTGGTATAAATATCAAGTGCCTTAGATCTGATAAAGGTGGTGAATTCAATTCAAATAAATTCATAGACTACTATGAAAAGCATGAAATTAAGAGTCACTACTTTGCTGCAAGAACTCCATAGAAAAATTGAGTTGTTGAGAGGAAGAATAGGACTATCAAGGAGATGGATAGAATAATGTTGGAAGAAGCCAACTTGTTAGATGGTTATTGGAGAGAAACAATCTAGACAATAGTATATATCTTGATTAGAGTTCAATTGAGAGTGAGTAGTGACAAGAATCTGTATGAACTATGGTATGGGAAGCCTACTTTAGTCAAGTACTTTAGAGTATTTGGAAGAAAATGCTACATTTGAAGGAAGGAAAAAAACTAGGTAGTTTTGAGTCAATATGTGATAAGGGAATATTCCTTTGTTATTCCAATCATAACAAAGCATATGTCTACTACAACAAAAGCTAGTGGAAACCATCCATGTTAAATTTGAAGAGATCCTCAAGGAAGAAACTAAACCTATAAAGGAGATCAAAATTGAGGAATTGAAAGAAGATGTTGAGGATGAAATATTAGATACTGAAGAGGAGATAAATAAGACTAAAAAGGCACTCTCAAGGTTTGTTCAAAAGGATCAGCCTAAGGAGTAGATCATTGACAACATGAATGAAGGAGTTCAAATGAGAAGAAGGGTTGTAATGAGAAAAGAACATATAAGATTTCCTTTACTATCTAAAATTGAGACCAAAAGTTATGTTGAGGCTAGCAAAAATGAGAATTAGCAAAAGGCCATGGATGAAGAACTAAGTCAAATAGAAAAGAATAACACCTAGCAGCTAGTTACAAAACCCATAGACAAGAATGTCATAGGCACAGAATGGGTGTTTATAGAAAAGTTGAATGAAGATGGAGCTAATTTGAGAAACAAAACTAGACTTGTTTACAAAGTATATGCTCAAGTAGAAGGAATAGACTTTGAGGAGACATTTGCCCCAGTGGCAAGATTGGAAACCATCAGAATGTTTTTAGCATTCTCAGTCTTTAAGAAGTTGAAAGTCTATCAGATGGATGTTAAGTCAGCTTTCCTAAAAGGAACCTTTAAAGAAGAAGTCTATATTGAACAACCTAAAGGTTTTTAGCTGAAAAATAAGGAAGACTATCTATGCAAATTGAATAAATCACTATATGGTCTAGAATAGGCATCTAGAGCATGGTATTGAAGGTTGGATCAATATTTACAACAACATGGATTTATCAAAGGATGTGCAGATAGTGACTTATATGTTAAGTCTAAAAATGGACATATGTTGATCATAGTTGTCTATGTTGATGACATCATTTCTAGTGGTAAAAACAACAAATATGTGCAAAGAGTTTACAAATCAAATACAAAAGGAGTTTGAAATGTCCACGCTATGAGAACTTTCATTTTTTCTTAGTCTATAGGTTACATAATCCAAAGAAGGGATATTCATATCCTAGACCATGTATGCAAAGGAGATGCTCAAGAAATTTAGTATGGAGGATAACAAACCAATTAACACTCCCATGATAATTGGATGTAAATTAGGCAAAGGTGATAAATATCCTAAAGTGAATCATAAAATGTATAGGTCTATGATTGGTAGTTTGTTATATCTTACTATAACAAGACTAGACATCATGCAGGCTATATGCATGGTTACTAGATTCTAAGCTACTCTAAAATAAACACATATAAATGTAGTAAATATAATCTTAAGATATATCAAAAGCACATTAGACTATGGCTTATGGTATCCTTCAAGTGATGATTTCACTTAGACAACATATACAAATGCTGATTGGGTAAGAAGCACAAATGATAGAAGAAGTACTAGTGGTGGTGCATTCTTCCTTGGTAACAAAATTGTTTCATGGCTGAGTAAAAAATAAGAGTTAGTTACACAATCTACAATAGAAGCAAAATATGTTGTAGCAGTGGCATGTTTCACTCAAGTGTTGTGGATGAAGTAGTCACTAAAAGACATTGAAGTGGAGTTCAAAGGACCAATTCACATTTTGTGTGACAATTCAAGTGTTATAGATATATCCAAGAATCTAGTGATGCACTCTATAATAAAGCACATATCAATCAAGTATCACTTTTTGAGAGAGAAGGTTAGTGATCAAGAGGTCTAAATGGAATATGTTTTAGTAAAATATCAAATTGTAGACATATTCTCTAAACCTTTGCCTAAGGACCAATTTAAATATTTGAGACAATGGTTGGGAGTGGTAGCTCCTACACCACATCACTAGTTCCTAGTGATCAAGCATGTCTCTAGGGGGAGTATAAAAGTAACATCAATAACTCTTGAAAGAAGAAGAGTTTAGGCAATTTTTTCATGGCCTAAGGGGGAGCTTCACATAAATTTTTCTTATCTGATAAGTCCAAGGATCAGAAAAATGTAATACCTAAAGAAGTGCAATTTAGGTGGAGTTAGTTGATTTTTTTGTAGAGATGCTTTTTCATTAATGTCAAAGGGCGAGAAAAGAACAAGAAATAGGTGCAAAATAGAGATTATGCTACTTTGTAGAGGATGTTTTTGCCATCAATGACAAAGGGGGAGACTGTTGGTAATCTAAGAGTCATGATTGAGATCAGAGTCTCAATAAGAGATTTGTGTCATGGTTATCATTGATGATAAAAGATGTATGTTTATGCATTAATGACAAAGGTGTTGAGATGGATGGTCAAGTTGTTGAGACCTCATAGAGTTGTTTGTGCTCCTTGAATTCCAAGAATAGTCATATGAATGCCTTTCCAATTTTGTTTGGATATGGCTGAGTATATAGGGTGTTGGTGATAAAATTTTCATACATAGCAACATATAAAGGAAACAATCACACCAAGCTACTTGGGTTTATGCCTAGTCTTGGTGGACCAAGTTTCATGTCTTGTAGAAGAGAGAAGCAAAAGCGATGTAAGGTGCAAAGTAGGGCTCCCAAGCATTTGAATAGTGTTTGAACACTTACTCATTTTTACAATTTAGGATTTATTTTAACAATAATGTATCAGGGATTTATTTTAGCAAGATTGCTTCAGTCAATTCTTTCAATAATTTGTTTAAGTCTTTTCAAAGGGTATTTTGTCAAAAAAATTATCTTGAACAAAAGTCTCGAAGGAAATGGGTCCCGAACAAATTTTTTGAAGGGAGATTTACAATAATGCAAAAGGGTAAGTGACCCAAACAAAGTTTCTAAAAGATACATTTGCACAAGTTATAAAGGGTATGTGTCCCAATCAAAAGTTGTGAAAGATATGAGTGAGTAATTGAAGGGAAATTCAAAGTTCTTGAAGGGCACTTGACATCTCATCAAGAAAATTATCCAAAAGTAAATGGTCTAAAAAAAAGGTGCCAAAGGGTATCTTGAAAAGTTTTGGAAGGGAATTTTGAAAAGTCTTGAAAGGTACATTAAAAAATTCTAAAAGAAAAAGTTGAAGGAAAAAGAGCACTTGGCATTTTATCAAGGAAATTGTCCCAAAGCCCCTTAGACAAAAATGTCACAACAAAAGCTTTTGAAGGGCACCTTGAGAAGCTTTAAAGGACCATTACAAGGTCTCTAAAGGATAATTTGAAATAAGTGTAGGGAACTTTCATTAGTGCAAAGGATGTTACACTGAACTCCTAAAAGGTAGATTGTTAAAGGTAAAGTTTGAGCTAGTTGGGTGATCGAATGGTTTGCACTTGATAGTGCAAAGAAGATCTAATTGAGTGAATGTATCCAAAGGAGTTAAAGTGCTTGATGGTTAATGACTCAAAGGTAAGTTAAATATCAAGCAAGACTAAAGAGATTGATAGAGTGAAAGCATTCCATTGTCATTGAAAGAAGCAAGATGAGGTCTACATGCTGAAGGTTAACTATTTACTTAGTTAAGGATCATGCATCTGCTAAGATCAAATGGTACATGGGAGATTAGATAGGAAATATCCATGAAAGTGTAAAGACTCATATGGAACAAAGTGATCACTATTTAGTGACATAACAGTCAGTTAAGGATTGAGTATCTTCAAAGACATCGATGGAGTGAAAGTGATTTAAAGACACAGGAGGTAGCAAGATGATGTAAGGAGCTCAATAATTAACTAGTGTGTTAAGGATCATGCATATAAGAAGATCCAATAGTTTATGGAATATAGAGTCTTAAGATCTAACATATGTGTTTTAAAGTTAGAAATCATTCAAAGATATGATGAAGTGAGTTAGTTACAAGAATCTGGAGTGACTGTTGAAGGAAATCAATAGTTAGTTTTTTTAACGATCTATAAAAAATGGATAATCTTAGAATCATTCATATATTATGAATGTTGAAATCAAAGAGACTAAGGTAGAATTCCAAGAGATGGGGAAAAATGAAGACAAACAATTATTTTTCTTGGAAGGAGAAGAGTCAAGCCATAAAAAGACTCATCTAAGTTTTTTTTGATGATATGATAAAAAATGAGATCCAAATATTGTGTCAAATAGAAATTATTGAGACACAGAAAAAGAATTATGCAGAGTGTCAATTAGACATATTTAGACACAAAAAAGGGGTCAGAAAGGGAGTTAGGTAGAGTGTCAAATAGAATAATTTAGACATAGAAAGAGAGACTAAGAGGAAGAATACACATAAAAGTATTATGCAGAGCATGAGTAGTTACATATTAGACTTGTAACAAGGAACAAACCTAGATAATGTTATGAATCTATTTTTTATCAGATGGAGTTGTAGCTCTACATAACTATTTAGATGGTGCCATTAGTGAGGTTGAGTTAGTGCTCAGTTAGGGGATTGGTGTCTCCTTAGGGTTGTATCACTTAAATATATGATCAATGAGGTTATTATGAGTTGGTGCTCAGAATAGGGGATGGGTGTCTCCTTAGGATTGGTGTCCTAAAATGTAACCAGTGAGGTTTATTTAATGAGACAAATTTTTTGAGGCTAGATTAGAACAATAGATTTTAGAAACATTCTCACTATGGTTTTTTACCTTTGGGTTTCCATGTATAAATCTAGTGTTATGAGCTTTGATTTTGTGCATGTGATATTTTTCATTTATTATTTAATCTTGCAAATGTTTAAGATTCATCTTAAAAGTTCTAAGGAACTAGTTTTTGTAATCTACTGATTCACCCCCCTCTCAATAGATAGGTGTGTTCAACATGATTCCTATCAACATTTTCATGAGTCATGTCAATCCTATGGTTATCCTAAATTCTCATTATATGGTTCCAACTACATGCCTAGAAAACCTTACCAAGACTTGCAACAAAAAAACTCCTCCTATCTTACTTCAATCCCATCTCAAAATTATGTTTCCCTTACCATATTCTTGTTGGCACTTAATCCAAATATACTAAAATTAGAAGAGATGATGATAAAATGGGATAGAGAGCTTGATGTGATTATTTTTCATCTCATAGAGAAGATGAGAAAGTTAGTTCAAATGTTGATGAATAAGTGGATTTTAGTTGGAGAGGAAACCCAATATGTTATGAGTGATGAGGTGAGTGAAATGAGAACCTTTATCCAATGGTGGATAGATAGATTATAGAGGTGGAGAATCAAGAGACCCAATATAAGCAACCCTAATAATCATATCCTATCCTTAGTCCACCTCATTTGAGTCCAAGTCATCCTCAAGATTATTTTACTAAAATTTGGAAACTATAGGTTTAATTTACTAAATAGTAAAGGGGTCTTGATTAAGGGGAAAATTAGTAAATAAATTTTACTTAATTAACCTACTAATTTGTTGAATTTGGAAGTACTTAATTGGTTTCAAAAAATAACAAACAAGAGAGAAGAGAATAAAACTTAGCTAGTTTTGGATTGAGATGGAAGATTTAGTGGTTGATATTTGCTAGTTTGGTTGGGCAAAATGTCATAAATAGGACCCAAAAGTCTATTTTTTACCTAGACAGGAGCACCAAAAAAGGGACATCTAGAGGTTTAGTGATATAGTCCTATTTTTGGAACTATAGTTCTATGGGTCTAAGCTTTCTAGGTTCTATTCATCTATTTTGGGAGACCCTACATACCAAATTTCAGCTCTTGAGAGACAAAAAAACTTGTTATAGGTTTGTTTCCATCTTCAATACCTATACTTATTTGTGCACATGGAAATGCCAAATAGATCAAAAGAAAAAGGGGGAAAAATGGGTTAGGGGAAGAATGATACACAATTAAGAACCCTTGCTATTTTGATTGCTACCTATATTAACCCTCAAGTTATGGTCTTAGATTTGATGTAGTTCTCCCTTAGGGAACATGCATAGTCAACATGCATGATTGATGCAAGACTGGATTTTGCTTAGGCCCTTCCTTGATCAAGCATGCAAATCTAAGTGTGATGCAAAAAATTGAGCTATACTATTGACTAATTTTTATTATATTTAATGTACCAAAGTAGTAAAGGCTAGATATAAAATGCCTTGTGTAGTCTTTTATATAGGAGACTCATTATTTTGAATTTAGGAGTTTTACTCATATTTGGCTGATATTGGAAAACTTAGGAATGAAGTAAAGAAAAGGGGTAAGACTTATCCTATGGAAGAAACTGATTGTTAGAACTAAAACTGGGCTTGGATAATAGCACCAAAAATGAGACACCCTTGGTTTTAGCATTGTAGTCCATATTTAGGCACTATTGTCCAGGGGGTTTGGGACCTGGGGGGATGGGTCAGGGTCTAAAAGAGGTCTCTAGGCCTAAAAGGGTCAAACCTAGTAAGTTATAGATGACTGGGAATATTCAAATAGATGTTTAAGGAATATAGTAAGACCAAGACAAGATAGACAAGAGGACCTGGATAAATGTGAATAAAGCTCATATTATCTAGTCAGAGTCTCCTATGAAAAAACATAATATGTGTGATTGCTCGACCAATTTAGGGTGATTATATTAACCCCCTTTTATTCTAGTGATGTAATAAAATGAAGTACTAGAGTAAAATAAAGAAAATGAAATGCATATTTGGGCTTACCTGTGTGAAGATAAGTATGTTGAAAAGGGTCCAACTTCCTAGCCAAGGAAGTGGATTGAAGAATTGAAATAGTGCTCAGAGAAAGAAGGGATCCCTGTAATAGATGCCCCCTATATTGAACCTAAATAGTGTCTAGAAAGAGAAGGAATCCCTGTAATGGATGCCCCATATAATGAATCTGAGTAGTGTCTAGAAAGAGAAGGAATCCCTATAATGGATGCCCCCTATACTAAATCTAGATAATTTGAACTGATTTTGAGAAGTGCTCAGAGGTCCAAAACTAATGTCTATCCTCTATCTTGCATAAACTTCTAGATCTGAGTGATACTATAGACCAATCACTGTAGATGACCATACGGTCCATCTTGGTGACAACCTAAGTAATGCCTAGGTGTAAGCTAAAAATGATAGTAAATGTGTAAGAATAAAATGGCATGTCCTGCCATCTCAATTTGTATAATCCTGGTAGATAAAGGACATGAACATTTGTGCCATGCCTCCAAATCTGGTATGTGAGTGATGTGTCTAGATAATCTAGAAATATATATAACCACATGTGATATGATCTATCATGTCATGTCTCATGTGAAAAAATGGAGATCAAAATAATGTGCTCTACACTACGCTTATAATCTTATATCTAGTCTATAACTATGTCATGCTGTATGAAGCTATATGTGTGAGACGTGTAGCACTATACATGCCCCTGAATTTGGTATCTGGATAATCTATATATTTATATATCAAAGGTGTATACCTCTGAATATCTTAAGTAATGCTAAGTGATCCTAATGTAAGCTAAATCGTTATATAATATGACCAATATGAGCTGAGTAGTGCTAAGTGACCCTTGAAATCTAAACCACTTGTGAAATCTTGAATGATCTAAGATGAGTAATGTTAAGTGACCCCTAGAGTCTGAACCACTTGTGTAATCTTTTCCAATCCTAGCTAAGTAATGCTAAGTGATCCCTGGAGTTTGAACCACTTGTGAAATCTTAACCAATCTGAGTTGAGTAATGCTAAGTGACCCCTAGAGTCTAAACCACTTGTGAAATCTTGATTGATCTGAGCTAAATTTGATAATTTGACTATTAAAGTTGTGAGAACCATGGTGTACTAGATAGGTATATTGGATAAACTATGCGAATATGGGTAGTATGAATGATGCCCCCCTTTTGGGGAAAGGGATGAGATCCATGATAGAGGAGGTTGAGCCAAAAGTAAAGACTAGTGGTAAAACATATAGAAACATTATTAGCATTTATAAATTAGATTGAAAGGCCACTATTGAATTAGTGAAACTAAATTACTAGGAGTGAAAGGTATCTTTGGTTGATTAGGATCAAAGATTGTATCTTCGTTTAGTATATATATAGAAGCTATCATGCCATGGTAGGAAAATGAGGTAAAAATAGATTGAATGGGATGAAAGAGTGATTTGATCAAACAGGTTAGGTTGCTTAAATATTTTAAACAAATGTTTTCTTGGCGAGGACTAATTTGGGTACCAAATAGGTGTATAGATGTGTGTGTCATGGGAGGCAAATAATTTAGTAAGAGAGTGAGTCTTGATTTATGTTGATGGTGTCATTATCATGATTTTGAAGAAACAAAATGGTTTATAAAATGGAGTTCAAGTTATGGGCAAGTAGAATTTTAATTGTATTGAGAAAGTGGTTTGATATAGGGAAGATCTGACTAAATCATGATTCATTTGTGTATTGACTAGTTTGATATTGGAGCTATGGATTAAGAATATGCCAAGGATGAAAACCCATTGTGACTCATTACGAGTAATTGGTAGTACAAATTTAGGCTGGTAAGGAGGTTTCCTTGGTGAGTAATGATATTTTTTGACTTTTGTTCATATGTAAGGCCTGATTTTGGCAATTTTTAGCTAGTTTGAGTCATTTTAAAGTAGTCTATAAATTCTTTGACTAATTCCAATGATATTTTCCTAGTGTTAGCACTACTATCCAGGATGCAGCGTTGCTATCTAGGTTCTAGCATTGTTGTCCAGTGATAGTGCCCTTCTATAGTGCTATTGTCTAATGTGGATGGATTTTTCAATTTTTGAGTTGTTCCTACTTTTGTATTTATTATCTATTTGTCCTTGGCATGGTTTTCTAACATATAGTCTTCTTAATAATGTTTTTAGGGTGAGGTGTGGATAAGAGAGTTTTGTAGAGGCCAGGTTATGGAGACTCTAAGATTATTTCCATTATCTACTAATAAGCATGTTATTATAGATAGGGATGGGTTGGGTCATGTATGTGATCTTGGTACAGTGAAATAGGATAGATATTTGATCACCACCTTATGTGAGAGGTGGAATGCTGATACATGTACATTCTAGATTTTGACAAGGGAGATTACTATAACTCTAGAGAATGTGTATCAGATTTTACATTTGTTGATTAGTGGGCAAAGAGTGTCATTACAGGATGACATGGGTGTGGATGCCATTGATCATGCATCTAGATACTTTTTAGGGATGCCCATAGGAGTACACCATAAGGGTAGTGACAATGATATATTACTATCAGTTATTATGCTGTCAAGTGTTCCATGCTTGTGTAAGTAGTTGGCTGTATTATTAGCTTCTTTTATTATTATGGATAGCAGTGGAGTATCTATTTCTTATAGGATGCATAGAGTAGTTTGAAGTATTGAGATGTATGGTAGCATGTTTTCATGGGGGAGGACTATGCTTGATCATTTTTATAGATATTTATATAGATTTACATATGAGTCTTTTAGTGGTGGTGTGGGTGTAGCCACTTTGTTGCATTATTGGGCTTATGAGTATATAGTACTTGTGTGGCTAATTGGATTGCCAAGGGCAAGTTGGGCATATCCATAGCCATTTTTGAGTGTTGAACTAGTGAGTTGGATATTTTATCCCCCAAGATAGATTATTATAGGTGATTTCAAGATAGATTAGTGGTTGATAACATTAGATGGAGACCCTATAGAGGGTTTCCTGGATGGCCAGAGGATGGAGAGCAACTACATTATATGAAAGTGAATTGTTGGTTACAAGATCATTGGTCTAGAGTTTATGAGCACTTTCAATATAATTTCATGATTAGGTAGTTTTAAGTTTGATAGGATGTTCCTCCTACAACATGGATATGGTTGAGGAGTACATGGATACCAGTGAGAGTGGGAGCTCATCCCATATTGACTAAGGTGGAGTTGGCACTGTTGCCATTAGATGTCTGAGATGAGATTATAGATGTTATTGATGTAGATGATGTGGGGTGCACTGAGGAATATATAGTGTGGTAGTTGAGGCATTGATGGGCTCCACTATATCCAATTAGTGTGCTAGATGTTCCTGAATATGAACAACCTAAGCTGATTTAGAGGGTGGGAGGTGAGTGGTTGTAATGTGGCACATATATTTATGTGTGTTTTTTTGTTATTTGTATAATATATATTACTAATGGAGTGTAATGTTGTTGCAATCAGGTGAGGTAGTGGGTATGCAAGATGAAGCACATGCTAGTGTTAGTGGTGGGGATGATGTGTTTTGGGAGACTATTACTGAGTCTACATTGTATGAGCTTACACAACATGTTCTTGATGATGCTATGGAGAAGGGTTTGATAGAGAGCTATAGTTATGATTTGTGTTTATACTAACTTGTTTGATCAAGATGTTATAGCTATAACTACTTATGTTAAGGCAAAAGGAGAGAGAGATAAGCTTAGGCCTGAGTGAAATAGGCACAAGATGCCTCCTCTGAATTATGGAGCAGTGAGATCTAAGATTTTAGATGATTATATAGATATTCAGTGGTGACATGTAGGCTTATGTGAGGCATAATTTGTTGGAGTGAAATAATTAATGCAAGAGGCATTCAGGAGCTGAAAGAGAGGTTGGCGAGTCATCAAGTACTAGACAAGATTATGTGATGAGTACTAGAGGAGAGAGTGAGATGAAGAGTGAGGGAATGACCCATATCCATGATTGATTAACCTTGACATGACATATATATTTTTAAAACTTATGTTTTATATAAATAATGTTTTGATTTTAAAACTCATGTGTATGCACATTATGGATTTTAGATTATACTGGTATTGTAATGTTGTGGTTTGGAATAATTGATTTGATGTTTGATGTTGAAGTTGTATATGCTTTTTAAATGGTATGTAGGATATGTGATTTGACTGTGTTGATATATTTGGTAAGATGATATTTAGGATATGTTTGGATGTAATTGTTTAATTTGTAATCATATGTAAGTGACAATCTTGTTGGTTTTTTGTAATTGGTAAAACTGATTTGGTAAAGTGAATTAATTTTTAGGTAGGATATAAGTAAGGTCTAGCTTCTGAGATTGATAACTTGTTTAAACAAGTTGAATTAATTGGAGATTGGAAAAAAGGTTTGTATCAGTTGATTTGGTAAGATCTAGACTATGATAGGTTGGTTCTAGATAGGGATGGCTATCTAGAATTAGGAATGTTAGTTATTATTAAGAGGGAATAGTAAGATAACAATGTGTGCATATTACCTTCCCATGAGTGGCTTAAGAATACAAAGGTTAGCTATACCTTTGGTTCCATCATTGCCCTGTTAAGTGAATTTATAATCTAATGCTATAATGAATGTATGTTGTATCACACTATGTTATAACACTATCTGAACCCTATCAGCTAAGTGAATAAGTGCCCATATTGCTCATGCTATGTAAGATCTTATCCTGAAGCTAATGTTGTATGTGATGCACTAACTGTAGTGGGATATGATAACTCTAAATAATGTAATCTGATTGGCTATGCTATTGAAACTTTATGTTGTAAAGAACGCTCATTTGATCTCAAATGTAATGGATTGCTATGTGAAATAGGACATAAAAAGTCTACCCATAATGAATATCTCTCTAAAATTATACTTTGTTGTCATGCCTATGATGGTGATGGATAAGTATATGGAACTACACTATGTATTCCTTAGACAACAGTGTTATATGTAGGTTGCATTCTCTAAACTAATTTCATTTTTGTTTGAATAGTTGGAATAGGATATCTCTTGTGAGATTATATCCTAAGAACCACATGAATACAAATGAGTGACCAATGATTGCTGTAAAGGAATGTCCTGGGATGACTTAATCATGGAGGAATGAAGTCTAGGGTTCCATGATGGAGGAGATCTCTATGCCCCCTATGTGAATGTTATAATACCATTATCAACACATCTAGAAATGCAATCTTGGAGTCCAAAAATAGGTATCCACATTATGTCTATGGATACATTGATAATTACAAAAGGGTTGATATAGCTATTTATGTAAAATATGTGGATCTCACTGATGAATAGAAGGTAATGTGATTAATCTCCTAGTTAGTAGTGCTAAAAATATGATAGATGGGGTATCCCACTCTGAATTAAACTATAGTAGTGCTAGTTCCAAATTCTTTATATTACATACTATGGGTGGTGTTCTGGAAACTTGCTCTTTATTCTTGACTATTTGATTTTTTGGTTGTGGTTTATAATCTTGTCTAGGATATGGTGGATGTTGAGTAGTAGGAATTGTATCTGAAGATACTACTATGAAATCTATAGTAATCCAATCAACTGAATCTCCCTCAATCAATCCTAATTTCTTTTCCAAAACTAAAACTATGCAACACAAATGTCTGAAACAAGACTCTATTTGATATAGTAAATTCTTGAGGAGAGGTTGGTGAAGACCCTTGATGAAGATATGCTAAACCTCTAGATTTATTGGTTTGTATATTAATATTAACAAATGAGCCTTAAATCTTAAGATGTACTCACTTATTAGCTCTAAAGAATTTTGATGTAGTGTGGTAAGTTTCTCATATGTAACATAAGGGCCCATGTTTATACTATAGTTCTTGAGAAAATCCTCCTTTAGGTCATCATATGTGTGTAATGAACCAATGGGGAGTAAATGAAAGAACCAAATTTGTGCTTCCCTCACTAATGTCTATTGAAACATCTGTAGTAGAATCAAAGGACTTTTCTGGGGTGGAAAATCTTTCTAAAATGACTAAAGGTGTGAAAATAGATCTCTATTTCCATCGAAGTGAGGTAATGATGGTGTTTGGAGATGCTTATGCAATGAATCTTTTATGAATGTTTTTGGAATAGGGTTACCATGTAGATCATTGGCATCCATCCAAGAATTATAAGCTTTGTTTTCTAGTATAAGGAGATGTACTTAGTGTTGTAATTCACCAACTGCATGCATCAAAGAGATGATCTCTTAGGATGGTGCATTATTATCTTGAAGTGGTTCATTTAATCATTGAATTTGATTGTTAATTTTAGCCATAGGAATGTTACATTTAGTAATTAGATCATAAAGAGGTGGTGTGCTCACTTGAACCTTGGGAGTAATGGTAGCTTGGACCTTGTGAGAGGGATGTGGGCTACCATTCTCTTTGGGTGATTGGTGAGAATTGGGTTATATTGTAGTGAGGGATGGCTTGGGGGATTCATTGGTATCTTTATGTTTTAGTGAATCACATTATAAATTAAAAGATGTGATATTTAAAGTAACATGTGCATGATTATAAGTAGAATCATTCATAGATTTAGAATCAATAATTTGGAATTCATGAGACTTGAGTGAGAGAATAGTTAGAATTATGAGATGCATTTTCTTCTTCACTATATGCATAGTAGTCATCATTATTCCATGCATTATCACAATATTTATTTTGTTTATTTGAAATATAAGAATTTGAAGTATCATTTTCATATTCAATTTCATTTTCATACTCATTTACATGTTCAATATTGTATTCATAATCACTTCCATCATTACTAGGGAGAGGTGAAAGAGAAATATTTGATTCCTTTCTAGTATGCAAATAGTTATCATTAGAATTTGGAATATCATGTGTATCTATGATATCCATGGATGGAATATATAAATTTTCTTCATTTACAACATGATAAGTAAGAGTTAAATAGTTATCATTTGAACATTGTTTTGAAAGAGTAGAGTTAGGAACACATAATGCATCATTTGAACTATGCTTTGGTAATTTGATTCTATTGCATTTATATTGTTGTATTTTAAACATAGTAGTAGCAAAAGGTAGAGAGAGATTAGGTTCACATGGAAGTATATCATCACCAATGAGATGTTCATTTGAAAGTGCATGATTACTTTGTGCATTTTGTGCATTGTGCCTAGGAGAATGAGGTGAGAAGTATTTTTCCCATTTAGCAAAAGTATTATTTTGAGAATAAGGAATAAAAGAGATAGGTTTTAGAGGAGAAGATGTATTTATATATTCTTCACTATTACTTTCATATGCATGGTAATATTCTTCATTGCAACAATAGTAATTATCCTCATTAGATATAAAATCATTTTCCACATTTTTATCTAGTGTGTAATTTTGTAAATTGGTCCATTCGTTATGATAATTGTGAGAAAAATTCAGAAATTTATCTATGGGATGAGAAGGATGAAGTGCCTTTGTGGCCATTTTATCACCAAAGAGAAGTTTGAAAAATACTAAGAAGTAAATAAATGCATAAAGAACTACTAACACTGAATTTTGAAAATTACTTTTGCTACCCCAAATCATTTTCAATAAATTCAAATTATTTTTCTAAAAATTGTGAGGGTAATTTGAGGTTTGAGGACCTAGTTTGGGATTCTAGGGTTTTTAGCTAGGGTTTTAGTATTTTTGAAAATTATGAAATAATTTTAAATTCTAAAAATTATTTTGAAATGGAATAATTGCACTATAATTTATAAAAAAATTAGAATTTTGGAAATTAAATTTTTGCACAAGAAACTACTAATTTTGAAAATTTTAAATAAATTTTGACAAGGTAATTATTTTACAAAAATTCTAAAATTGGAAAAGAGGCAGGCTTATTATTGGATGACCTAATTTTGAAATCTAAGGTTTTAGTGAATTTATTAAAAATATCTCAATTAATTTTTAGTTTTTTAATTTTTACATTTAGAAAAAATTAGGAAAATATTGCTAAAAATTAGAAATAATTAGCCTTAGGGTTTCTAGGGTTTTTGTGCAAAAATTTGAAGTAAGTCAGGTTCACCAAATGTTTTACTAAATTTGGGAAACTATAGGTTTAATTTACTAAATAGTAAAGGGGTTTGGATTAAGGGGAAAATTAGTAAATAAATGTGCCTTAATTAACCTACTAATTTGTTGAATCCAGAAGTGTTTAATTGATTTCTAAAAATAAAATATAAGAGGGAAGAGAATAAAACTTAGCTAGTTCTAGACTGAGATAGAAGACTCAGAGGTTGATATTTGTTGGTATGGTTAGGTAACCTATCAGAAAGAGGACCCAAAAGTCTATTTTCTACCTGGATAGGAGCACCAAAAATGGGACATCTAGAGGTCCAGTGCCATAGTCCTAGTTTTGGCATTGTAGTCTTGTGGGTCTGAGCTTTTTGAGCTTTTTGGGTTTTATTCATCTATTCTAAGAGACCCTACATACCAATTTTATCTCTTGAGAGTCACCAAAACTTTTAGTAGGTCTATTTCCATATTTAGTACTTGTACTTGTTTGTGCAGATGGAAATGACAAATAAATAAAAAAAAAGGGGGAAAAATTAGGTTAGGGGAAGAATGATCACATAATCAAGAACCCCTACTATTTTTATTGTTTCCTACATTAACCCTCAAATTAAGGTCTCAGATATAATGTAGTTATCCCTTAGGGAACATGCATAGTCAACATGCATGATTGATGCATGAATGAATTTTGCTTAGGCCCTTCCTTCATCAAGCATGAAAATCTAAGTGTGATGCATAAAAACTAAGCAATACTTTTGATTGATTTTTATTATGTCTAATGTACCAAAGTAGTGAGTGCTAGATATAAAATGTCTTGTGTAGTATTTTATATAGGAGACTCATTTTTTTGAATTTGGAGGCTATATTCATATTTGGATAATATTAGGAAACTTAGGAATGAAGTAAATAAAAAAGGTAAGACTTATCCTACAAAATAAACTGACCATTAAAACTAAAACTGGGCTTGGACAATATCACTAAAAACTAGACACCCTGGGTTTCAGTGTTGTACTCCGTATTTGGGTGCTATTGTCTAGGTGGTTTGGGACCTAGGAGGATGGATCAAGGTCTAAAAGAGGTATTTAGGCTTGAAAGGGTCAAACTTGATAAGCTATAGATGATTGGGAATAGATAAAGAGATGTCTAGGGAATGTAGTAAGACTAAGATAAGATAGACAAGAGGACTTGGCTAAATGTGAATAAAGCTCATATTCTCTAGTTAGAGTCTCTTGTGAAAAGACTGTGAAAAGATATAATATATGGAGTCTCCTTATATGTTTCCAACTACATGCCTAAACAAAATTACCAATACTTGCAACAAATAAACTCCTCCTCTCTTACTTCAATCCCATATCAAAATTATGTTTCCCCTACCATATGGCACTTAATTCAAATCTACTAAAATTAGAAGAGCTGATGATAAAATAGGATAGAGATCTTGATGTGATCCTTTTTCATCTCATAAAAAAATTTAGAAAGTCAGTTCAAATGTTGATGAATAAGTGGATTTTAGCTGGAGAGGAAACCCAATATTTTATGAGTGATGAGTTGAGTGAAATGAGAACCTTTATCTAATGGTGGATAAATAGATTAGAGAGGTGGAGAATCGAGAGGACCAATATAAAAAACCCTAATAATCATCTCCTATCCTTAGTCCACCTCATTTGACTCCAAGTCATCCTCAAGATACACCTCTTATCCCTTAAGAAAATAAAATATCTTCAACTTGGAGGCCTTCTTGGACTATGATTCCTGACTATACCATGCCAAATCTTATGGAAAAATCTAAAGATATGCAGTCTCTCCATCCCCTCTTAAAGAATCATCTTGTGTTCTATATAAATTTTATTGAAACATTTACCCTCATAAAACCATTCACTATCCTAAAGAGGATCCTCCAAGAGAGCAAATCCAGTCTTCAAAATAGCATAATAACTTCAAGATTCAAATTTGGAACCAAGTAGTGAAGTCTTGGGGAAAGAAAGATTAAGAGAGTGAGGACCAAGAAGTTGATGTCAAGAAATAATAACTTATGTTTGTTCAAGCCTTATTTCCCTATCCCCAAGAACCTATAACTATTCCCTCATAAAAAATAATTCAAAAGAGAATTCAAGATAAAAATAAGACCTCAGTTGAGAAGTTGGATGATCAAGTTACAAATGAAAATGAACTTCAAGAAGACTATGATAAGGATGAGGTGGTTGATGAAGAGAATGGAAAACTTATGACAAAGTTGAACCTTATCTCTCTCCAAGAATTCTTTCAAGGCTCTCGCATTTCCAAGACTCCAAATTTTAAGATTACTCCTTCCATCCCCATGCCCATTCATGAAACATCCACCACATCTCATACTCCCTCTCTAACCCATGAACTTGTTCACCACCCTCCAACCTTATCCTTTATTAAAAGAGTACCCATCCTATGGAAAGGAAGTGAAGAAGATTAAACTAAATTTGTAGCTGATAAAGAAGATGACTCAAGTATCCATAATGAATAACTTACTATAGTTACTTTTTTTGGTGAAGACAAGCATAAGTCAATCTTATTTATTGAAAAAAGAGATGACCTTGATGATGTTACAACTACTCATGAATAATTTGATTAATAAATGAAAGAGAAGATGTTTAAGGGAAACATCACATAAGTTAAGACTTATAAGCATGATCAAGAGGTTGAATTTGAAAAAAAAATAGAAGACAAAGTTGTTGATGACTCCATAAATCTAGATGACATGTGGTAGAATTTAAATGAAATTTGTGAAGAGTTTGAAGGCCTTAAAAAGCCACCTCATGATGGTCAAGTTAAAGACACTCTTAAAGATGCTTTGCCTCTTGAGGGTGTGTTTTAAAAATAATATCCTATGTCATCCAAACTTGTGCAAGTTACAACGAACCTTGAAGTTAAAGACTCTTCAAGTAAGCAAGTTGAAGTTGAGGGAGTGCACAATGACAAAGATTATTGGCAACACCATATTGAAATCCTTCATGAAATTGAAGTGATTTTCAAGGTTGAAGGTCATGTGCAAAAATAGATCAGACAAGATGTATTCATTAAAGACAATGATGAAGATTGGATTGAGTATGTAAATCTCCTTGAAGAGCTTGAAGAGCTTGTAAAAAATGGTAAGAGGTTTGAAGATGTGTTTCTTGAAAGACAACATGACAATATCTAAAGTACTAGGATTTAGGTTGCTCCTATAAGTCAAAAGGTGATATTGATTGAGACAAGCACAAACATCAAGAGAGATAATAAGAAGGTTATTGAAGTACAAGATGAGTTCAACTTTATAGGTGACATGTTTATAGCTGTCATTCTTTCATTTGATAACATGCCAAGAAGAGTGACAAACATTAAGGAGTTGAAAATAATAAGAAAAATGCTCAAGAGGCAACTTATTCATTCCTCTCTTCATATCATAAAATAAAAGAGAGTACAAGATTCCCTTTTGACCCAAGAGGATGAAGAAAATTTTAGGTCAATTGTATATAGTTAGTTTACTTCCTTATTTGTTGTGTTCCCTAATTTGCTTAATAACACATGTATGTGTCTTATTCTTCATTTATGTCTTGTTATTTTGTTTTGTGTGTTTTGGAGGTAAAATTAGTTTGTTGTGTCATGGTAAAATCCTATTCAAGTTTGAAACTAAGTGCAAATGAATTCATTAGCCAATGGAAGGACAAGGCTACTGGTCTATTTAGCATTGCAAGAATGTTATCCCTGTGAATCACCAATTTATTAACCAAATTTTGACCCCAAGTCAAAATAGGTCAAACCCTATAAATTAAAACTTTCTTAGGGTGGTCATATGGCTTTGTCATGGTATATAATGGTCCTAAAGTATCCCACATGGTCATGTTTGGCCTTCCTTAGCATTCTCAAAGTTTTGGTCTTATAAACACTTATCTAGTCCAAGAGGTCAATTACAAGGTCTTATTGTGTCAAAATTGGTCAAAGGTTTAATATGGTATAAATTGATTTCAAAAGTTTATTTGGAAATCATTTATATCATAATATCATGCTGTAGCCTTTATTTGGTTTCTATATTTAAAAAGTTACATTTTGGCTACCTTTTGGCCCATAAAGAAGAGTTGGACATGCCACATCAAGGAGAGAACATTTAAATAAGATTAAAAATGACCCTAGTGGTAGAAATATGTTAGAGAAGGTTTAGGAATAGTTAGAATATGATAGAATCTATATTTCAACTCTTAATCTTGTCAAAAGAACACTTTTCAAGCACTTGTATGGCCTTTCAAGATTAGTTTTTAATTGTAAATGGTTTAGAAGTTTCCCTTGGGCTCCATTAGACCATTTTAAGCCTATAGAATAAGCTTAAATTTGAAATAACACTTCGAACATGTTTTCTCCTCCATCAGTATCTTCACAAGCTCAGGAAGGCAAATTTGTATTGAATGGTATGATCGAGAGAGAGAGAGAGAGTTAGTAGCTAAAAATTAAAAAAAAAATTAGGGGTCCAAGAAATATTAAAATTTGTGGGTTTAGTTTTTATAATTGTGGCCTCTTATTTATGAATAATCGCTAAGAGTGATAATAGTTCACTATGGCTTATGCATATGAAAGGGGTTTATTATTTCACCTATTTCTATAGATTAAAAATTAATGGAGAGTAATTATTTTAAGATTTCTTTTTAGAGGTCTTCTATATCCATTTCATGGAGGTTTGATCAGCCAACTCATCTCTATGAGCTACCTTCACTTAGAGGAAGAATGTCTCAGTGTACAAGCAATTTCAAACAATTATGATACAAGTTCCCATTTCCTCTTCATGGTGATTATTCTTAGTGGTATATTATGATTCATATGTCATGGAAGTTCCCTTAGTTTCATGGAATTCATGTGTTTGGCTTGAAGATGTGTTCTTGTCCATAATCATCTTATGTGCTTGCTTTTTGAGACATTGTTAGTGTTTGAACAAGTCTACTAGAGGTTTGATTACCAAATTGATTCAAATACCAATGATACATCATGTTGTGAAGTTATGAGATCATGTTTAACTATTTAATCATGATAAAAGCGAAGAAAAGAGTCCAAATGCACACTTCTCTAATGAGATCTTGTTGTTTCCTTCACATACATGTTAGACTGATTGTAAGAGTAGTTTGAGGATGCTAAGAGTCATGAAAAGAGACTTGATAAACTCATCCATGCATCAAATAATTTTGAATACCTAAATAAATTCATCAAATGACATAAATTAAATAGAATTCTCTAATTCACAACTCACAGGGCTTATGCATAAGAAGACTATGTATACAGTCCATATAGGACTGTAAGGTGAGTTTGAGGTGATGAGAAACATGGTCATGAAATTTGTAGGAAATTGAGAAGCATATAATATGTATGAAATTTATTGACAAAATTTATAGGCTTAGACACTCAAGAGTTGGCTTTGTAACCCTAAACTATCCAATAGTAACCTACAGTACAGGCCTTAGGCCTGTATGTCCTCATTTGGACCAAGATCAACATTTAACTAACTCAAAGGAGTATCATACAGAGGATTAATACTCAAGGTAGATGGATAAAATGGAATGAATCATAAAATAACAATTAATATATATTGGGTCACTTAGAAATCCAATGGTGATCAAATAGCTAAATATACAGTCAAATAAGCATCTACAACACTTGTATAGATTTTATATGGAAGCAAACACAAAATTATTTTAGATACACTATTAGGGTGTTAAAAGACCATGTAGTAAAATTAAATTAATATTTTCAAGGAATTTAATCCTCTCAAATCATCTTGACATAATGAAAAGACTAGTTTCCAAGTGATAAAATCTAAAGGTATAAGGATCAATGAAGGTTGACCTACATGTAGAGTGTACGGTGAACATGAATGAATTCAAGTGTAAATGATGATAAGTTCTATGAGAAGTTATTTTGAATGTTTTAAAATTATGAAAAACCCCCCATAACATCCAAGTTTAAGTGATTTAAGTGATCAATACAAGAAGCAAGTGATCAATACAAGAAGCAATTGAGTATGCAAAGTTCAACTTGATATCACCTATAATCATCCACTCACAAGATTGTCAGTCAATATGGAAAAATATACTCAATAATAAAAGAGAAAAGATATATTAAAAGGTGTAATATTATATATATGATGTATAATTAAAGATAATTCCTAGACTAATCTCAATATTAATGAAGTAGAGTCAAAATTTTAGACCTATCTAGGTATGTCAAGCTTAAAGCAATCAAAAAAGGAGTGTGCATATAACAAAAGAGAATGGAGTTATATAAGGGTGAGACCATATGGAGAGGATTGGGAAGAGTTAAAAATGAGTTTATATAGTTTATAAATATAATGTGTTACAAATTTATTTCATCCAAAATGAATATTTACTCACAAGTAAGGACACCAATTACATACAACTCTCTCCTCACTGGCCTACTAGTTGACAAGTCTAAACTTCCTCAAAGACAAAAGGTATAAATAATGTAATAATGGTGATAAGGTAATTTGGAGGTTTAAATCATTGAATTATAAATAATATTCATTTATTGAATTCTTAAATGACACAAGCACTCATGAAAGTCCTATAAGTTCATCTGAAAGCATACAATACTGAATAGAGCTTTGGGATCAGTCAAGCCTTGTAAGCATTAAAATGAGCATGGCTGAATGATTTAATAAATGGATAAAAATAGAATGATATATATGGTAAAAAATGATAATTAAATTTAAAAATCATAAAATTAGAAATTGACCTCACCTTTAACATATGCAATTACAACAACACAGTCAAGCCTGTGTGTATAAATAGAAGATGGTTTGTGAGAATGAAGGATTGATATGAGGAGTTGTAGAAGAGTTAAGAAAGTGTATCAAGATAATATAATAATTAATGAGGTTTATGAAGGAGTATTTATTTTAAAATATATACATTTAGCAAAGAGATCATGTCATAAATAAGAGAGACTTAGCTAAAACACATTCACACCTACAACCAGTTAGGGAGATGCAAGAAACAAACTCAATGTTTGAGAGGTAGAGATGAATCTATTGGGTATGATATTGGTATTTATAATTAAATAATCTTGAGATAATGTGGGAAAAAACCTCAAAGACACATTTATCACATACTAATGTCTCAATTGTTGAGAAATAACACTTACAACCAATATTGGCAAAGTGTGAGATAAAAATAAGTTTTGAAGGTACAACACTTTGATAGGTTGTATAGGGTTTTTGAAGAGATTTGGAAAGATAATAATCATTTGAAAAGGTTAAAAAATTAATATCAAGGTCTCATTTATAATTTCAGACCCAAAAATAATAATGAAAAAGGAAATTTCAGTCACACACCTCATGAAGCATGTATCACTACTGATAGGCAGATCCAATCCAACCATGAAGGAAAATGACATTTTGGGGCCTCTATAGGCATGATCAAGATTTTAAATTTGGTATATATTGTGGTAATGAGTGTATTTAAGTGTTAATATTATATTAAATGTCATTTCAATAGTGAATATATCCACTATTTTGTCTTAGACCTTGCCCACTCTATTGGCCAGAGGTAGTCATGAGACTAAGAGATTCATTTGGTCTCTAAGAGTAAAAAAAGTTTCCAGACCTCATGAGAGGATCTTTATGAAATATAAAAACATGAAAAATGTATAAATAATATTTTAATAGGAACTAAATATTAGTTTTCCATCTAAATTACCTTGAGGGCTAGCAAGAAGGTGATAGGCCTAAACCCCAAGTACCCTGGTCAGTGTGCCAATTGCATACAAAGGGGTAATTAACACTTAAATATAATTTAAAATCATGGATAGGTATGTTTAATATGTTTTTAAGCCTCTCATAATAGTGGTAATTAATTATGAGACTCAAAACCCAATCTAGACCTATCTCATGTTTAAGAAACACTAAACAAGCCACCTGAAGAGAAACTTTAGATGCTCATACCATTGTTGATACTATCCATGGGACCCAATGGTGTTTATATGTTTTATAGGGGTCCCATTAAAACAATATTGTAACATTAGGAGAGAGAGAGGGGATGTATTTTATGAATAATCATTAAGACCCCAAATAGGTCTTAACCCTCCTAAAACCCCAGTTGTGACCAATTTGTAGAGAAAGACCTAAAAAGAACACATAAAGACATATTTTTATCCTAAAAAATCTTTGATGTTGTTTAGGACTCCAAGAAGGTTACCCCATGTAATTTTATGCTGATGTCATTTGTATAGATTTGTATAAATACCCCTTTTTTGCATGTTTTTGGTGTTTTTAGGTGTTCTAAGAAGGGGAAATATTCAAAATAATGATATAATGTCATTTTATAGTTTTAATAGCCATTAAAGTCCAAAAAATTTCACATTATGTTCTAGAGGTGATCAACCCAGGCCCATTTTTCAAAGTAGTCTCAAATAGGCTCAAAATGAGACTAGGTGGTAAGGCCATTTTTTGGTTTGCATACTTCCACAGTTTATCAAGACTCCAAAATTGACATGGAGGTTGGTGATGGAATAGGTAAAGTGAATCAAATGATTTTTGGTGAATTAAAATTTGTTGTAGATGTCTAGATCAATAAAATAGGGTCTTAAGCAAGAAGACCTAATTCAAAAGAGAGAAAGGTAGGAAAAATGGGTTTCCACTCAGAGTCTAAAGATGAAATTTGACATGGATATATAAAGACATTTACTGTATTACATTATTCCATTATTTTGTCAATATAATCCATACAAAACTTACATAAGGAGATATACAATAAAAAAGGGCTACAAGGAAGCTAGGCCTAGTGAAGGCTTAAAGAGAAAAATGAGTACTTGATAGTTAGTCCAAGAAACAAAATGGTGTTTTTTAGGCTTGATAAAATATTTGAAGACCATTCATATGGTTTTTATTATATGAAGAATATGCACTTGAGTTTTAGGCCATATTAACCAATCTAAGCATGAGAAATAATGAGTTTCATGACACCTAATCACTTGAATGATGAAACGATAGGTCAGAGGAGTTTCTTAAGGCATGAAAGATGTTCAATAAGTTATTTTAGATTAGTTAAAGGTGAATTCATGGTTTAAAGTTCCATTTTTCACTCCTTTCATTTAAATAAGGGTAGTTTCTAAGGATCCAATCAAGGTGTCAAAGCCAAATTGTAGCCCCCACACCACTTAGAAGATTGGAGATGATTCAGGAGTAAGAAAAATGGACTTGGAGGTCTATTAGACTATATCATAAATTTTTTTTTGATTTTATCTCTCATTGACAGTTTTCAATCTACTTTTACCACACCCCTCTCTCTTCACCATTCTCTATATAATGAGATACTTTTGGCTAAGTTTACATCCTCCACTTGGGTGTGGTGAAGCCATGCCTATTTTTTCTACCTTTGATAAATAAAATATCTAATGCTTTACCTCATTCTATGACTACATGCAGTGATAAATCTATAAATGGTTGATCTCATCAAATGTAGACATGTGACCTTTTTTGTGTCTTTTTTTAATCTTACCTCACATGGTTATTTCTTTATTACCGGTTGTAGTTGGTGTCATCAGGGGTCTTTTATGGGTTTTGAAGTGGAATTAGTCTTCCCTATTAGCCTTAAAATTCATTACCCTTATACAAAATATTGATGCAATATGTTTAGTCTAGGATGTGTGTATGTTTATGTTATCTTGTAGGTCTTAGGGTATTATGAAATGTGTGGTAGTGGTAAAAAAAGTGTGGTGCATCGCCACTATAGTAAGGATTATCTAAATTATTTCCCCCTCCTTTTTAAAGAAATCAAGTAGTGAAAGTTAGCCTAAGTGATTCATCAAGGGGAGATATCCCTTCAATATAGAGGTTTACCCATTCTATAGACAACCCAAAGGTCTAGGGTTATTCCCATGTTTCACTAAATTAGAGAAGTCTAAACAATATTATCCTAGGGTGTAAAATTTGGTGATGACATTACTAATTATTTATTTCTTGGAAGAACCTATTGAGTCTTAATCTCTCGGAGTGTACACCTTAAAGGGTGTATCAAGAAAGGGGTTGGTAGACCTTTGGTGATTTGAAAGATTGTTGGCCCCTATACCATTACCTAAAACAACTACAAGCTACCCTTATCTAATTTCCTAAGCAAAAAAATCTCACTTACACACTTCCCTAAGTAATTGACCATACAAAATAACCCCTACCTAAGTAAATACTCCTTTTACTTAGTTTTATTACTACGTTAACTTGGTCAACCTTATTGAGAATTTAGTGCAGATTATAGAATTACATTGGCCCAAGTTGACCTAGTTTGAGGGCTAACAACTTTATTTCCTACCAAATAAGGTTGACCCAATTGAATGTGTCAAATAAATTCTTGAGAAGGTTTAGGGTCAATCCTTAGATATAAATATCACCTTAAATTAATTTCTAAAAATAGGATCACTCAAATATGCATCATTATAGATCATAAATATACTTATACTATCATTTAAAGGTTTCATTGCTTAGGTTTTTGATTTGGAATAGTAAAACTTGTATTGTGGAGGGTTTGGATGCGTAGGATAAGTCTTTTAGCCTATAAATGATCTATCCTTGTGATCCTTACAAACCTAAACAACCTCTTACAAAAAACTATTGTCCAAGGGAGATATTGAGAAATGATGGGTTCACTTCAACAAGGTAAGTATACTCATAGCCCTTCATATTTTAGTTAAGTAAATGTTGTATAAATAATGAATTAAATTGTATCTCTCCATATTTAAATTAATTCTATATTGTCTTGAATAGAATTATCTTTTATTATTTTTCATCTTCCCCATTTATGCCATAAGCTTTGGTGAACACTACTTTCACTTGTATTTTTATTTATTAGATTAGATTGTATGTTAGTTTAGTATATTAATTAATTTGCATTTATCACATTACAAGACCTAACTAGGGTTATTACATGATAACATTTGAATAGAGGCCTTGGAAACCTATATTTTGATATTGTGTAGTAAGATATCCTTTATTTAGTTTTCACATATCCATAACCGGTCATGACCCTAATATAATAATGTATTGCTAAGCAGATTGTTAGTTGATTACCTTCTTTGATCTTGGATATTATTGAGTAGGATAAGTTGTAGATCTATCTTATTTCACTTGCATGCACTGATCACTCTTATAAACTATGAAAACATCAAATCTTTTACTACATTATCATGTTTGATATTATATTACTTAGACATGTCTATATCCATACTCATATCCTTCACAATATACTTGATATGCTATGTTACATAACATTTATGCTAACACATAAATATCAGGACTAGTATAATATTTTTATGTTGGTTACTTATGATTTATTTATTTATCTCTTCCTTGAGTGTCTAACATTGCTTTCTATTATATTTCTTATGGAACATTTTAATAAGTTCCTTTGCTATTGGGTCCTATGCCATTGTATGTTGATTGGACATTTGAATATGGAATTATATGTTGATTAGACATTTAAATATGTCATTCATTTTGATTGTGTAGAACTAAAACATTCCCTTTGTATGAAATATCCTTGGACCATTCCTTTTAATTACATTGAGTTATCTTATGTGTGTGATTGATTACTTGTTAAGCTTTTATTTATGCCTTTTACGACTTGATGTGATCACATACTACAAGCCTAATTGATATATCTATTTCAACATATTATATATATATGCTACATGATTCATACCAAGATTATATTACTACATTCTCATTTTAAATTAAGGTACCTACCATATTTTATCTACCACACCTCAAAAAGGGGGCATGCCATAAAATCATGACCTCCACATTTTTCATATTTTTCTAGATTGTAGTGGGGGCATGTCATAAAGGCATGACCTCCACACTTACTCATTTTCATAGTTTATAGATTATAATGGGGGAATGTCATAAGAAAATTAACTACACACTTATAAATCTTCTCAATATATACATATTTCATTGGGGGTATGTCATAAAGACATGACCTCCACACTTACATAATCTCCAGTTCAGTTTCATGATTCATATATACACTTAGGTTAGAATCCTACACATTATATCAATTTTACATCTATGTAAAATATATTTTATCATATTTATGACACATATAATATAGATAAAACATATTATAGGTTCATATTCCATGATATTTCATCATAAATTATAGAATTTACAACTTACACTACTCACTAGGACACATCAATTACACCATGATGTATTATTATTGAGCCTTTTCTATTGCAAAAATTGGTTCATCTTATAGGTTGAAGTGATTAAATCACTAAACATCATCATATTTATATATTTAAGTGATTAAATCATCCAATATCACCATATTTATAAGATGATTTGATTAAACTACTCACTCTCACTAGATTATGTATATTCACACTTGGGTTGTGCGATTGAGATATAATGACATCAATGGCCATACCTAAACTCATCTTTAACCCTTATTAGGGTCATAATACCTTCTAAAATACCTCTTAAAATATATAATATTTAGGTATGAACCCTTTTTATCTCTAATGATTCATAAGGAAACACATTTACCGAGTTAAATCATCAAGAGGCAACATGGTTGTATCGACACACATGTGTACTCTTTCCTTTCTCTTTTTCTTTTCAAACATTTCAATTATTTAAATTTTTTGATTATATGAACTGATTTATATTGTAACATGGTCTTATTTATAGGTCATACACTATAAAATCACTTAAAGTGGGCTCAATCAAAATCAATGTGTGTCATTCACACCCAAGTATGCATGTCTTTCCTTTAAACTAGTAATTTCATCTTTATGCATTTGGGGGGGGGGAATGTAGATACTAAAACTAAATATTTATAACATATCAATCTTGTAATTTTGATAAATATAAATCAAGGATTTTCCCTTTAGTTTTAAACCTTCCTACTATTTAAAGTCTCACATTCACTACATCATTGTGCCTAAATGCCTATCTCTTAGTTTGATCCATATCATTGTGATGATCAGGTCTCTTGTACTGCACATAAAGATCAAAACTTGATAAATATCTTTCACTATTAGTTTTATATTAATACCTATTTTTTAGCCCTATAGACACTACCAACCATATAAAGACACTATCATCAAGGTTAGTGTCAAAAACTTTATCTAGTGTCTATTAGCCAAAGGTCATACAAATTTGAAATGATTCATGACATATGGGTTGGCCTATTTGTCTTATTGAACCATATCGTGAGATATTTTCAAAATATGTGGTATAAATACAAGTCTAAGCCTTCTCATTCCTCATCTAGAAAATACTAGGTAAAACACCTAATAAAGCTAAATCAATTGACTATAAAAACACTCTATTCTACCCTTTTTCCATATCAAACATAGGATAAATCATTACATAGGTATAAAGCATTCAAATAGTATCCCATGAGTGATATTTATCAAATTACAAGATAGATCATTATATGCATATTCATATAGTATATTTCACCCTATACACTTTCACACACATAGGGGAGAACTACATAATTCTGAGGCCCTCCTTGGAGTATTAGTTATGTAGTGTGTGCCCATTGACATAAAGGTATTTAGGGAAGCTTGACACTATGAGCCCACTAACCCATTTTTGGCAAACTCATTCCAAGGGTGAAGAAGAGTAAAGTGCTAGGGTTTGATAAATCAATGAAGAGTGATAACTTATATCTCAAATATGAATAAATCATTATAAAGGTGAAATAAAACCCCAAAACAATGATGTTAGTTGTATCATGATCCAGTCATTATTCCATATTGGACACCTATATCATAGTTAGACACTAGAATTGATGACAATGTCCAGATCTAATGGTAGTGTTTATGGCCACATAAGTAGTATTTATAGAATATGATGAATTATGTAGAATATTGATCCTACATACTTTACACCTATTTATAGTCTAGATATGTGTATTCATAGTAAACCAACTAAGTACCATTGTTTATTATTTATTACAATATCTTCTAATAGTTGTACTTTACTATTTTTAACAATCTTAGTTGTATAAGTTAAGAACATTATCTATGAGTTTTATATTAATTGGCATGCTATAAATTAGTTTATTACCCTTGTGTTATAACTAATTATATATATATATTTAGAGTTACTAGTTTTGGTGGGATCCTTACCCCATTTGCTTTTGACTAGAGCTCTAACTGGTTTGGGATGTAATTGGAGGCCCAGATCCCCAACTGATCATCGATCCCAAGTACCAAAATTACCAATAATGGCCAAAATTGGCCCAAAAATACCAATTTATTGGCATAACTAGTTTGATAATACAAACAACAACCACATCCAACCGAAGAATACCAACAATCAGCCACAACTAGCCCAAAAATAACAATGATCAACCACAACTAGCCTCTAATACCTAACGAAGATTTGAACTTGGGTGGTGATTGAAGTAACCAAGTCACTTTATCAACTCACCCACATTTCATCAATACTAATTATATATTATTAAACGTAGATAATCCAACATCTAAAAATTTAGGGTTAAACACTTTCATTTATCAAATATTTCTAAAAATAAAATAAAGACAACTAGTTAAGCATTGGCAAGTTGAGCACAAACACAAACCTTACTTCAACACATCCAAAATAGTAAGTACCTATTTTATACCATTTCATAAATGATTTATATGCTTAATAAATACATAAAATCATTATATTTTCACCTTTCATGACACTTATATAGCATCCACTTCTCATTAGAGTCAAAGTCTTTGCTAAAATTAGGTCTCTCATTCTTTGTAGTAAATTCAAAGTGACATAAATGTAGAGATTAAAAACTAGGTTTTATATTCCACTCCAATCCATTAAATCATAATTAACCAACTCAAAATTATTTATGATCAATAACATTTCCAAGCCAATACCATCATTATACCCATCCATATGTGAGGTCATCAATATAATGATATCTATGTCTAGACATTCATCACTCCTCTTTTCATTCTCCTAAGGACTAACCTTATCATATTTTCATTCATTCCATGTATGGAATTGAATAGACAACCTAAAATATTTTATTATATCCCTAAAGTCATTAAACTTAATTATACCCTTCTTCATCCTTGACATCCACTAATAACTCTATTACCTTGTCTTTGCTGACACTAAAGGAACTTGGAGTTATATTTCCCATAAATTAGCCACTCTAAATGTGCAATGTGAGGTTGTAAATATTTTATATTATTATCTCAAGCATACCTTACCTCCCATTATTAAAAACCAAATTCCAATACCTCATCATAATCACCCTAGTCCCTAGACTTACTAATCTCAACCATCTCTTCATCAACTGTCTCGACCAAACCTCATAAAGTTGAGTACAAAAGGTTGGTGTATCAATTTTTGTGTGTACATTCTCCTCAGTGAAAATTTTTTCCTTATTCCCTTCCCATTTTTTATGGTTTATCCCAACATTTTCTTAAATTACTTCCCCCTTCCTTAGTTATATATAAGCAATCAATTTTTGACAACCTTCACCATATTTGTGTTTCCTAAGCTCGTGAGAATACAAACTCTCTGTGTTAATTTTTTTTATATTTACAACCTTTAAATATACATATTGAAAATTTTACCCTCCCTTATATTTATATTATCTTCTTGGACCATGTTCAAGAGAGTTTTATCAATCTAGAAAGATCCTAAAGATTACAATTTGATATAATATTCTTGATTTTCAAGGGTAGTTGAGAAATGAAAGACCCACTCAAATCACAAAATAAATAGTATTATTACTCTTATAATCAATAGTATGTGGAGAATGTAAACTATAAAATATAATTATTCAACAAATACTTCCACCACATATCTACTGATTTGATCCAAACCTCATCAAAGCATTGTAATTATTCAATTTATGCCTTCATCAAAGGGTGTTTTATGTGATATTTTTTACTCCCACCCATAACATATGCAACCAACCATGTGTGTAGGTGATTAGGTGACTCATAAAAAACATTCATAGATAAGATCATACAAATAATTTCCCACCCATTTCTTATGAGTTAGCGTTCCTAAGCTCAAATTATTCTTTGCAAAGGTGCACTCTTGGTTCACTATCCACATCTCAATGATTTATAAATAATTTTGGTTAATATTTAGATGATAAATATATATTTTATATGATAAAATAGTATTTTACATTTTAAAATTGTTACACATGGCTCAACCCTTTAATTTAGGATCTTCCCTCTATTGAAAGGCTCGTATTCGCCATCTGACTATGCCTAAATTATTATTTTATAGTCTAACCCTAATATTATGATCACCCAAATTATATGTAGTACATAATATGATTAAAACATGATATACATCCTTCACTCTTAGTTACATTTCTTCATCATTTTCATATTCTCTAGGACATTACTATCTATGTTAGGACACTAGTGTCGATGCTAGTGTCTCAGTTCTAATGTTATTGTTCATACCTTATAAACACTCAAATTCTTAAATATTTAGACATGTATGGGTTGAACTATAGTGTTTTTTTAAATATTCCATGAAAAAATTTAAAAATGTGTTGTTAAAATATAATCTAAAGACCATTCATTATCATGAAGTAATATCAAGTATTTTTAAGTACACATCTATCTAAAATCACCTCTCAATCTTGAAAAACTACCATATTCTTCCCTATTTCCATATTATCAATAGTATTATAGATCTAAAACATCTAAAGATAATACCATGAGTAGTATTTTTAAAGTTAAAATCTATATCATTACATGCACTCACATATGGCATATTGTATAATTATTCACACACACACTCACATAAGGGAGATAACTACATTGGTCTGAGGCCCTCTTCATAGTATTGGATACATAGGTAGTATTCACTAACATAGGGGTATTTAAGGTTAGATATAATTTTATTGATCCCTATAACCCCTATTTTACAAGGTGGCATGCCCTAATTGGAGGACTTACGGGTTTGAGCCACATATTGATATCTAAATCCTATGTGCACAATCCAAATAGATAATTTGTAAGCTGAAAGTGAACCCTAATAGGTGAAGATGTAATTTACATAAAAGTAACTATAATTCACTATATCTAGAAGCATCAATTTTAGGATGGAAGCATCGACACTAGTGCCCCTATTTTGATGACAATGTCTAGGCTAATAGAGATGTAAGTTATGAAATGAAACAAATCACAACTAGGCATCATCATAACTATTCATACACTTGCACTTATTAGATATTATTGGGCATCATTCAACAATATAAGTGTTATTAATTATTCACTATTAAGTAATCAAATTACTAATTGGCATTGTAATTTATATATTTAGCATATTTTTATAATTTAACATTGTAATTGAATATGAATTATTAGTTTGGCTTGCTTATAAAATAATATTCTTCTTAGATGATTAAGCAATTATATTACCCTTAACTATAAAAAGGGTAAAACATTTGGTGAACCTAGTCTCTAAGCTTTCTTATGCCAATCTTATCTTGCCTTAGGATTTTCAACCTTCTAGAGTTTCAAATTGTAATACTTATTCATATTTTTATTTCATTAGTTTGTATCCAACCTTAGCATAGTTTTAGAGTAGGTGGTGTACCTATTGAACATATTGAGCTTCCTATTTTACCACCTAAAATGTCTCAAGTTAATAACCTTTAAAATTATACTAATCATGAGAGTGTCAGTAATCAAAATGAGAAAAATAATGAAAAAATATCATAGATGATGATTTTGATAATGAAAATAGTGAAGCACATGAGAATAATGAACATGAACAGGTAAATCAAGAGCAAGTTAAAGCTATTATAATGTTTCAAGAGCATATTCATTAAAATATTGAAGATCTCTTGAATATCCTCAATACTATATTGGATACTAAACAATCCAAAAGCATTAATTAACAACCATTTATCTTCATTGATACAAATATTGGGGCTATTGAATATGTTTTTTCAAACATCACTTCTATTATCCTTCACCTAGAGCACACCATTTATTCCTGCATCTAGTGGGGGAATGGGGTATGTATTGAATCCATCATTCCCTAAAGATAAAATAACTATTAATACATCATCCATGAAAATAATAAATACTTTAACTCAATTAGCATCCCCTTTTGTGACTTCCCAAATATCAAATCTTAATCCCAATGGGTGTACTATGCAAACTCTTCTCCAAGTTATTCAAGATTTAGAATATAAGGTTATAAATATTGAGAAAAATGATTCAAAGTCTACTCATGATATTGATTCACAATATGTATTTCATAATACTCTTACATCCAAGATATCTTTAGATGCTTTGCTAACCAATTTTGTAGCTTCCAAGCTCACACTTTATGATGGCAATGGTGATCTTGAACACCATATCTAATATTTCTATTAACAAGTCTTGTTTATGCTTCTAATGACAAAATTTTGACCAAATTATTCACAAGAAGTCTAAAGGACTATGATTTAAGATGGTTCTATGATTTATGAATACAATAAGTAAAAGTATTAAAACCTCTAGCAAATCAATTTCTAGCACATTTTTTCTATCAATAATACTGATAAAATGCCATATGCACAAATTGAAAAGATAAAAAAAGGAACCAATGATCCTAATAATAAATATGTTTTGATGTACAAGATAATTTTGGCATACACAACAAGTCCAATGGCAAATAAAGAGCTTCAAGATATCTTTAAGCAAAGTTTTCTTGACCCACTACATGAGTCTATTGTCTTTAATAAATTTAAATATTTTCATCACTTATGCCATTTTTTTAGAGATTTTGAAATGAAACTCAATGCATTAAAAAAGCTTAAGTATGTAGCCAATACACTGATTACATCTAATAGCAAGTTTCATATCAAACTAAGCTATAAGGTAAAACTAATAATAGTTAACAATGAAGCAATAATGGTGAATATGATTCCATAAAAACCTAATTAACTCATCTTATCCAATACACCAAAGAGGTAATTTATAAAATTACCTAAGTCTCCAACATTTATCCTTAATAAGCTAGTGGAATGTCATCTCATATCTCTCCTCCTCCATTTTGAGGTTGATAAGAGCCAACCTCTACCAAAAGGATATGATGCAAATGCTTATTGTGACTATCAAAAATGTTATGGGAATTCCTAGAATAGATGTTTCAAATTGAATCACAATATATATGACCTCATCAATAATGAAAAAAATACATTTGATGAAAAAATAGAATATATATGACCTCATCAATCAATTACAAGATCATTATAAGGAAACACCATATGTAAAAATAGAATATAATACACATCATCCTACACCACATTATGGGAACCCATTAGATGGGATTATTATCACACATACACATGAAATACCTTTTATGGTTTAGAGCCTTCTATTACATTTGATAATAATGAAATTTTGGATGATGACTCATATCTTCATTCCTTATTTATTAGAGCATATATTCATCATCAACCTATATAGAGTGTTATGGTTGATAATGGTTATAGTGGAAACATATGTAACATGACATTACTCACACATTTAGGATATATATATGATGATTTATAACCTTTTACCAAGATGGTCAAGGTATCTGATGGAAAATACAAGATGTTTTTGGTGAGATTTATTTACCTTTACATGTTAGTCCAACACATGAGACCACAAAATTTTTAGTTATACCACACATAGGAAGATTTTATATGTTATTGGGATAATATTGGATTCATAATATCCATGAAATTCCCTCCATAATTTATAAATATCTCAAGTATATTCATGCCAAAAAAGTAATCATAGTGTAAGGATTTAGTATGAACATCTACTACAACAAGAGACCTTTATTCCAAGATACTTAATCATACAACCTATTAAGGTTAATCATGAGTGAAAGGGTAAACAAAAGGAAATCCCCTTTCCTAGGCAATTGATACTAAAGAGGCCATTACATTAGAGATACATAGTTAACTTTATAAAGTCCCCATCTATACTCACATAACCTAACCAGTTATTGTGAATAAATCAACATGTTTTAGAGAGGGTACAAAGACCCAAAATTTCACCAAATAAGTGATAGATAAATAATTAATGGGTTACATAAACCAATTTATATTTTACTATTTCTTCATGAACACAAATTCTTATGAGGCACACATATGGTATTAGAAATTCTACAGCTGTAGATTTGGCACATATATATGATCCTTGGAAACATGACTAGTTTGTTATACCATGTTATCATTATATAAAACCTTATGATAATCCCTTATATGGGATCATTTTATATAAGTTTATTTACTAAAAAATTCAAAAAATTAAAAAATAAAACATTCAAATAAATAGAAAACATAAAATTTTTAGCATTCACATGTTTACTAGCTTTTACATATGTTGTTTACTTTATGTTAGTAGATACCATATCATTTTATTTATATCCACACTTATATTTCATATTAATTTAGTGTGAAACATGAATATATTTTATCCATGATACATGCATGTATAGATGTCATAACTTTCCTCTACCCACTTGACACACTACATTTGGGGTATTTGCTTCTATTGATCATGATTGATATATGTTCTATTATTTTTTCATCACTTTACGTTATAATTTTGAACTTATATACTAATGATTACACATGAATATAATTATTCTTATATCTTATACAATGTATTTGATATTCTATGCTATAAGACATTTTGTTAACATATGTATTCATGGCCTAGTATGATATGCTTATGCTAGTTGCTTATATATTTCACTTATTCATCTTTTCACATGACTTACTTGAGTGTAATTCTTGTTTGATACTAAATTAATTATTTTGGTAACTAATATAAAACCCTAAGTAGATAAAATACTCCATAAAATTAGAGGATAAATATAACAATAATTAAGCATACTAATTTTACAACTACTATAATTGGAAAGTATTCTAAAAATAGTAAAATTATGAGAAATAATACTTAGCTTGAAAAGAAATTGAGATGGATGTTTTGACACATATAAAATATAGTTTTGAATAGGTTAGTTTTTAGGAATTGGATCCAAGTTTTAGAAAAAACTTTGGACAATAGCACGATCTTTGCTAATAACATGGTTCACTATAGTCTAATGGTAGTGTGTTATGGTCACACTTAGAGTGTTTGTAAAAAATTTATGGGTTTCGTGTATCAAGTCCTATTCTAGATATGGTATAAATTTTAAGTATATGAAATTCATAATTTTTCCTATATATCTATTTTCTTATGAAAACTCTACATTTTCATGCTTGTAAGGGTTTGAATGAATACCATGAGAAAAAGGGTTAGTAGGGTTAAGGGGTTAGGGTAAGTATGTGGGAATGTTGACTACATACTAATACCCAAAGGAGGGATTAAGCTTGATGTATTTTTTGGAAATATAATGAATGAGAGGGGGGTTGTGAATCAATATCTTAAAACTTTATTTCACATGTACTTTAACATTACTCAAACCATCAAAGCAATACAAAGATATAACAAAGCATAACGAGTCATTCACATAAGCATAACACAAGAAAAACACATATGAGTGGGAAACCCTAAAAAGGAAGAAAACCCACTAATATATGCAAATGGAATACAGTTATATAATTAAAAATATTAAATTTAGTGAAGCACCAACTTCAAATGGATCACCAACCCTAACTAGCTAAGTACCAACCCAACTAGGCTTTAGTAAGCACCCACTTACAAGGAAGCACAAACCCCATAGATGAATCAAAACCAAATAAAAATAATAATTTATTTTAACACATTTATATCACATTATTTCTCAACCAAATGATGATGATCACCTCTTTATCTCTTCACACTCTTATCCCTTTCAAACTACCTTCTAGGCCTCTTCGCACAACTAACCCTCTTCTTAACTTAATTAGGTCATATGACCTTGATTTTCATACAAAATAACCATTTTATATCTTCATGATATTTTATATAAAACCTTATGATGTTATAAAATACCTCCTTCAACTCTTCAAATTATTATATCCTTCACTTTAACTCACTTATAACCTAACAAGTCAATTAGTTCTATTAGGCCTTGTTCTTATACTAGGCTCTTGATCATATAATCATCTGATAAATTATATTTTACACATAATATGACTTAATACATTACTAAAACATGAATCAAATATTACATTAGGTCATCCATATCTCAAATGGACCAAATCCTTCTTTAGGCCTTAAGGAGACCTAATTTAATTAGGCATTCATTAGTACATGTTACCATTTGATATTTTTGGAAAACTTTAAAACACCACATACAGTAATAAAAATTCATATTAAATTAAATTATACCTATAATATGATAATATTATGTCTGTGATATATTTTATCTCCAACCACCACTTGAAGCACACCATTAACACTGTTCACAATTAAACCTGTGCATACTTAGAAAGTCTGTCTTGAACTACTAAAGATAGAACATAAATTAGATAATAAATACTAGAAATAAAAAACATATAAAAAATATTTATGAAATTAGAGAAATAACCATATGATTTAAACTTCACAAATCAAGGCAAAAGGACTCAAACCCTTCTCTACAAATAGCCCACTCAAAACTATTAGAATACCTTCAAGCATAGTCATGGTGATAATGACCTTCAACACCTATGTAGATACATTAAATGACTTATTATTTATGTATATGATTATATGATATCATTATAACATTATCAAATAGATAGATAATATGGTCAAATGGAAATATTAGTCTTGCAGACCAATCTTATAAGCTTATTATATATAGACCTCACTGTTCCAGATAAGTCAACTTGTGAGAAAATTTTGCACTATAACCACTGACCTAAAAAAATTATAAAAAACATGAGAGTGTATTAAAATTATTTAAAAACACATTAATGATCTTGGATTCATCCCTATTCTATGATAACACATTCCTAAACACCTTCTCATTGCTCCCTCAGTTTTTCACTATTTCCATCATTAGGCTTATTAGTGATTGGTCAACTTGGACAATTGGTTTTAAAAAATTAAGGGTTTTAACATATATATAAACACAATGGACATAAAATAAAAGTCTCAAAATTTTCAATCAATGATTTGAATACTTTGACTTGGTCAAATCTGATTGCTACAATCAATCTCTGAGAAACTAACACTTTCCTTTAGGGTCTACTCATACACATACCAAACCAATCAGATATAAATATGATTGGGAGAGTTTAATACATGATACAATAGTTTTTATATTAATTTTATACCATTTTATTCTATTTTAATCAACATATTCAACATTGGTTCATTGTTAGGGTTTTTGAGAGGGTCAACACTATTTTTGGTGTTAACAATTATTCATAAAAGACTACCCCTTATTTCCAAAACTAATTCCTAGAGATATTAGATGTGACCCTTACCCATATACCCTTAATATATTAGGTTCCCATGTAGAGATTACACATGCCAATGAAAAACTAAAATTCCTTCACGAGTTGAGAACCCTTCATTCTGTGTATAAGAGAGACCTCAAAACCACTTTTCATGCCTTATATTTCAAACCATGACCTCAAAAATTGTGAACATGATTGAAATAAATATGAAATATATTTATATTCTCATATGAGATAAAACATCTTGAAATATGATCATGACCTCTCATTAGGCCACACTCACTCTTTTTGCTCTCTTAGACCTTGACCTATAAACCATATTAGGCCTAAAAGTTGACCTTCAAGATTATTGAAATGCATTCTACACATAATTATTAAACTAAAAAAACATATCTCCTAATCATACACTACTTTAAATCCTTCATATGCCTTGAACACACCTCATGACACCTCATTATGTCAGGCAGGGTCTAGAACTAGTCTAGTTACAAACTTGGACTTAAGATCATACCCCTATAGGATCACTTTGAAACTCTCCCAAGTGATATAATGCCTCATATTCATGTTCAAGTAACATTTTATATCCTCTCATTCATATATGCATTCATCTCACTATGCCACCATGCTCAAACCTTCTCACTAAGACTTTACAAGCTATGACTAGTGTCATGACTAGGATTCTCGAGCACTTGAAACTTGATAGCTCACCTTGAAACACTTTTTGATGATTATACACCTTGCTCACATACTTTAAATTATCCTAAAAAATTTCATACCTCTTAATGATGTGATCAAACAAGAACATTCTTCAATGACCTCATTAACACCTTTATTAATAACCTTTGACATCAATGACAACATCAATGCCAAACTTCAATAATAAGAACAATGCTCAACAATATCCCCCTTTGTCATTGATGATAAAAAATATTTTATAATGATCATTCTTATCTCCCCATTCTAGTCTTTCTCCCCCTTTGACATAAATGACAACATCAATGCCAAACTTCAATAATAAGAACAATGCTCAACAATCTCTCCCTTTGTCATTGATGATAAAAAATATTGTATACTGATCATTCTTATCCCCCCATTCTAGTCTTTCTCCCCCTTTGACATAAATGACAAAGTGATGTCTGTAACTCCTTAGATCATACTCCTTACAACCAATATACTCAACACATAGGACTATGAGTTTATGCGACATAATACAAACATTATATCCCTATCTCCATGTATACCTTTTTGAAAAACTCACCTATTATTAGAGATAATGAACCTAATTATCTTCCCCTAAGTACTTTGAATTCTTCAATGATTTCTAGGGGTAGGGATTACACCCAATTCCTATCTTAGTTATTCAAATGTTACCTTTGGAAGTGGTTTGGTCAAGAAATATAAAATATGATCTTATGTAGAAAAATACTCAAGTCTGACACTTTTTTCACTTACATTATCTCTTATAAAATGATACTTGATGGGAATGTTCTTGGGACTTGAGTGCATGATAGGGTTCTTTGAGATGATTATAATAATTGTATTGTCACAATAGATAGGGCCATCATACTCCACCTTGTAGTCTTTTAAGGTATATCTCATCTATAGGAATTGAGTGCAACATGAAGCTATTAAAATTTACTAAGCCTCACAAGTGGATAATGCTACTGATGGTTTCTTCTTACTTATCCATGAAACTAGGCACCCACCTAAGAAGAAATCTCCTCCACTAGTACTCTTCCTATCATCTATACTTCTTACTAGTCTACATATATATAGGCTACCAAATTGAATTAATTACTTCTTAAATACCATAACCCATACTCTATAGTTACCTTGAGATACCTAAGTATCCTTTTAATTTATTGTAGATGATTCTCCTTTATATCTACTTGAAACCTTCCCACAAGACTTACTACTTGCATGATGTTAGGTTTATAAGTAGTGGCGTATAAAAAACTTCCAATCATTGACCTATATGATGTTTGATTGACCTTTGAAGACTCATCTTCCTTTCTCAACTTACACCCTATGATCATGGGTGTACTAACTACTTTGAAATCTTCCATCTCAAACTTCTTTAACATATCTCTTATGTACTTGTCTTATGAGATGAATATACCTTTTTTAGATTGAGTGATTTGTAACCCAAGAAATAATGATAGTTAATTTAGCATGGATATCTCAAACATTTTCTTCATCACCTCTTCAAAGGCCTTGGTTATGTTCTCATTGTTTCATCTAAAGATGATGTCATCCACATTGACAGCTACTATCAACTAATGGTCATATTTTATTTTGATGTATAGATTACTATCTACAACTCTTGTTTTGAATCCTTGATCCAATAGATACCTATCCAACCTAGCATACCAAGCTCTAGGAACTTGTTTTAGACTATAAATAGCCTTTTTTAGTCTATAAACATAGTATTTGTCATCTGATAGTGATAACCTATCAGGTTGCTCAATGTACACTTCTTCCAAATTCCCATTAAAAAAGATATATTTGACATCCATCTAGTATACCTTAAACCCTTTGAAACCTACATATGATAGAAACAATATAATAGCCTCCAATATTGATACTAATGTAAAGGTCTCCTCAAAGTCTACCCCTTCACCTTATGTATATCCCTTGCATACCAATCGAGCCTTATTCCTAGTGACTTCTCCATATTATTCAACTTGTTTCTAAACACCCATTTTGTGCCAATGACATTCTTGTCTTTAGTCCTAGGAACTAGTTCCCAAGTCTCATTATTCTCTATTTGTTCTAACTCCTCATTCATAATATCTATCCAAAATTTATCTTTGCTTACTTATATAATATTCTTAGGTTAAATATTGGATAATAGAGCAACATTTTCTTGATTTAGATTAATTACTAATCTTCTCCTTATTTTCATACCTACATTCTTGTTGCCAATGATTTGATATTCAGGGTGATCTCTTTGAATCTATCTTGAAGGTCCTTTTTAGTCCTGTCTCTCTTCAACTTCTTCTTCCTCATCAACCTCTATAGTCTCCTCTTCATTATTAAATTATAGATTCTCTAAAGTGTCCTTTGACCGTGAGTGTGATTTTCTTGTCTCATCAATCTTCACATTGGTGATTTCCACTATCTTTTCTAGCCTCTTGTTATAACATCTATAGGTTGAGCTCATTGATGATTATCCTAAGAATATTCCTTCATTAGATCTGGAATCAAAATTTCCCAAGACTTCATCATCTCTTTTGATGAAACATTTGCTCCCAAAAACTCTAAAGTGTTCTACATTGGTAGGTCTTCCCTTCTATAGTTCATAAAGAGTCTTATTGCCATTAGTCCTTATCTGTCCTCTATTAAAAATGTAGACTAAAGTGATTACTACCTCTGTATAATATCCATTAGATAATATAGACTCATTTAACATAGTTCTATCCATCTCTTGAATTGTCCTATTCTTCCTTTCCACTACCCTATTCTACTAAGGTGTCCTAATTACTAACAATTGTCTCCTTATTTCATTAACCTCATAGAAGTCATCAAAATAATTAGACCAAAACTCTCCTCCTCTATCATATTTTAGGCAATTGATCTTCCCATTCTTCTCATTCTAAAAAAGATCCTTGAATGCCTTGGACTTGTCAAGATCTTCTAACTTTTCTTTCAAAATTGCAACCCAGGTCATTCTTGTGTAATAATATATGAGTAACATGAATTAGCTATCTCTTTGAATGCTTTGAATTATTATAATCCCATAGAGATCAATGTGTATTAAATTAAAAGGTCTTGTAGTAGAGTATTCCTTGGACTTTACCTTCTTCTAGTCTACTTACCATGTTGATAAGCCTTGCAAAGTATGTTTGTAGGTTTGGTGATCTTAGGAATGTTTTTCATAGACATATTAATGCTAATATTGAATAGATTATCAAAGTTTAGGTGACCTAATCTTATATTCCATATCCAAATATCATCTATATTACTCATGAAGCATATCTCCTTATTTATCTCATTTAAGACATATATATTATTCTCATTCCTCTTAGCATTGGAAATTAACCTTCCTAATTTGGATCTCCTTATCTCACACCCTTTGTCATGAAAGGTTAGTGTGTGACCTTGATTTGAAATTTAACTTACACTAAGTAGGTTATTTTTCAAACCTTTCAAATAAAACACATTTTGTGTCTTGGTCTTCCTATTGTCCAAACTCAAGACACCTTTGCCAACTATATTCACAGTTATGTTATTTCTAAACCTTACTATTCCTAAAACATTATTTTTCAATGAGATGAATTTATTTCTCTCTCTTTTCATGTGGATTGAACAACAAATATCTATATACAATTTCATGCCTTCATATTGAAAGTGAAAGGAAGTCTAAACTAGCATAGAATCCACTTTGGTCTTCTGTTCCTCCTTGGCAAATAGTCCATCTTGACTCTTGAATTCAATGTGACCAATCCTAACTTACTTTAGCTTCCATACCAATGTTTGTTTATTTTCATGTATTCTAGGAGATTTATATGTAATGTTTAATCTTGAGGTCCTTTTAACTCTATTAGAGTAGAATATTGTAATGTGTCTTATATTATGAAAGATGTAGAAAATAATATTTCTATACTTACCTCTTGATCAATTACTCTTTTTCCCATGGTACCATGATAAATTATCCTTTATTGCATTGGGATGTCTATTGGTCTTTTCATGTTGGTACTCTTGACTTTTTCTAATTTCTCATGCTCTCTCTTAAAATTTCTCATCTTGTCTATGAGTTTTTCATGTTCAACCTTCAAGGAATCTAGTTTTATCTTCAATTGGTCATACTCAACTTCATTTGACCTAAACCTTGTGTTGATACATTCTAACTGATTCTTGATATACCCAATAGTCCATTTTTGATGCTTTAAATCATCAAGGGAACTTATGATCCTAGATTCAAGGTGTAATTTAGAATATCCTTCTTCACTATCATATTAGACTTCTTCATCATACATGTTATCTTATTCCTTTTGATGACAAGACATTTTGTGCTTCTTAGGATCACCTTCAAGCTATTAGACTTGTTTTAAAGGATAAAAATCTGATACCAATTATTTAAAACACAATGATTGAGAGGGGGGTGAATAAATATCTTAAAAATTTCTTTCACATGTAATTTAACATTCCTTGAACCATTAAAGTAATACAAAAATATAACAATGCATAAAGAGTCATTCACATGATAATAACATAAGAAACACATATATGAGTGGAAAAACCTCAAGGGGAATAAAAGCCACTAATATATGAAAATGGAATAAATTCATATAAGTCAAAATATCAAATTTATTGAAACACCAATTTCACATGGAGCACCAACCCTAACTAGCTAAGCACCAATCTAGCTAGGCTTTCACAAGCACCCACATACAAAGAGGCACCAACCCCTTAGATGAATCAACACCAAATAAACCACCTAATTCATTTGAATTACTTGAGATAAACTTTATTATAAAACAATTGATGATGATTAAATCTTCATCTCTTCACACTCTTATCCCTTTTAAACTACTTTTTAGGCTTCTTCGCTCAACTAGCCCTCTTTTTAACTTGATTAGGTCATCTGACCTTGATTTTCATACATATTAACCCTATTATATATTCATGATATTTTATATACACCCTTATTATGGTATAAAATACCTATTTTAGTTCTTAAAAGTACTATATCCTTCACTTCAACTCACTCATAACCTAACAAGTCAATCAGGGTTATTAGGGCTTGTTCTTATACTAGGATCTTGATCATACACCTCTTGGTCAACCATACTCAGTTGATCACTTATATTTTACACATAATAGGCCTTAGGACATGCATAAAACATTAATAAAAGATTAAATTATGTCAACCATAAAAAAATGGACCAAATACTTCTTTAGGCCTTCATTAGTACATGTTACCCTTTGATATTTTTAGAACACTTTAAAACACCAAGTATAGAAATAAAAATTCATATGAAATTAAAATCATCTCATAATACTACCATACTAGGTCTCTGACACATTTTATCTCTAACCACCACTTGAAGCATACCATTAGTACTGTTCATAATTAAATTTATGCATACCCATAAAGTCTATTTTGAACTACTAAAGATAAAACAAAAATTAGATAATAAATAATGGAAATAAAACACATATAAATAATATATATTAAATAACATACATCACCATATTATTTATACTTCACAACTCAAGGCAAAAAGACTCAGACCCATCTCTACAAATAGCCCACTTAGAACTGCTAGAATACCTTCAAGCATAGTCATGGTGATAGTGGCCTTAAACACCTATGTGGATACCTTAAATAAATTTTGATGAATTTAGATGATCATATGATATAATTAGACATTTATTATATAGATATATAATATGGTTAAATGGAAATATTGGTCTTGCATACCAATCTCATAACATCACTGTATATAGACCTCACTGAGCCAGACAAGTCAACTTGTGAGCAACTTTTTCACTGTAACCACTAACATCCAAAAATTATAAAAGAATGAGAGTGTATTAAAATTCTTGAAAAAACATCCATTCACTTGGATTCATCCCTATTCCATGATAACACATTCCTAAACACCTTCTCACTATTTCCTAACTTTCTCATTGTTTCCATCATTAGGCCTATTAATGACTAGTCAAATTGGATGAATAGTTTATCACACTTTAGGGTTTGAACCTATAAAAAAACACCATGGAAATAAAATAAAAGTATCAACCTTTTACATTAATAATTTTCATACTTTGACTTGGTTAACTTTGACTGTTATAAAAAATCTCTGAGAAACTAACACTTTTTTGTAGGGTATACTCACACACCTAATAAACCATCACACTTGGAGAATATTGGGAGAGTTGAATAAATTATAAAATATTTTTTATAGTAATTTGATACCATTATAGTATATTTTTATCAACATGTTCAACATCAGGTCATTGTTAGGGTTTTAGAGAGGGTTAACATTGTTTTTGGTGTTAACGATTATTCATTAAGGACTACCCCTTATTTCCAAAAATAATGCCTATAGATATTATATAAGACACTTACACATATATAATTAGTATCTTAGGTTTTTATGTAGAGGTTACATGCTCTAATGAACACCTAAAAGTCCTTCTTACGTTGAGAAGTGCACTCGAGAGACCTCAAAACCACTTTTTATGCCTTGTCTTGCAAACCATGACCTCAAACCTTGTGAACATGATTGAAATACCATATAAAACCTATATACATGCTCATATGAGCTCTAACATATTGAAATTTGACCATAACCCCTCATTAGGCCACACTCATTCTCTTTACTCTCTTAGGCCCAAAATCTGACCTTCAAGCTTCTTTGCATGCACTCTCCACCTCATTATCAAACTCAAGAAACCTATCTTAAGATCAAACACTAATTTACATCCTTCATAGGCATTGAAAACACCTTATGACACCTCATTAGATCAGGCAGGGTATATAACTAGTCTAGTTGTAGACTTGGACTTAAGATCATACCCCTGTAGGCTCATTTTGAAACTCTCCTAAGTTTTCCAATGCCTCATATGAATGATAAAACAAAAATATACAAAATATTATGCCTATTAAAATTCATCTCACTAGGACACCATGATAAAACCTTCTCACTAAGACTTTACAAGTTATGACTATTGCCATGACTAAGCTTCTCAAGCACTTGAAACTTGACAACTAGCCTTGAAATACTCCTTGATGATTATAAACCTTAATCACATTACTTACATGCTCTTAAAACAATATAATACCTCTCAATAATGTTATAAAATAGGAACATTATTCAATGACCTCATGAAACCTTTCTTAAGAACCTTTGACATCAATGACAACATCAATGCCAAACTTCAACAATAGGAACAATTCTCAATAATAGTTTTCCCGCTTATGTGATATGTGTGAATGTCTATAAATGCTAGAATACCTGAGTTTGAATACATGAGAGGATACCTTGGAGGCCACTTGAGATTTGTATACCTACATTAGGGCTAGATTATTTAATATATGGGATGAATCAATACAATATTAAAAGAACTAGGAGATTTCCCTCAATATGAAGTGGTAATTTTATGTTCTTATATGTGATAATGTCCAACTCCCTTGTAAGAGTGTGAAATTAGTGTTTATATAGTGTTCTAATAAAAATGACTTAGGAAGGTGACTTAAGAATAGGTTTAGGTTGACCTTAATCCTCTTATGGAGATGTAAATACTCTTTGGAGGGTTCATGGACCTAAATAATTCAGAGATTATGACATTATGGGTCTCATGTGGTGTTTTATAGACCTAGGTGTTATTTTTGACTACCATGTGACTAAAAGTGGATCAAAAGGACCCCTAAGATGGGTTAAGGGCTATACTAAGGGTAAAGAGACCTTAATTGGACATCTAAGGTGTAAATGGTTAATTTTAATGACTGCATTTCACCCCTTTAATAAAAAATGTAACAAAGTGAAATGACTAAGATAAAAGAAAGAGAAAACATACTTGGACTTACCTATGAGGTGATGCCTATAAATGTGAATCTGGATCTGTGAATAGTGATTCATTATGTGTCCTACAAATGAAACATGTATGAATTAGTCCTTACTTAATAAATATCAAAAATAAATAAAAAATTGAGTAAATAGGTGTGTAAGAGAGGAAATTAATAGATACACCTCACTATATATGCAAACCAATACAAAAACTTGGTGAAATCTTATATGTGTGTATATGGTGATCAAATAGTGAATAACTTGGATTAAACTAGTAGCTTGTCTAATTATGATGTGTGTGTGGTTCAACAACTTAAGTTAGCCTTGAATCCATCATTTCCCATACCTATTTAGTGGATCATAATCTATGAATAACTTATATTGGACTGATGACTTGTCTAAACCTCTTATGTAGGTAGATCAAGAATTTAAGTAGGTTATGAATCCATCATTTCCTACTCCTGTGTAGTATAATAAGATAACAATAAAACTATGTGGTGTCATGAAGCTATAAAAGATGGATCTGGGCCATTCAAGATTTTTGAAATGTAAAATGGCTTAGGGGCCACTTGGGAACTCAAGAACTTGGGAATGCCAACCATTGTAAATGGAGTGAATCATTAATTTAGTGTAATCCTAGTGCAAAAATGGTGCATATGGTGTCTTTAGTATACAACATGGATAACAACATGGGATTATCATTCCATCTAAGATAACTAGTACAAATTGAGCATATAGAAACAATGTGCCATGAACATGCCCCTAATTCTGATATTTATGCATATGGATTCTAGACTAATTAATAGTAATCTATGTTTGTGCATGTATAAAGATAAAATTAGAGTGATCATGCCATGTATGATGCCCCCAATATGATCAAAAATATGTAATTTTTTGTAAAAAGTAAGTATATACTGAGCATATCTAATAATCTATGATTGAGATTATGCTAATCTAAATTATACCGACTTTACCTTTTTGACAATTCCAAATTTTCTATTTTTGAGGCTACCAGACAATAGCATGATGGGTGGACTATAGTATTATACACTCTTGGAAATGTACTATAATTTTGTCCAAAAGCATTTTTTTTGAGAAAAATTGAGATTGATCTATGTATGTATATATTTTATTGAGTCTGAGCTCTATAATCTATGTCTACATGCTAAAAAATATGTTTTGAGTGCATTAAGATGGCATTATCTTTATGAAAAAACCTTATGAATGCCCTCTATTTTGAGGGGAGTTGTTGAACATCTGCATCATGTGTGTTAGATTGAAAATGTATGATATCTACATGATAAACCAATATAATATGTATACATGACATCAAAATGTAAAATATATTGAGCATAAATTGGCAATGTATGATGTATGATAAACTAAATTTTTTGTTCTTGCATGATGTGTTTTGATGGTATAATTCTTATAGACTTGCTTTTTTCATTTTTTAATTTATCAAATCTTTGAATAATATTTGAGGCTTTATACAAACCTACTCCATGTACCATAAATTCCAAGAATCACTATGGAAACCCAATGAATCCTTTCTCTTACAATTCTAAACCTATTTCCAAGATATTTGATCATTCATTTAATAGGAACTCTATTCAACTTCTCATTCTACTCTAGGACTTCTATAACACTAATCCATTCAAGCAAAGTTGTATGTAGGATAAAATATTGGCCAACAATTTTGGTGATATCCTAGTATTACATGCCTATTATGTAAGAGACTAATAGTCATGGTCTAATCTATTAGGCATATAGAGTCAAGTCCTTCCTTTATATCTAGTACGAGACTAAAAAAAGGCTAAGTATTTCTAGAAAACCTCCTCTTGAAGCAACAAGGACCAAAAGGAAATAAAATAAACAACTATGCCCAAGGTACTTATTAAAGGGAAACACATAACTTGGAAGGAAATATGCACAAGGCACTTAGAGGAAAGCATAGAAAACTACTCTAATATGTACAATACTATATAATGGTTACAAAATCTTCTAATAACAAGGATTTAAATGAATGTAATTGAATGGGATGGGTAATACCTCTCCATATAATTGGAAAAGATAAAAATCATTATGCTATTTACATCCATGGATAAAATAAGGACCACTCTACAAGATATCAAACTTGGTATGGTTGCCTAGCTTCGCCTTATTTGAGTCCCATTTAAGGACTAGATCCCCTTGTTTGAAGTTCCTTGCTATGGCTCTCTTTTCAATGGCTCTCTTGACTTGGGATTGATGTGACTCTAATGTCTTTATTGAAAGGTCCCTAGTTTCTTTAAGCTCCATGAGCTTTGCCATCCTCATACTCATAGGTTCACTCTCCATTAACTCAAGCTGATGTGCTAACTCCAAGGAAGGTAGTTCAAGAGAGACGGAAAATTTAGCTTCCACTCCATATACTAGGACACATGGATAATTTCTAATGGAAAATTTTAGGGTCACTTTATCAGCCCATAAGGCCATCCTTAGCTTTGTTTGCCACACTCTTTGATTCTCGTACATTATCCTCTTGACAATCCTTATTAAGTTTTTTTTTATGGAATATGCTATTCCCTTTGCCTTGGGGATAGTAGTTGGAGGATGTTCTAGGTTATATGCCCAAATTAAGTGCCCAATAACTTGTCTTCATGATAACAAATGCTAATGTGTTATCTAAAATTATTATTGTTGAGATACCAAACTTGGTCACTATGTTATCATAAATATCCAATACTAATGTTTCATTGGCTTCTTTTAAGGCAATTGCTTCTACCCACTTGGTAAATTAGTTAGTAGTAGTGAGTACCCATTTGTGTCATACACTATAAGGTAGATTGACCATTCCTATTAAGTCTAAACCCCACTACATGAAGGGTTGATCCACATAAATTGGGTTGAGAGGAAGGGCTACTAATATTTGCTTTCCTACAAATAAAGCACACTTTTGACATTTTCTAATGTATGCATAAACATATTTGAAAATGATAGGCCAATAATAAATAGCTCTCATCACTTTTACAACTGTAGTCTTGGAAGCAAAATGGCCTCCTATAGGCCCATCATAGAATTTATCCAAGAGCTTTGTCACTTGATTATCATCTATGCACCTAAGGAATACTCCATTGAGGTTTTTTTTGAATATAACCACATCAAATAATGCATAAGTTATGGATTGAAGTCTAAAATACTTTCTTTTTACTCTATCCAAACCTTGAGGGCACTCATTTATTATCAAGAAATGCGTCATATCCTAGATCCAACTGGTGTGAGATGGAGGTGTACCTATTTTTGAGTTATCTTATGTTACCAAGACAACTTATTTATCTTCTTAAAGATCATCAACCATATGCTCACATAAGCCTTTGCCTCTTACTAACTTAGTGACTTTAATCTCCACATCATACTCTATGACTTTGGTAATCCAAATAGCTCTCTTTGCATTTAAGTCCTTGTTAAATAAGAAGTCACCAACCCTAGGATGAGACACCATAAGATGAATCCTACTATTAGAGATCATTGGTCTGAACCTTTTGAGGATTCTCAAACCTGAAAGGACTTGATTTTCTACAAAAGTATATCCTACCTCATATCCTTCAAACCTTTGACTAAAAAAATCAATGGGTTGTTCAAGTCCTTCACCATTATTTTTCATCAACATGGATGATATATTATCAACATTAGAAAAGGTGTATAATATGAAATCCTTTGAGAAACTAGGATTTATGAGTGAGGGTGCTTGGTTAATGGCTAGTTTGATGGCCCCGAAAGCTACTTTACCTTAAATTGACCAAGTGAACACTTGGATTTTCCTCAAAATTATAGTGATAGGTTTGAAAAACTATGTATAAACATTATCACAAATTTTATTTTCCCAAGGAAGCTCTAGATTCCTTTATTATGCTTGGGTAAATATAATGCCAAGATGGCACTGATTTTATCAAAGTTTATGGATAATCCCTACTTTGAGACAATGTGTCCCAAATTTTTTTCTTTATGAACAAAAAACACACATTTTTTGGGATTCAAAGAGATCCCAAACTCTTTACATCTTTCAAAGATCAACCTTAGGTAATCTAAGTATTCACTAGCTTTATTAGAGAAAACTATGATGTCATCCAAGTAGACCAACACCATTTGATTTAAAAACCCTTAGAATCCATGTCCATATCTCTTTGAAAGGTTAATCTAGAATTTGACAATCTAAAAGGTATATTATAGAAAGCATATGTACCCCACTTTATGGTGAAGGAAGTCTTATATTGATCCTCTTTTCTTACCAGCACTTGGTTGTATCCTAAGCATCCATCTAGAAGAGAGAAGCATTCTAAACTAGTAACTATATGACGAAGTCGCTCCATTGATGGTAAGGGGTAGTGGTCCTTCAATGAGAATTTTTTTAGATCCCTAAAGTCCACACATAATATTATCTCCCCATTTTTATTTATGATAGGTACCAAATTGGCCAACCATGACGAGTTCTTGATGGGAAAGATGATCTTAGATTCAATCAATTTGGTCAATTATTTATTCATAAGCTCTTCAATTTTATGGTTAATGGGGATTTTCTTCTAACTAATAGGATTGGCATTAGTCTCAAATTCTATAGTATGTTGGGCTAACTAAGGATTAAAACATTTTAGGTCACTATATTCCCAAGTAAATATGTCAACATATTCTCTACAAAGCTCAATGAAATTATGATTTTTAGCCTTAGAGCTTACCTTTCCAAGATTGAGGAGCTTATTTTTAATTATAAGAACACTTTCATAATTTTATTTATTGGTTTACATCACTACCTTATATTTTTATTAAATGATCTCCCTCATGGAAAAGACATTCAAGGGTGACCGACCCTTTAGAAAGCTTATTAGATTTCAATTAGACAATCTGATCCTCATATTGATATTAAAATCTATCTTAGTTTACTAAGGAAAATTTTGCTTCCTACTACAAGAAATAAGCATTCTAATTATCATTGTCAAAGACATGCTAATGGGATTCATTATCTGGCATAAATGGCCTTAATACCAATTTTACATGTGGCTTCACTTTGGAGTTTTTTAATTTATTTGGGAGGCCAAGTTGAGCTCCCACATCTACCAATCTATTAGCATACTAATTTTTCTTCCTTGGCACTACTTAGATATTGAAGGCCTTAAAGTCCTTAATTAGGTCCCATAGCCTATGTTTGTAAGACTTCATCAAGGGAATTTTTGTGATATTCTAGCCTCTGACTTGGTGCACTATTAGCTCATTGTCCCCATAAACTTGTAATTGCTTGATGCCTCTCTTACTAGCCCATTGAAGGCCATGGATAAGGCATTCATACTCTACTATATTAGAAGAGAAACTAAATTCAAACCTATAAGAAGATAAATATTTATCATTTAAAGGGGACACTAACGTTAATCCTGCACCTACTCCATGTCTACTTCTTGAACCATCAAAGAACAATTTACATAAGTCAAGAGAGTCTTCTTAAGGCCTAATGAAGGATAACATAGACTCAATTTCTTCATGCAAGCAATAGACACCCATGTCCCTTTATTCAATACCTTCCAAAGGGTTAACCAATTAATTTTAATTCTGAAACTCATCCAAGAACATATTAGGTATCTCCTTAGGATGAGTGTTTAGTTCTTGACCAATCATGAATTCATCCTCATCAAGAATGGTATAGTTGATGTTTATGCTATATGGCTCATAAGGTCAATGTGGAATTGTGAAATAGGCTCAGTCTTGATGGATATCTTGGTTACATACCTTGTTTTGAAATCTATGTATGATCAATCTAATGCCAAATAGCCTCCAATCTTTGCTATAAATTCTCTAGATAAGCATAGTGCAAAATTAGGAGGCACATCTAGAATCAACACATTTTGAGCCATTAAGACACTAGGATAAGCATGTAGGGTTGAGTTGAGGTCTCTAATGATGCTAGATGGTTTGGTGGAAGATCCATTAAGTTATAACACTCCCTTAGACTAGAGCTCACATTTTAAACCAAGTTGATCAACTATAGATTTAGGCATTAGTAAGGTAGTTACCCCACTATCTAACAAGAAATTATGCACTAGAGAGTCACCAGTGATCACATAAATGTAGAAGGGAGGAGGTTTGATCATCTTAATTGACTACCCTTTATTTGGTCCTTTGGTTACATTGGTTAGAACCACATTTTATTTACTTGGTGGCATTTTAGAAACATTAATATTTGATAATCCCTCCTAAAAGATATCCATCTATCTAAGCATGGAAAGCATGTCCCACATTGGAACACTCACATTAGACTTATTCATTTACAATGTTGATGGATAAACCAATAACCTTTGGGCTTTGAGATCCACAATTATACTTTGAACTTGTGAGTTTTGGGGCACCAAGGCAGTCCCTTGGTTCTAATTTTTTGGATTTATTAGAACCTTTAGGGTAGCAGTAGGTTCACTTGGCTTTGATAGAAATGGAGTGATATTATGAATCTCTTTGACTTCTCCATTGTTACCATCCATATTTCTTCTTTTGAACCTTGTATTTGATGCCACTAGAATGTATTCTTGGATAGAACTAGCCTATTGATTAGATACATATCATTCTTCTTATTCGTAATTCACTACGGTAAAATCCAACTAGTTTTGTCCCTCATTAGACCCTTGGACTTGTGAGGGATCTTCTAATTTTTTCATCATAGGTACTTCTACACTTTGAGCCATAAGAGATTAATTTTACCTATAGTTAATAGCTTGATACCATTGATCATTGAAAGCCTGATTGAGGTCATTGTTTGGAACAATGGATTGACCAAAAGATTGATTCCATGACATAGTCCATTCATCTTCATGAGCAATGTTATTTTGGATAGGGACTAGGGTATTAGAGGTGCTTGTAGCATTTGGATTATAATGATTTTATTTAACATAGTTAGGCTACCCTGGCCCTTGGCTTTGACTTTAACCTTGACTTTGGAAGTTTACTTTATAGGGTGGCCTATTTTCTTGATAAGACTACTAATGAGGTTGATATGAAGCTTGATAAGGCCTATTAAATTGTGCCTATTGGATCTTTATATTTACCAATTGATTTCCTAAGGATTGAAACATACTCTTAAGCTCTTGAAAATTCTTATGTTTTTAGGAGTCACTAGATTGAATAGTGGAAGCCTTTTCTTGCTTTGGTATAGGTATGGCAACAAGTGTTGGCACAGGAGGAATGGAAAAAAAGGGAGGAATGGAGACAAGAGGTGGTTGGATCTTAAGAAAAGGCATTGGTGGTCTAGGTGTAAGCTTTCCAACTTGTACCAGATAATTTTTTGCTCTAATTGCCACCTCATAAGCATTTGGTAATGTGTTTCCTCCCATAGATTAGATCATGAATAAAATACCACTATTAATAACTTTTAGATAGTAAAGGAAATAAAAGTTAGGAGTAGGCCTAATAGAGACTAGGATCCTATCCCATGTTTTTTTTGAAACCTTGTGTTAAAATATTGCATGATTTCATGAGGAGCCCTCTTAATTATGGTTAGCTACTCTACAATAGATAAATGGTCACATTTGTCTTCAAATATTTTACACAATTCATCTCATAATTGGTCCTATAATGTGATGGAATTAGTAGTGAGGATTTTATACCAGTCTAAAGCTTTACCTTTAAAAGAGATGGCTAATAACCTAATAGCCACATTTTCCTCTTTGACATTATGAATATTTCAAAAATTACCAATGTCCATAAGGTGTTCTAAAGGGGTTGTAGATTGGTCTCCAGTAAAATAGGGGACACTTTTAAGATCTACTATTGGAATAAGATCATACTGCTGAAGGTCTAAAGGACTTTGAACATTAAAAGCCACAAAGGGAAAAGCTCTAGGGGTTACCATCATAATAAAAGGGTTTAACAAAGATCTTCTTGTAGAGGTAGGTTTGGAAATTAGTCTAGGAACAAATTTTAATTTATGTGGATGTGTATTAGAAAATCTTAACCTTTTGATGGAATTTAAAGACAATTCAAAAAATTCAAAGGGTATACCTCCAAAAGATGATCTTGTAGTCACCTTTGGCATGAAAGATGGATACTATTCTACTTACCAGGTTGATTTAGAGTCACCATATACTAAGGATTAAGCACTTGGGCTGATTATACTAGTTAATGAATACTTGGAGTCACCATTGATGTTTGCACACATGCCTCTAAAGGCTGATTTGATGAAGAGAACATCAAAACTCTTCCCATAGTGCATAATAAAAGGTGTCCCATTAGGCATGCCATAAACTATTATGATGTGGAATTTCACCCTTGTGGAAGAGTTATTTAGGATCCTCAAATTCTATTCATAATATGGGAACAATCATAGGCTATGGGTATCTTATAATAGGGTTTAACCTTTGGAAAAGTCTGACTTCCTCTTGATGGATCACCTAAACTAATGCTATTTCTAGGAAAAGGGTTAGAAAGGGGAGAAATAGAGCTCCTAGAAAATATAATAAGGTGATGTACCAAATTTAAATGACACACTCATATGCTTGAACCCACACTAGATCAACATAAGATAATACTAGCTCACACAATCTCACAATCTAGCTAATTACATAAGTATTTCATGAACTAGGTTCAAGAAGCAATGAATTAAAATAAAGATGAGTTATAAGACTCAAAATTATATTATATTAATGGTAGAAAGAACATGAGTCCATCCATATAATATCTTGAAATCACCATAAAATAGGTAAGCCAGAAGGACAATGGATGTGGAGGAATCTCCTTCACAAGGCCATCATGCATAAGCTTACTAGACACCAATCCAAAGCAAGAGATATGTAAAAGAAGTCTTTTATTACATCAAGAGGTAGTTATTACAAAATTTGATAGGGTCTAGCCTTATCAAATGAGAGTCTCTTGATCTTCTATCTAAAATCAAAGAATTTATCTAAAATTAGAGAGAGAAACTACAATGTGGAAGAAAATAAGAGATATAGGAGAAAGGGGAAGAGAGAAAGAGAAAGGAATTTGAGAGTAATTAATGAGTTATTACTAGTCTTAAATTAATGCTCCACCACCTTTTGATCAAATTAGGGTTAATACATCATAGATGAAATAACCTTTATTTACCCCAATAGACTCTAAATCTTCTCATTGGTTGTGCAACACAATAGAGGACAATAATTTATCAAAGGTGATGAGTCATGATTCTTGATGTGAATAGAATCTTCCAAAACCTAAAAATTTATTAAATGCTCCAACTACTTTCTCCAATCACCAGATCTTCATCTTGGAACTCTATGCCATTTTCCACTTGACTTATTCATGAGGATACAATACTCATATCTTGAATCTAATAGAGCCTTGACCATATCTACTTTGAATAGATATAGGTACCTATTTGTCAAGAAAATGACTGTGTCGATAGATGAGACACTACTTCATTAATCACATATCTTCTCCCACTTCAAACTTGAGCATAGGTCTACTATAGATTAAAAACCAATCTAATTTGTTAGTTTTCTTATAGTTATCATGTTAATGAAAACCTATAGACTACGTAGCTTCATTCCTTAATTATATTAGGTTAAAAAAAAACCTATTCTACCTTTGAACCTTATTGGAGCCAAGAATCCAATGCACACAAGGATATTCCTTTTAAAAGAGAAATGAACACACTAATGGAATAATCTTGCAACCTTGGAAAATAGGGTTGAATAGTTTTAAATCATCAACCAAAGGTCTTATCTGAGCTTTAATGGTGATGGATCTTTAACATTAACAATCTTGATTGTATGACTGGATCTCATGATTAACAGTGCTCAACTGAACTCTAATGGAGGCATAACCTTTTGAGATATTTTCTTTGGTTCAACCTCGATCATGTTTATTCTCCATTTAAAGTCTTATAGCTTCAAATTTTAATATTAGCCTTTGATCTTGACTTGGGATTCTATAATTATGACATTTATCATCTCCTCATTCATTTTTTGGGCCCTACAATTATTTTTGTTCATTTCTTATGCTTGCACCATGTGACAACTTCATGTTCATCCTTGAGAACATTAACTCTTTGACCTTATATGCACCATCTATCTTCTTTTACATTGTTTTAATGCATACTATTGATTTAATTGGTAGTTACCATGGTCATGACACTTGGTAGCTCCTTATTTTTTCTAAGGATTTATGGACTTATTGAGCTCTCATTTGTTGTCGATCTAATTTTGTATGATTGAATGTACTTCATTGATCTGCTTGGCCCCACTGACCTAGTTGATCATCATATAGCATTATATATTCATTTGGGAATTCAAAATATTTTCACTTTTCAACTCTAAATTTATCATTATTAATATTTGAATCCAAATGGCTACTTCCCATGGCTTAAATTTGACATCCTAGTGCATGCCCCACTCTGCTAGTTCAACTTTGAATGCTTATATCATGAGATAGAAAACTCATTAAGATAAAAAATTTGTAGGATGTTTATGAGATAAAAAACATCATGTCCATGTATTCATTTAGCTTTGGTCAACCTCCTAAGTGTATTTATGAAATGTGTAACCATACTAACATGTTTGTTCTTATATGATGTTTTGTGACAATTTGGTTCTTCTAGACTTGCTTTTATCACTTTTTCATCTATCAAACCTTTGAAAAATCTTTGAGGATTTGTGAAAAAATATTACATGCACCCTAAATTCTAAGAATCACTATGGAAACCTATTGAATCCTTTCTCTTGTAATTATAGACCTATTTCCAAGCTATTTAATCATTCGTTCAATAAGAACTATGATTAGCTTCTCACTCTATTGTAGGACTTATAGAACACTGATCCATTTAGGTAAATTTGTATGTAGGATAAAATATTGGCCAACAAGAACACATACAAATACATATTCAAATGTCTACATATACAAAAGAGCATGTAGGTTTGGCTTAGAGCCACATGGAAGGACATGTTCAAATGTTGACATACACAATCAAGAAGCATATACAAGGACATGGGCACATGTCCAAACCATAAAAATAATGAAATGAAAATTACATAATCAAATGCCCTTGTGTATGTATAAATAAAGAGACCCAATTAAATTTAGACTAATAAAACTAGAAATTAAAATATGCATAATCATGTGGTATAAATCCATATAAGAGAAGATGTACATAAGCTAAGTCTATAGTAGTAATAGTCGATATAAAATCAATGTTGTATAAGATGATTAATATCAAGATATAATAAATACTGAATCTATGATATGGAGTATAAAAACATATAACCTGGATAATCAAAAATTGTGTATGATGTTCCCAATGGAATATTATATCAATGTTGGCTCTTGATGGGCAGATAGTAGCAAATATAGATTTTTGTAGAGGACTAGAGTCTTGTATTAATATATGAACACTCAAAGGGAACAAGTGAAGCATGTATGTATTATAAAATTGACTACACTAACATAGATAACATATGTAATACCTATAAAATAGAAGGAATGTAAACATGGAAATACATACAATCTAAAATTTGTATTTTTTGATAAATATTTAAATGTTTTTGTATTTTTTTGAACACATTATATTGTTTTTGTATTTTTTGAGAATATAAGAAATATGAAAGAGAGATTATGTGCAAAATAATATTGGAATGAAAATGAAACTATGTACAAGGAGAGTGTTAGGGATAATAATATATGTACTAGTAAGGAATAGTGATAGAAACCCAACATGTTATCGATATGATGCCTCTGTGTAACATATGTGGCATCTTCACTTTATGAATGTTTTGTATCATTATAATATGTGTTATTCCAATCTTCTTCTTCATTTTGATTATTAATTTCTAGATTATTGATTGGGATCTTACCATCTGAAACTATATCCACTATAGGTATAACTTACTTTTGTAGCTCTTAATGAGAAGAAAATTTATCCTCTATAAAAGCTATAATACTTTCACTCTCATGTAAAAATATATGCAATATTTGATTTTGTCAAGTGTTGCTCTAATTATTATTAACCATGAACTTCTAATCGCTTGAATTTATAATAACATGAAAAGTGAGAGAACATTCTTTTGAGGCATATGAAACTTTTAATTGAAGTGACCCCAGGAATGAGACAAAAACATGTGTTTTATCTATATGTGAAGATTCCTTTCCAAGAGAACCAAGAATTTATAGTGAACATAAGTTGATTGGTTGATAATCCATAATCTTAATATATGTGCATTATTTTCCATATATATAAGATGCGATAGTGAAAGGATTTAGATATGAGGGAGGGATTGTAGTTACCCCCTTTACATTGACCTTTGAAGATGTATATTTTTAATGTATTTCTTAATTTGAAGACTCTGTTGTAAGAAACTCTCTTTTGAGAATGGTTGTTTGCTTAGCCTAATTCTTAATATGCAATTTAAGTTTTTTTTTTTTTATAACAATACCTTTGCATCTAGATCTTTTGCCTTGATAAATTGTATCTATCAATGATTTACCTTTGTATGATTGATAAATCCCAAACCTTGTTGACCAACATTATCAAATTATAAAATAGGATTAGTGATGCCTTGAACATGCTTGCCCAACCCTTGACCTTGATAAACAAACTTTTATATATATATTTGACCAAACCCATACTACTTTAAAAGTTGAGCCTCATTTTAGAGAGGTAGATTTTAATATTTTAATTACTTTACCTATTCTTCTTATATTTTTTCTTTCTCTAAGTTAGTCTTTGGTAACCACTATTGCACTATTTTTGAAGTTTACCCTTTTTGAATTTGTACATGTGCCATTATATGTTGTTTTGGATGACATGCCACTTTTGAGTCATCCCTATCAAGTACCTATTGTATTTTAATTTTCAATGTTAAACATGAATAAATGTGGTTCCCATGATTTATATGATATGCACAATAATATTTGGATCTCCTCATTGGACATATAATAGGTAGGGTGATCAAGTTAACTTTAATCATTTGCTTTAAAATCTCACTTAAAATTTTATTTGATCTTTGAGTACTTTTCAAATTACTAGTTATAGATGTACTTTATTGTGATTTATTATTTTGATATGTAACATTTCTTACCAAAAATTGAATAGATGAATGTGAATATACATGATTCAAACTAGTGTGTCCTAGAGGATTTTGTCTTGTAATCTAATTTTCCAATATTTTAATCTTTTCATGTAATACCTGATTCTGATTTTGCAATTTTGCAATTAATTTGTTCATAATGATAATTTGTATCTTTAGAGTCTCAAAAGTGCAAACCTTAGTTGATTTTGATTGAAAATGCAAACACACATCTAGAATGGGAGATATAGGAAGGGAAGGGCCTGAACGATGGATAGAATGAGTATAAACATTTGGAACAATAGTATGGGATACCTCACCTCTTAGAAGAATGATAACATGGACCTAGTTAGAGGGAAAGTAACTATCACCCTCTTAGAGATGAGGAAGAAAATAATCTTCTTTATCCATGAAATTTAACAATGCAACTTGGAATAAGGATACTAGGGTAGAAGATATTAGGTCTGAAAACCCTAACAAAACCACTAAAAATAGGGGAAAACAGGATATAAACCTTGATAGCATCTAGGGACAAGGTTTTTTTACTATTCAAAGTAAGTTAGGTTCATCAAATATTGTAACTATTTTTGGAATTAATATAAAACCCTAAGTATATAAAAGACTACATAAAATTAGAGGATAATTATAACAATAATTAAGCATACTAATTTTACAACTAATATAACTAGAAAATATTATAAAAATAGTAAATAATTATGAGAAATAATACTTAGATTGAAAACAAATTGAGATGGATGTTTTGAAACTTGTAAACTAGAGGTTTGACTACCAGGAACCAAATCTAGGTGTCAAAAAAACCCTGGATAATAGTGTGGTCTTTACTAATAACATAGTGTCCTATACTCCAAGGGTAGTGCACTATAGTCCCACTTAGATTCTTCTCAAACTATGTTATTAATTTAAAGTCTATTTCATTTATAATTTTTACTATAGATCTATTTTCCTCTAAAAATCCTAGGTTTTCATGCTTGTAAGGGTTTGAATTAATACCATGAGCAAAAAAGGGTTAGTGGGTCTTATGTACTAGACATATGATCCAAACCAATATGTGGGCATGATACCAACATACAAATAATCCAAGGAAGGATCAAAATTGATGTAGTTATCTCACCTATGTGATATGTGTAAATGCTAGAATTCCTAAGTGTGAATGCATGAGAGGATGCCCTGGAGGCCACTTGAGATTTAGATACCTACGTTAGGGATAGATTATTGATGTATGGGATGAATAAATATAGTATTATAATAATTGGTATCTTTACCTCAATATTAAGTGGTACTTTTTTGTGCTTCTATGTGATAATGTCCACTTCCCTTATAAGAGTGTGAAAGTAGTGTTTATATAACATTCTAATAAAAAATACTTAGGCAAGTTACTTAATAATAGGTTTAGGCTGACCCTAATCCTCTTAGGGAGATGTAAAATTACTTTTTGGAGGGTTCAAGGACCTAAATCACTAAGGGATTATGACATTATGGGTCTCATGTGGTGTTTAATGGGCCTGAGTGCTGTTTGTGACTACCATGTGACTAAAAATGGAACAAAAGGGCCCTTAAGATGGGTAAAGTGATATAATAAGGGTAAAGTGACCTCAAGTGGACATACAAGGCATAAATGGTTTATTTTAATGACTAAAATTATCTTGTCTTGATTATGGAACATTTGAAAATGTTCCTTGTTTATTGTCCAAATTTCCCTGAGTGATGATTGTTCCTTGGGTGTGTGTAAATTTGAACATGTCTTCTCCTTTGAGTGTGAAAAATTTGAACATAACCCTTTCTTTTAGTCTCCTTAGGCCCATTTTTTTATGAAATTAAGTGCTATTATGTGTGTGCTTGAATGTTTTATGAGCTTTTACTTATTACTTCTAGACATTGCCATGATTTATATCATGCATCTTAAGGATTATTATATTTGGATACTGTGAGATTCATTGTTACATATACTTAGACATGATTCCACTATGATTATTTATTACATGGTTGATACATATATAACATGGTTATCTTATCCTTTTGAGATAAGGTGATTATCATGTTGCATTCCCCTCATCTTAAAAGTGGGGACATATCAGTGGGGACATGTCATAGAGACATGAGTACACATACACATAGTTGGAAAAATTAGTGAAATTTTAAACAATTTACATGATTTAGATATACACTTGGGTTAAAATTTTATGCATTTGGAACATATTTTTTAGATTTTTGACAAATTTTATACATAGTTTATAGAGTATAAGTTTGATAGATACTTTAGCTTGATACATAATATAGGTGCATATGCCATGAAAATGTATTAAATCACAAATACATATTCATATTATATACACACTTATGCACTAACCTTACTAAGATGCACCAATTGATCTTTTATCTATTACATTAATTTCGCTCCCTTGACTAATATGATTGAGATTCAACATATGGATGGCCTTGACACTAATTCCATTTTTTAGGTTGAAATGGATATACTATTTGACTTGGGTGATATTGGATAGATTATCCATACACTTGAGCTATGTGATCAAGATTTAATGTACTTGATGGCCATGGCACAATTCACCTTTCAACTATATTGGGGGCATGATCACCCTCCAATTATCCTCTTCACATCTCCAAGGTTTAGTTGTGAATATCATTATCTATAGTGCTTCAACTAGGAGGCATCATCACCAAATTAAACTACTAAGGGGAAACATGGTTGTAGTGACACACAAGTGTACTCCTTCCTTGATCTCTTTTATTTTAAGAATTTAAATTATTTAAAATTTCATATTGTATGCATTAATTACATTTTAACATGATCTTGGTTGTATGTAATACACAAACAACAAATTTAAACATGGACTAAGTCAAATCAAGGTGTGTTGTACACAACAAAGTACACATTTATTTTATTTTAACCTAGTAATTTCATCCTTATGAATTAATAAATAAATGGGTGGAAAATGTATATGAAAAATATGGAATTTATATGATAAAATAGTGTCGTACACTTGGAATATATCACTCATGGCTCAACCCTTCAATTCAAGATATTCCCATTTATGAAAGGCTCACATTTACCATCTCACTTTTCTTAAATGCTTATCTTATAGTTTGACCTTGATATTATGATTACCCATATCAATTTTATCCCATAGTATATTTAAAACTTGATATATATCCTTCATTATCAATTACATATCTTTAACATTTTCCTATTCTCTTGGACACTACCATCCAGATTGGGACACCAGCATCGATGCTAATGTCCTAGTTCTAACACTAGTGCTTTTACCTCACAAACACTCAATATTTAAAATATTTTGACATGATTAGGTCAGTATATAGTTTTATTTTAATCCTCCTATGAAAAAATTTCAAAAGGTGGTGTATAAATACAAAGCAAAAGACCATTCATTATCATATATCAATATCAAGTACTTTTCAATCACACATCTATCTAAAAACACCTCTCAAGCTTGAAAAAATTCCATATTATCCCCCATTTCCATATTAGTTATAGGAGAATTATTATTACATGTCTCAATCATTAGAAGTTAAAAGATAATCAATACATGCACTTGTATATATAATATTACATAATTTTTCAGACACAAGCCCATATAAAGGGGGAAACTACATCTATATGAGGCCCTATTCATATTATTGGATATGTAGGTAATAATAACTAATATATGTGTCTTTGAGGTTAACAAAACTTCACATGAGCTAATTAACGCCTATTTTTCAAGGTGGCATCCATAATTAGAGGACCTAAAATTTTGATGTACATACTGATATACAAAACCTATGCACATAATCCAAATAAATAATATGAAAGGAAACAATGAACCCTAACAAGTGTAGGTAGAATTTTAAAAAAAGGTATGGTATTTCACTATGGACATAAATGTCAACAATAGTGTCCCTATTTTTATGATAGTGTCTAGGATAATAGAGAGATAATTTCCAAAATCTAACAAATCAAAATTAAGCATCATCGTAATGATTTCTACAACTACACCTCTTATATCTACTTACACATAATTAGATAATCTAAGTTTTCTTCTTCCTTCGTGATTAAGAAATAAAATTTATCTTTAGCATTGTACTTTTAATATTTAGAATATTTCCATAATTTAGCATTGTAATTGAATATTATGAATCTAAATTATTTAATTGGCCTACTAAGAGAATATTCTTATTCTTAGTTGATTCAGCTATTATATTTACCCTTAGTTCCAAAAAGGGTCAAATATAATCATCTCTGACCATCATATTCTACAACTGGTTAAATAGATATATCAAAATTGGAACCAAAATGTTGGAATATTTTCTTATGCAAGAAAAAAAGTGTCTACACCATTGCACTTACCCTAATATATTATAAACATTGATCTAACATATCATGCACTTAGGCTTGTACACTCACCTTAGTTTGAGAGACAAAAACTATCGGGCACATTGGGTTAGTCATGGAAGATGATTTATAATATTTAAAATTGATGCCTTTTAGGATGATAATAGAGTAAAATAAAATTTATACATCTTAAACAATAAAGGATAATAACATATGAATTGCAATAATAAAACACATCATTAACACTAGATAACTAGTATGTAAGCTTCAAAGTAACACAACCATCCATTAATGGAAAATTCAACCCTTTTAATTAATAGTATCAAGGATATAAAAATAATAACATAACACCAATACACCTATAATTAATAATTATAATTATTACCCAATAATGACATGACCACCAACAACCTTAAACTAAGATGTAAGGTAGAATTTTATAGGTATAATCCACCACTTTGTAGTTACATTGAATAAATATGCACTACTTAAAGATAATAAAAAAATATAAATGGAGAAATAAATAGATATCTTTAATAAAGTCCCAAAACTAACAAAGACTTATATTCATACTAGGTTACACTAGATATGCTCAAGCTATTCCAAAATATGACTATCATTACTGTGGAATTACTTGAAGAGTATTTATTTCTACCCATTCACCTAGGTAGGTGATTATGAATTTATGTTAAATGGTTTACACTACCTCCTTCCCACTCACTAAAGTCCATGTTTTATCCTAACCATAATTATTCTATCAACACATGCTATGACTTCAATTGTTTGGTCCTTGTGATTCATGTATTCCCAGGTTTCTTGGTACATTAGTGTATTTTCCATTTTGTTTGGTGGCAGTCTATTCAATTATATGAAAATTATGGTAGAAATTGGTATATATACTTCTTTCATCATGTAATTTCACATTATACTTCACACAAAATACTGTTACCACATGCACCCTCTAAGTAATAACAAAATCAGATGTGCACTTCTATACTTGGTTAAGATTTGTTGGCCAACAAGGTGAAAAATCCCAAAATCCTCCTTATTTCATCCCATATATTGGTGAGTTATAATATTTTTAATTTTGGTGATTTAATAATAATATAAGATATTAATACATATATATACTTTTCCTTTTTATATCTAATCACTTGGTATGGTTGCCTTTTAAAGTATTTATTTGTGTTCATCTTGAGTAAATAAGGAGCCCATAGCCCGAAGTAAATGTTATTGTAATTGATCCACATAAGAATGCTTATTTACCTTAGCTTACATAAAAAACACTTTTCCTTATCTTTTTTGGTACTAAAACATTTCTAAGTTTTAATTCCTTGGCTTGGGGGGTGTTTAAGGAAGCAACCTAGTGACAACATTGTGGATTGGATGGCAAGCCCCTCCTTTGTTTGACCTTTCATGTACATTTTTAGAACATGGAGATTGTAAATTGTAATTATTCTTATCATTTTTTAATTCATATTATGATAGATGTTTAAAGTCTATGAAATGCAAATATTTTAGTGAGAAAATTGTTTGAGAAAATGTAAATTTATTTAGAGAATTTTTTTATGATTAAGCATGCTTTCTACCATGCAACCATATGAAATTGAATTGGTTGAAAAATGAATAAATTAATGGAATGTTTATGTTTATGATCATTAATGTTAGCTTTCCTTTATTCGTTAAAGCATTGCAAAGATAATACTTTTTAATGCAAAGTTTAGTAAAAATATTAGAAATGGTATTTTATTTCATAGCTTGCTTAAGGGTCTAAGGGACCCATACATTGTCTGATTTTTTGATAAAATAAAAATTTAATAATATTTATAAAATATATTTAAATAAATTGTATGTATTTTTATGATTCCATAATATCCCATGGAATCCTAAAAAAACTTACAAAACTCCTACTATCATAATTTTAAGTTAAGACCTTTTCTTGCTTACCTTGAAAAATAGGTCGATTACCATTAATTACAAATGTTTTCCAAGGAAAAGAGATCCTAGAATAATTTTAGAATTACTCATGTTTTTTTTTATAATTTAGGTGATACATTTTGAGGATTTTTGGTTATTTTGGTGACTTAATAAATTTTTTAGAAGATTAAGTTGTGATTGGGACTTGTTTTTCTTTGTATAATGTCTATTTCTACAATTGTTTCCTAGGTTGTATGAAATGTTAATAGGAACAATTAATTTATAAGTGGGGATTCATGTATCTATCTTAATAATTAATTTTCTCATAATTTTATTATGATTTTTGAAATTTAAAAATGAAATAAAATAAAAGCAACAAAAAACTTGAAGGTCAAGAGGGAGACCTTTATGTTTTCTCCCATAACTCCTTTTAATCTATATGAGGCTTAAGATCCCTTAAAATGTGTTACAAGGGGATGATAATAATTTTAGTCTACCAAGAAACACTTGTGTACTATAAAAAATATAATTTTTGAAGGTCTCATGGTGACCATTAAGCTTTTGGGCATAATGAACTTTTTGTTTTGTATAATGAGGCGCCCAAAGCCTACTTAGACATAATTTGAGATTTAAAAATAAAATAAATTAATTTAAATGATATTTTACCTTATTTAGAATTTGGGCTCTAAATGACCATTAATGGCTATTAGAGGTCATAGGGACTAAAAATAGAATTTTTTGCAAACAAACTAGGAATCTAAAGGGAGGTATCAAGGATAACCAATAATTACCAAATTTATTATAAAATAATTATTACCACACTAATGCATGTTTTGGAGTTATGGACATGAAGCATGGTTTTGCCTCTAACACCTCTTTAGTTTGTGTGAGAGTCTATAATGTTTTAGAGACTTCTTGTGAGCACCATTGGACTCATATATTACTCAATATCACATTTTTTTGTTAGATTCCATTTTTGGTACTTCTTAAATAATCATGGTTTTTCACATGGCCCCACTAGGGGTGTTTGGTTGGCTAGGATCCTGAGGTATAAATGGGAGTACTAGAAGTTTTTCCTTCCATCCAAAACCTCTATCCTCTATTCTTAGAGATTTTTATCTTTCATAGTTGAAAGAGTAAGCCTTTATAGATATCCCTAAGGATATTTGTGGATTATGGGATATGGTAAGATCTGATGGTAGGGATGGTCTAAATCTAATAGTGGAGATCATATATTACAGCCAACAAAGGATGGCTTAATATTTTACCTTATTTTTTAATTAATGAACCTAAGTAAGATAAAAAAATTACACTATTCATATTGCATAAAGTATAAAAATAACACACAAATATAAATGCTACAGTATAATATGATTAGAATAATTTCACTTATTATTTATGGAAATAACTAAGGGATTCAGATATTTAGCATGTTATTATTATATGTAGGATTGAGACTATTTAAAAGTGATAGAAAACACTAGAAGTGGATCAAAAGTTGTTTTAATCAAGAACATAAGTGTCTGGATATGCCTATATAAGTCTATCGACCTCTGGATGCTACCATATGATATTTATAGATAAAATTTTGAAGAAACACCTCAATGTTTTGGCATAGGTTAGTACACCTACTTGAAATCCACTTTCTTATTAATTTTAAGTTCTCAACATGTGAGAAAATCCAAAAAACTTGTCTCCCTATCTTTGATAGTATAGCTCCACTTTTAACATTAGGTTTAAGCCAATAAAATGGGGAAAATATGGGTTGAGATAACCTAAAATACCACCCAATCAATGTTTGAGCATTACCTAGATATCCAATACTCTAAATTTGGAATTAAAACCACACTTAGTTCTCCCTATTAGGTGTATATGTGAAATGATGCTCCTTTAATGAATGCATCATATAATCTAGATTTTGACACTTGAAACATGAAAAATTTGGCTTGTCTTGGGAGATTTAGAATTTGGTTAGGACCTACTCCTTATGATTGATTATTGATCTGAGAAGTTTATATCAATCTATTTGAATGTACAAAAGTGTATAGATGTTTCTTTGAGTAGTGATAACTACTACATTAGGCTTATACCTAATATGTATTTATATAATATTCTTTGGGTATTTATTAGACCACTTACATGTAAAACATATGGGAAAACCCATGGAGATGATTTAAAGCTAAAAAATGATTGTTAATTGGCACGAGGATAGTTTTGGTAGGGTTGGACAAGTTTGAAATTATAGAGGTGTTTGAGTTTGATAAACTCATTTGAAAGATAGGAATAAAGGTATGGTGATATATAGATATTATATGTATGATTATGAGTAGCTTAATCTCATACTAGGGAATTACTGTAGGAGACTAATTTCAAATTAGGAATGATAGACCCATAGAAATAAATGTGGATAGATAAGGGTATGCAAGAGCTATATGTGTATGCACAAGTAATGTAAGGATAATTCAAACTTAAAATTTCCTTATGTCTAATACTATGTTTAGTGTGTATGAATTCCCACTTTTATTATAGTATTGAAAGGAAATATAATGTTAGAATAAAAGGATAAAGAGATGTAATTTAGTGTATAAACACACTTTATCTTTGGGAGAAGGCTTAAAGTGTGTATATTTCTTAATGAAAACCTATAATGAACATGTAGAAATCAATATTAATTTAAATTAAACTTTTAAATTTAATGAGAAAATAAATAATACACATGTAAAGGGGTGAACTAGCCGTATAATAGTTTTGAGATGAAGTTTCCTTTTAAAGCATTAGAGAGTTATGCTTCCTCCTAAAGCATTGTATAATTGGGATTCTTGTTAAAGAATTTGGAGAATTTGGGATTATCATGTCCTAATAGAGAAATGTAGTAAGGTAATGGTCATGGGTCAAGAAAATAAATGCCTCAACCCTCAAGATCAGAGATAGGCCATTAAGTGATGTTGAACCCCAACCACACTACTCATTTGACTTATGTTGAACCCCAATATGAATGGGTAATATATATTATACTTGTATAAGGCAAATAAACTATTAATATGGACATATAAATTCAAAAATTCACTTATTAGTACCATCAATGTTACATCAATGCCATGCTCTTAGATATAAAAATATAATAATGTGTGCATGAATAATTTTCATACCCCATAATCTAATCCAATCAGTCCCAACATGATATAGAGTGTTATAAATCTATATCTATTTATGTCCCAAATTTGAAAAATATGAAAATTTGTAACTTGTGTTCTTGTAAAATGTGTGCACATGGATTACATATGCCCGCAAAATATGTCCCAACCTAATTTTTTCCCTTATATTCTAAACCAAACCAAACTGATAATTTGAACTAATCTAAACTTCTAAAACCTATAAATATATCCCAAAATCTAAATGAAACTAATATATACCTTTGAAATCATGTAAATTAACCAAATAAGTCTCTAAAATTTACAACATACTAAACTCACTACCATATATATTTACATGCACTAATATCAATTTATAAGATTTAAGTGGAGGTATCAAGTCAGATGTAGTTAGGGGGCCATAAAGGATTATTAATAGATATAATTTTAGGGTATCTTCAATGGATTTATTATTGTTGCAATGCATGCCTTGTCGGTTCTCAACTGGTCATCTCCATTGAAGATAATCTCTAGAGTGACCAAACCTTTGGGGAGATTATTGTTCTTTAACTGAACAATGTGGCTGCCATATTGCTGCTACAACTTAACCTAGTTTTTTGTAGCAAACTCAACTTCTTCTTACAAGAAGAGTGCTATTTGTTGATCGCTATTGAAGACCTGCCAGTTGGTGATGTTGTCAGGTATAGAGGGCCGGATCACTACCTTCAAGTGACGTGAGCTATAGTCTCGGCCTATCTCTTGAGGGATATCAAATTGGGCACCAACTGCTGCTAGCCTATCTGCTTGCTTGTTCCGTTATCTAAGAATGGAGGAAATATTGAAAGCAAAGAAATTTTCCACTAAGTCCCATACCCTATGTTTGTAGGACTTTAGTAGGTAGAAAAACTCATTCAATTTATAAATAGATGACTTGAGATATTATGACCCCAAAGATAATGTTGTGAAAAATTTGAAAGCCAAACAAATTAACATGAAATATGAAAAAAAATTATTCAACAACATATTTTCAAATAAAATTGTAGAAAGGGTTTATAATTGAGATATATGTTCAAAATTATAACCAGTAATAAACATTGAAAAAAATATCTAATCAACAACATTAGTAAAACATATTACTGTACTTCATCAATAAGGAATAGTAAAAACCATAATCATTTTAACTACCTTGATTAGATCTCTCCTACATATTCTCTGTTCAACCAATGATGGGGAGCGAACTAGAGTTTCAAAAACCTAATGCATAAAATATCTACAATAAAAGCCACAGTTCAACCAAATCAAACTGAGGAAGTTAATGCAAAAGAGCCCTCATTTCTACAAGAGAAAATCAGTCTAAAACTTATTGATCAACAGATAGTGCTCTCCTTTTGTAGCGGACCATCACCTTATCCTTGACAATAAGGTGATTATTAAAAGTCCAAAGTGAACAAAGACTTATATCTTTGAATAGGTCAGAATATTTAAGTCTTTTCTAAATCCTCAAGGCTTCTCTATATTAATAAAGAGAGCCTCTTTTGTAATATATATCTTTTGGTAATTAGAAGCAAAAAAGCTCTACCTAAATTGAGATGCCTTTTGAGACTTTGAGCTCAGATTGTAAATCATATTTTCTTGAATGAATGAGAAAGCATTATTAATAAATTATACATCATGAGGAGGTATAATGGGATGGTGTAGGTCCTATACAAGGTCCTTCCAAGTGAATAAGTCCATAAAGAGGTCATTCTAGTTCTTGGAGGTAAGCTCAAACCATACAGTCCAGGTAGATAGTTTGAGCCCCCAAGCTAATTCAGGGCTTCTTGAGGCTTAGAAACTTAGGTACCTTTACTTCCTAATATGAGCCAAAACTAAGTCTCCAATTTGATAACTCACCTCCTTTATACTCACATCTACCTATTTTTTGTATTTTTTAACACTAGACTCTAAGTGCTTCTTTATTTGTTCATGTACTTCCTTCATTGCCATTGAAAAATCTTCACCTTCAACACTTATCTTGTCCATATGGCTGATTTATATATATATATATATATATATATATATATATATATATATATATATATATATATATATATATATATATATATATATATATATATATATATATAGCCTATCTATAGGGAACCTCCCCTTGATGAGAGGAGAGATCAGTGCCCTTATGATGTGGTAAGGGGATTGATCTCTCCTCTCATCTCTCTGATATATATTGGATCATGATGAGGAGGAAAATTAGGCAAAGGATGGTCAGAAAAATGTGTGGGAGAGGGATCTACTAAAGATGTAAGAATCACTGGAGGAGAATAATCCATGAGTGAGGGAAGGTCCAAAGGTAAAGAAATCATAGGTGGAGGCATAGAAAGTGGTGAAGGGACCATAGGAGGGGATGGAATCACTACAAGTGGAGCCATAGGAGAAGAAGGAGAAGCCTTATTATGGGAATCACCTATGATAATAATAGAAGAAGGTCTAGGAATGGATATAAGATGATATTTGAGATGTTATTCTTAGTAATATTCTTAGAGCATTTAATAAGTGATGGCTATTCTTTTTTTCTTTCTTGCTTTTTTTATTAAAAAAAAATACATGGCCATCCTAACGTTCATTTACATAAATGTGGATGCTTAAATATCAGACAGCCGATTTCTTACTAACTTTTCTAAAGTGGGCCCCTTTTTGTTTGCGTTCTCAATAAAACTCCAAACCTTAGTCTGACAAAAATTAGATAACCTTAATCTGTAGATGTGAAATTCTATCCTCTTAGATTTAGAATCAAATAGTTGGGATTTATTTATGCATTTTGCATATTATTTTACTTTAATTGATTGTAATTGGTTAATATCTTTAATTTTTAATGACATTAAAATATGTACATTACTCTTGACCTTATTTTTGAATTTTTTAACACAATGAATTTGTAAATAAAATATCTATAAACAGAGAGAAATCCACTTCACCATACCTTAATAAACTTATGATTTATGTGGGTCAGAAGATGACACTTGGCAACATTCTCTGGATCTTGAGAGAAGCTTAGGAGAAACTTTAATTTGATGTCCATGGGGATGTCACTGGTTGCTTGGCACTTCTTTCCTGTGGAGTCCATAGTGTTAAGCCTATGGAGTCCATAAAAACATATCTGCTGAGTCCCTTAGCGAAAAAGTTTGAAAAATAGAGAATTTGAAAGTTTAGAACAACTTTTTAAGAAGGGAAGAGATAATTTTAGCCCTGCAAGACCAAAATATCTCATAGGTTGTCCCAAAAAGGAGTGACATTTTTTGGGGAGACCAGGGTCTACCTATGTTCAAAGTGTCCTAAGGAGCCATATAAATAAAAATATATCCTTGTTTATTTACAATCATAAATACACCTTATATATCTCTTAAAATTAATTTTTATAGTGTACAATCATCAAATTTTATCATGAGTTTTGTAAATTCATCCAATGATTCTACCCATTGAGCATACATTACATCACCATCATTCCAAGTCTTGTGCCATAACATCTTGCAACAAAAAAATAGATAATTGATTGTTTAAAAGTGTGGATTGACAGCCTCTAAGGAAGCTTGTACTTCTTGGATCTAGTTTGCTAGGAAATCCACCCTAGTATCTAACTAATCAACCATTTATTAGTCACTTTGAACTTATAACTACTATGAAGGGGAGGGAGACAAAGAAGAATTTAAAATAAAACCATCAACACAACACCCCATTTTACAACTATCTAACTATCCTAGCCTATTCTACCCTACAAATAATACACCCTTTACATATGTTATGTGTTATTTGCCTTGGATATTTATGAATATATATACATATACAAAATGTTTCTACCCTTTGTGGTTTAAATATAATCAATGTAGTCTCCCATTCAGCTCCTTGTTGAAAAATTATTTTGAAATTGCTTAATAACCTAAGAAGATCAACACAAAAACAAAAACAAAACAACTATATTTACAAAAATTAAACTTTTAATTAAACTAAAACATAAATTGTAATACCATTATTAATATAAATTTAAAAAAAAATATATAATTAATATAATTTTTTAGAGTTTATAAAGTATACGTAAAATATTATACTTCATATAAGGGACTCAAAGTTATTTAGGAATATTCTTTTTCATAGAAACTTTATACTATTTTGAAAATAGAATATTCTTCTTATAAATGTGTGTGCAACTTGTAAATCACATTGCCTATAGGTTAGTCCATTAGTAAAAGTCCAGTGTATTCTAGAACCTTTTAAACAAAGGACAACTATCCTTACACTTATTATTTTGTAATTGTATATGACTAACCAACATACTTCCTTACCTTCTATAAAAGGATTATTGTCAATTGTAATAAGGGGGAGTTATACATACATACATACATATATATATATATATATATATATATATATATATATATATATATATATATATATATATATATATATATATATATATTCTCTAGTATACTACATTTCAAATGAAAAGATTCAACTGATACATATAATGTATATATGTATTTATTATTTAGTATTTACCCAAATACACACAATCAACTTATATATATATTCATTATTCTAAGATAACTTTAAAGCATAATCGACATAAGTATAAATATGTGTATATTTTGTTCACAATTTAATTAAAGACATAGTCAACTTAGGTGTGTGTGTATATCCATTTCCAAATGAATTAATACACACATAGTCCCTATGCATATGCAAGCAAAAAAATGATAGTCCACACACACACACACACACACACACACACACCAAAGAAATCAATAGAAAACTAGAATCCTGTTTAATCCTTTATCAATTTTCAAACATCAATAAGTATACTGAGTCTATTATACAAACCCTAAGTTAAAATAACCATAATGATAAATAAATCAAATGCAAATCCAATCCACTAATCACCTTAAAAATATATATCACATACTCTGTCATAGGTTCTACTTATTTGGTTAATTTACATGATTTAAAGGATTAGTGGATTGGATTTGCATTTGATTTATTTATCATTATGGTTATTTTAACTCAGGGTTTGTATAATAGACTCAGTATACTTATTGATGTTTGAAAATTGATAAAGGATTAAACAGGATTCTAGTTTTCTATTGATTTCTTTGGTGTGTGTGTGTGTGTGTGTGTGTGTGTGTGTGTGGACTATCATTTTTTTGCTTGCATATGCATAGGGACTATGTGTGTATTAATTCATTTGGAAATGGATATACACACACACCTAAGTTGACTATGTCTTTAATTAAATTGTGAACAAAATATACACATATTTATACTTATGTCAATTATGCTTTAAGTTATCTTAGAATAATGAATATATATATAAGTTGATTGTGTGTATTTGGGTAAATACTAAATAATGAATACATATATACATTATATGTATCAGTTGAATCTTTTCATTTGAAATGTAGTATACTAGAGAATATATATACTAGGAGTCTCAACATTATTAACATTATCTTCATAATCTCACTTTAAATATTCACACCTACAATAAAAAAACATTATCCCAAGTGCAAAAGAAATGAAGGAAATGAAAAGAGCCTAAGAACTTTCAACTAATCTAGCATTGGCATAAATTAGTAACTCTGCATTCAAGATACACATCTACAATCCATAAGAACAATTCAAATCTAAAAATTAAATTGAGTGAGAGAGAAGCCATATAGAAATTCACACAAGAAAATATGGACAAACTTTATAGATTTACTTTCTCATATTACTTTTCTCAAAAGTTCCACAATGATTTTGGTTCTTATAACTCCCCCTTATTACAATTGACAATAATCCTTTTATAGAAGGTAAGGAAGTATGTTGGTTAGTCATATACAATTACAAAATAATAAGTGTAAGGATAGTTGTCCTTTGTTTAAAAGGTTCTAGAATACACTGGACTTTTACTAATGGACTAACCTATAGGCAATGTGATTTACAAGTTGCACACACATTTATAAGAAGAATATTATCATTAAGAAGTGTTATCTACCTTGAAAGTGCATGAGATCTTACATATTTGAAATGTGTTTGTAGTTTGTGCTTTAAATTCTAGTGCTATAGTTTTTCATTTGACCCCTATTATTGAATTTTTATAGAGTGAAGATTATAGTCATCTCCTCATATATATTTAGTATCTTGTATATGACGTAGAGCATTTGTGCATTTCATGTGATAACCCTTTACATGTAGAGTTTGCAAACTTGGTTATGCCTTGGCTAGGGTATCCCTAAATGGGGCAATGCAATTTATGGGCTAGCTAACTTTGATCAGATCATTTGAAGTCAAAATGCCAATTTTGCACTTGGGAGCTTTGGATTGATCTTTCCTATCAAATATTTTTCATGAGACATGTGCCTTAATTATTTTCTGTTGGTAACATCATAAAACACCTAAATTATTTTCTTAGGTGTGTGTGATAATCTCTTTACTAGCCTCTATGATATGGTCATCCTCAATTTATTTATATTTTTGACATTATATTCTATGTTTATGGTTAGGGGGCCATAAAGGATGACCATCCCAATATGGGGCTCATAATTTGGGTGCATGTAAAGCCTCCCATATTCTTGTGGAGTATAGAACATGTTGAGTGTCAACAAATGATATTCACCAAGTGACAAACATTGAAAGGTCTCCTCCATGGGATCTTTGTCAAGAATTTGTATTGTCAGTATCTGTGTAATTGTAGTAGTGGATCTTGTGAAAGCTTCGAAAACATCATGCACCCACTAATACTAATCTTGTGTCATCCATATCATCTCTTTGCTAGCTTCTGTGGCTGCAATATACTCTGCTTCTATAGTTGACAAGGCAACAACCTTCTGCAACTTAGATATCCAGCTAACCACCGTTCCACCTACAGTAAAAACATAACCTGTGGTGCTCCTCCTGCCATCCAAATCACCTGCCATATCTGAATCTACATAACCATGTAGAGAAGTATCTAAACCTCCATAGCACAAGTGTCTACTGCTGGTTCCTCTCAGATATCTAAGGATCCACTGAACTGCTTTCCAATGTTCTTTCCCTGGATTGGCCATATACTTACTTACAACTCCCACTGCTTGGGCAATATCCGGTCTAGTACACACCATTGCATACATCAAATTATAATTTAATACTTGGGTGATTTTGATCCCATAAAAATCATCTCAGTGTGAAATTCTCCCAAGGGATCACACCTTTGGGAATTCATAATCAAATGTCATCCTATCATTGTAGATCACGTTTCTTAGACAATAAACAGTGGGTGCAAAGATAACTTTTTGGGTAACTCTTACAATGGTCTCAAGCCTATTCAGGAAACCCTAGGCTTGGAAGAGTCTAAAGCCTTGCTTTCTAATACTTGGGGACATAAGGTTTATGACTATCTAGAGCCTCATCCTTAGGCAGATATGATAAAATAGAAGTGGAAAATTTTTACAGGAATCCCAATTTCAGGTAACCGAAAATAAATTTTTTATGACAAGCCCACTAATATGCTCCCTTTTGACATAGGGAATGTAACACATGAATTACTCATCTCAAAATAAAAGAGTTGGCTACATCATGTTATGTGGAAATATGACATCTTATATAAGCATGAGCTAACATGTAGATATTATGTCATCATAGTATGAATGTACCAACAAATCATATATGAAACCAAGTGTTATATATATATATATATATATGTAGTGTCATGATCTATATCATGTGCATTTTAATTTGTAGTTATTATTTAGTGCTTATATTAGTCATGGTTACTACATTATGCCATATATATATATATATATATATATATATATATATATATATATATATATATATATATATATATATATGGCATAATGTAGTAACCATGACTAATATAAGCACTAAATAATAACTACAAATGAAAATGCACATGATATAGATCATGACACTACACACAAGAAGGAATGTGCATGATATGGATCATGACACTAAAAAATCAACAAATAATCCTAGATTTATCCACTCATAATAACATAAATGTCATGGCCATGATGCACACAAGATAAACACATGCAATATAACTTGATGTCATAAAAATCAAGAACCACACAAATAATTAATCAAATGTGACATAAGAAGTGCACACATAATGGATAATAAAATGTCACACAAGGTAAAATCCAAAAAAATAGAATTCATAGAATAAAAATATAAATGAAAAATAGTTTTAAAAGAATTAAATGGCCCAAATAAAGAGTCATACAATGAAAACTCAATAAAAAATGTCATAAACTTTGACAAGATATCAAAGAAAATTTCCTATAATAAAAGAATCAATCAAGTGAAAGTCATATTCTAAGGAAAGATTCAAAATAAAGATTAATATAATGACACACTCAATTAAACAATGTAATATACTAAGGCAAGATCCAAATAAGGCATATTCGATGTTTATCCTATAAAGAATGATACAATATCAATGAAGCATAGACAAAGTCCAGCTAGTCTACACTAACAATTTATGTCAATGTCACATCATAGAAAAATGTATACATTAAAATATATTATTTGACACTTGTAAATGTTAATTTTTACCTAAAATTAACCTACATGACTTATGCATCTCCAAGGAGATCTCACTCACCAATCTTACACACTTGCATGCTAGTTATGAGATTGGTCCATTTTAAGTTGGTATTGATCACCTAAAAGAACCTTCTAGTATGTGATAAATTAGTTAAATATCATACCGAGACATTTCCAAATCATTATATTGGATTTTTTCATCGATAAAGTAACATCATACTTAGACAATAACAATAACATTATTATCCTTAGGTTGACGTTACCATATTTCACCTATAAATGGCTAAGTTTCAAAATTAGATCACTCCCATGTGTCAACCCATTCATTTAACATATCAGTGGCACACAAAATTATCCAATTGAGCATGCATAAATATAAGTTGAGGTAAAGCATACTCATTTTGTAGCATTATCAAGTACTTCTCAAGTATATTATTTCACATTTAGAAAATATGCCCTATTCTTCCTAAATGGAAAATTAATCACTAGGAGTAGACATTAGTTAAGTCTAAAGAACATTAATCCAAGTCAAGTGCTAATATTTTCAAGAGTAAATACAAATTTATAGGTGTATCCATTTATAAAAAGTGTGCAATTGTACATTCATACTAAGGGGAGAAAAAAAGTGTGGATTTAATTCCCTCTTTGGATTATTAGATACATAGGTAGTGGTCAATAATCAATGTGGGTGGGTCATTAGGGTAATATTAACCCAAATACACTTCTTCACTTTTTATGGGTTTTCATACTTAATAAGAAGATATAGGGTTTCAAAGAGAAGGAAGCTAATTTCAAGAGTTATGCATACATTCAAGGTTCAAAAATCACACATATAAAGACATATTAGGTAGGTAGACCATCATGTATGGCCATAAAGAAGTAGAGTATTCCAACATACTAATGCCATCCCTAGGTCACCTATGTCTAGTTAATTTACCCTTGGCATGATTCTAATGACCTAACATGGATAAAAAATGAATTTCATATTGTAGATGATATTTTATGATTATGTAGTTCCTCAATCTTGTACACTTGGTAAACTTAGACCCTGGATGTTCCTCTTAGTTATACACATGCCTTGCTCCTATAAGCCTCACATATATTATATATTATGCTCCTTGGCATATCTCTTAGTATGACCAACCTTATATTAATGACACAAACGTCCCATCTTACCTCTATTTGAATTTGTACTTATCTTACACTTTTGCAAGTTTTGAGCTCATGCACACTCTCCTTCTCCTTAGACACTAACATTTAGGGTAGATAGTAGCATTTCCATTATTGTCCTATCCTAAAATAAGTGTCTAGTGCCCTCAAGTCATCCAATTTACAAATTAAACATGTTCCAATGGTTAGACTAAGTGATTTAATGTGAGTTATCTCCTAATAAGATTGGTATAAATACAATATCAACCCTCATTCATTCCTCACCTAGAAATTAGACCAAAAAAACACTCAAGAAGAACTCAAGTTACCAAAAGCTTTCCTATCCTACCCTATTCTGATATTAGTCAAAATAAAAACCCAACTATAGGTTTAAAGTACTAAAGGAGTAGTCATAAGGTCATATTTGCCAAGTTACTAGCTAGGCTACTATTTTACTTACTTTACACATACTGCATGATTCACATAGAAGCCAACATGTAGGGGATAACTACATGAGTCTGAGGCCCTCTTCTAGAGTATTGGATATGTAGGAAACACCCTTTGATAGTGGGGTCATTATGGGTCAGCTCGACACCATGTTCCCATGAACTCATTTTCCCCCAAGGTCAAATTAAAGATGAAAATCTAGGGTTTTACCATTTCATGAAGAGCAAAATTTCATGACCCAGCTTTTAATGCACTAGAGCGAAGGTGAAGCCAAATCAAAAATAATATAGGTGGTCACATACTATTTCAATGTATATTTTGTATAGGACACTAGCATCAAACCCAGACACTAGCATCAACATAATTGTCTTAGGCTGAAGCAACTATCCAAAGAGCCAAAGACACCAGATTCATAATATGATTACTGTTCTAAAACTATCTTCCAGCCTACTTGCTACTTGTACTAGATGTAGATTCGCATTAAAATTATAACCAACTAAGTACTCTATTTTATGGCACTTATATACCTAACATATCTACACTTTCCATTAATAGCTTATAATAGTTTAATAAATTAAACATATGGTACATCTAAGTTTAGCACATTAATTGGCCCACTGTAGATTTGATATTTACCCATGTGCCCTATTGTTTATATCCCCTTAACCTTATCTACCCAAGTAGAATTCCATAATCCAAATTAGGGTTAAACACATATATAAATTAATTACAAGACTGATTTTAGTCTATTTATATTTTCAAAACATAGTCACAATCAACCATTCAAATAATAAAGATAATTATCTGAATCTCTTTAGTACTTAAAAATATAGTAAATTGTATTATTAGATCAATCTCAATTATTTACATCTAAATTTATGCTTTAATTCCTATATTAAAATCTAAATAATTACATATATTTAGCTTATTTTGATTCCCATTAATCTAAAAATATGGTAAACATATTGGTTAACTCGTACATCACTTGAACATTTCCAAGCCCTAGGTTTCCCTTAGGGTTTCATTCCAAGATTAATTTTTATATCTAATTTATTATTTTTTAAAAATAAACACAATTACTCCTTTGGCCCTAATATTCTATTGGGTGAATATTTTGTCATCAACTAATTGAAGACAAAATGGTTATATCAGCCATAGCTTAATGAGATAAATCTCTCCTCTCAGCAAGGGGAGGTTCCCTATAAACTATTATAAAATAATCTAAAATAAATATTAACTCAGGGGTGAGATCATACCATCCATTTCTTTTTTTTTTTGAAATGATGTTTACAAAAGAAAAGGAAAACTTCCTTGATATGGACTGAAACCACAAGAAGCCCATAGGAGTACGAAGCCTATCATTGCTTCTTTTACTAATTTATAACTTATATAATATTAGAATGAGGTGTAGCCCAAACTCTTTACCGAAAACTACAACAAAGTATATGATTACAAAAGATAAAAGTAGTTAAAGGCATTTCCCATATATTTCATTCTTAAAAACAATAAAATACAAATTAAAGATAAGATTATTTAAGATTATTATAGCACAAAGTCTCCATAATCAACTTTAGGACATCTTCCAGATTATTTCCACTCACTCTGCTTATTTAATCAAATAGATAAGATTCTATTAGCAAAAGGATGTAAGAACAATTTCCCACACAACACAAGCTATTCCAATACAAAGTTTGAAAAGTCACTTGCTTTCTCATTTACTTAATAAAATATGATTTACAATTTGAGCTCAAAGTCTCAAAAGGCATTTCAATTTGAGCAGAGTTTTTGCTTCCAATCACTAAAAAATAGATCCATTTATAAAAGAGGCCCTCTTTATTTATAGGGAGAGGCCTTGAGGATTTTAAAAAGACCTAAATACTTTTGACCAAGTCAAATATAGGAGTCTTTGTTGACTTTGACCTCCCATATTTTTATATGTAATTACATATGACAAAAGTACATTTGAAAATGTCCAAAGTAGTTACAAAAGTGCATTTAAAAAATGAAAATTAAACCAAGGAAGAATAGTTTAAATTTATATCCCCATTTTTATTCATGTGAGCATTGTACATGATGATAAATGCTTGTATCCCAATACTGTTTGGAGTAACAGTGTTCTTGAAAATCACCTTGGCCTTGACTATGGCATTTCTCACTACTATGACCAATTTTGCATGACTAGTTAACCTAGTTTTTAGATTATCCAGAGTTAACTGATTATCTATAATATTGTCTACAGAGGCTACTAAAAATTCCTTATCTTCCAATTCTTTTCAGAACATACCTTCAAATTCCTAAATCATTTCTTCTACAAAAAAGAATTGGTTGTCTTGTGATGTAAGCTTACAAGGAAGCTCCTCCAATATATGCAAAAGAATGATATCACTTTGTTCATTGAGGTCCTTTGAATATTAGAGGTCATTAATCAACTCTTTAACCACTTGACTCTTATATATCAATGCTTCTTTAGTTTCAGTGTAAGAGTCTCTATCGATAATGGCACCAATTGATATTAGAGTGCTCATTTTTAGTTTCCTCATCTCCATCCATTTTTCAAGATACTACTCTATGCTTCCAATAGCTTGAGATATAACATTAATGAGATCATTAAGTTTTATTCTTATTTTTCTCATTTTATCTATTTTCTCAGACAACTCTATGAGTAAGGAAATTCCTTGTGTATGCATCTTGTCCAAGTACTCTTCAAGTACTTTTCCTTTGAGATAAGTCTTTTCTACTTTCTGAATCATGAGATATTTTATGGAAATGGCCTCTAGAGTTACTATTTTTGGAGTGAAAGTAATCCTCCTTACCACTACAGTCAATTGTTCCACCATTGTTTTATAATGATCTTTCATCTCTTTCTCTCTATCAAATTTTTGAATCAAGATGTCCATAGTTGACTACATATCACTCTTGGCACTCTCATGAGTTATCTTTCCTAATTCAACTCTAGAGATATAATAGTCACTTGCATCAAAATTTTCAATGGTTGCATCCTGTGGAGGTCTTCCAATTTCCAAAAATTTGTGCCCCTTATCCCCAATCATCTTTGAAAGAATCTTTGGCTTCTTGGGAGCCTTGACTTTCACTGGCACCATTTTATTGAAATCAAAGTCATATAGAGAGATGGCTTGTTTTTTCCTTTTGGTCGTATAAGTTGATAACCAAGGTGGGAGGGTAGAAGTACATAGATTAGGATCAATTTCCATTATTGGCATTACTGGAGTTGCACCTACACTGGTAGTGGAAACAATAGGTGGAGTATTAGTAAAAAATGCACCTTCTACTGAGTGATCGAGAGTAGAACTATCCTCAATATCAAAAGATGGAGATGACAAACTGGGAATTGATCCTAAAGAATGAAGAATATCTCCAAAGGTGCCTTGAGGGTTGTCAAAAATTACTTTGGAAGGAGAGGGTGATCCAAAAGAGGGATCACTAATTGGAGAAATAGGTGAAGGAGTTGCAACAGGCATGCCCAGTAGGGAAGAATAAATTCCTATTTCTTACTACACATTCTCTTGAGGAGACAAAATTTCCTTCTCTTGTTGATCTGTGGGCCTATCATTAGTCTCCATCTATTTCATTACTGGTTCTTCAGTGCTTTGTTTCTCAACTTCTATATCTACTATTTCTAGCTCTTTTTCTATAACTTTTGACTTCTTTGTCACAAATATGATCTTAGGATTATGTGGCCTGAAAGAAGAAGGAACATCACTTTTATTCTTCATCTTATTTTTTGCTCTTCTCTTTATTTCCTCTTAAAATTTAGCTTCTAAACCTATGATGAATTCTTTCAAAGTGATTCCTCTATTTGCTAACCAATAATTGGTGTTTGCCAATATTGGTTCAAATCTTTTCCTTAAGGAAGTCAGTTCCTTTTGTGACCATTGGATTGGGGGTAGAGGAGCATTGACAACCTGTTCAACATGGTATCCATAATTAATCAAATCTTTGTCATCTACTAAATTTTAGGGATATCAACACGTCCCAAATATTCTATCTGCTTAAGAGATAATCTACTGTAGTCCATTTTCTTGACATTTTCCACTGTCCTCAAATCTACCCAAACATCTTCAATCACAGGCTCATGAAATTGGGTTTTCCTCTTGATTATATAATTTACACCCCTATAATCAAGATTTGGTTTTATTTTAATTTGTTTCATGGTTATGAGCTACATTTCATTTTCCATAACCCTAGCTTTCCTAGTGGTTAACATTGAAAATCTACCAATTTTAATTGGGAACCTGAAGTTGGGTTTCTTGAGTTCCATCTATTTATTATATACAATTATTATTTGCCTACATATCTCCATCAAGACTAATTTGTTTTAAGGGAATATTAGAAGTATATAAGGATGACCTTGGAAAAATCCAACCCACAAGTTTGAAAAAGAAGGAAATTGCAAGAACATACATCCAAAATCATTCACAACTATCCAGGCTTCATCAGACACTCTTTTTTGTTCTAACTGAGGATAAAAACAACACAAAAATATGGAAAATAAAGCATCATTTACTCTCCTAAAGTGATGAATGGAACCCTTCAATGTTAACTGAGGATAGTATTGATATACAAGGGTTACTCTCCTATCTCCTTCTGATGTTAAACCTAGAAAGGTTCTCATCGATGCTACAATGTACATTAGGTAGGAAGTCATGTAGAATTTGAAGGTAGTGGATACCTTCATCAATTAATCGTGAAGAGCATTGCTGATTTGTTCTCCCCAGAAGATGACTTATTTGTCATGGAGAATTATCTTGATGAAGGGATACATCTATTTGTAAAATTTTGAGGAAGAAGGTAAACATCTTACCCTACTGAGAAGAGTGATTAGATCACTGACTTGTTATGAGAAGTCACTCCTTATAAAACATCATGGCCACCTTGAAAAATTTTCCTTTGGAGTCTTGAGTCATTTATGGTTGATTAATTTCTTTGCTTTTTTAGGATCTTTGTCATATTCTCTTTGTGCTTCGACAAAATCAAGCTTTATTACTTCGATAGCAGGAGGACACATGAACACTTTATCAATAAACTCAGGATCCAGTCTAATTACCATATTACCACTAGTGTTTAACATAACCCTAGTATCCTTATTATAGAATTGAGCGTACTAGAGAAAAAATTCTATATTGTGAGCTGCTACAAGGAAAGAAGATACCAGATGAATACTAATTTTGATTATCTTCTTCATTTCACGGCTGGGATTACTTGATTTAATTCTTTCCATGAACTTAGCCATATCCACATGACCGATCTCCATATCTCTAATGTCATCAACATTAGAAGTAACTGAGGTGATTGGAAAAACACCTTGATATTTTTGCTTCATTATCTTTAACTTTTTTAGAGAAACCTCAATCATCGAGAAGAGATTTTTTTAAAAGGATGTCAATGAATAAGGATCACCAAGAGAAACTGCAATGAAAATCATGATCATGTAATTAGGAGAAATACTGGCAATCTAGGAAAACTACATGTCGATGATCATGACTATGGGGATGTGCTTAGAAGGGCTAAAGTGTGAGGATGCCAAAAAACTAGAAGAAAGTGGGTTCAAAAAAGTGAAATTGATAATTTCCCAGAGTTATGAAATTTAGAGGAATGCTTGCATGGGTGGCAAAAATCCCCACCCTTACATATGAGGAGTAATACTTATGGTATCGGTGACAAAAATCACCACCCAAGTAGGTAATGGTAAAAAATAGGATTTTGCATAAGGGCGGTAAAAATCACTGCTCTTGCAGGGGGAAAATTTACACTTATTTAGTGATGGAAATTTTTTCCACCCTTGTATGGAGGGTAAAAATATGCTCGATTGACAATTTTTACCACCCTAGTAGGTGAAGGAAAAAACATCCACTTATGCAGGGGTGGCAATTTTTGCTACCCTTCCAGGTCAAGTTTATGTAGGGGTGGAAAAAATCACCACCCTTGCATATAGTTAGGTTTGAAAAGGTAAGGGTGGTGAAAATCGCTGAGCTTACTTGGAAGAGATGGGTTTGTAATGGCGGTAAAAATCACAATGTTTATATAGGGGCATGTATTGTCAGTGATTTTTAACCATCATTACATTGGTTTTACATAGGTAGTTTCTAACTAGATTTGATGTAGGGGAAAGTTAGGTCGGGTCATAACATGGATTTGATACAGTGAGAAAACCTAGGGTGAAGTATCAAAAAGAGGGAGGAGGAACAAAAATGAAAACCTAGAAGCAAAGAGACTAGAAATCAAAACTTACCTAGTAATTTTGAAATCTTGAGGTCAAAGTCAGTGAAATCACAATCCCACTCATTCACGTGGTTGAATGATTACAAGGGGGAGGAGTATACAACTTAAAATAAACAAAATAAGTAATCAATCAACATTTAAATGCCCTAAAATGAGTGTCAGCCACTCAACATGTGCAATCATAAATGCCGCATGTGAAAACTAAGATCATGCATTGGTGGTAAAAATTTCCACCCATGCATGATATGGAGGATTTTATGCATTGGTGGTGAAAATTTCCATCAATGCATGAAATGGAAAAAGGATGCAAGAGCGGTGATTTTTACCGCTCATGCATGAGGTGAAGAAATATGCAAGGGTGGTGAAAATCACTGCTCTTACATGAAAACTAAAAAAAAAACTTGTGAGGGTGATTTTGTTCACCACCATTGCAATAGGAAGATTGAAAACATGTAAGACTAGCATTTCTAGCTACCATTGCATGTTAAAACCAAAATTTGTTTAACACCTCAAAATTATCAAAATTTGACACCTGATCAGATTGACACTACAATGAGTTTCATGTTTTTTGATAAATTGTGATGAGGGAGCAATGTGAACTTTTCTAGGATGTTATCCAAATTCACCTGAGAATAAGAGAAACTTGCATTGAACAATAAACTTAGAGTGAAGATTATGAAATAGAAAAGTTTCATATGGGTTGTCCCAAAAATGAGTGTGGCTGATTTTGGGAATAAAAATTGGCTCTAGCTGGGGAACTTACATTGATTTAAATTTGAAATGATTGAAGAGAGTATAATATAGTCTATAAGTGTCTTCATCCATACCATTGGGCCATTAATTTAAGCTACCAAAAAGAAAAAGACACAAAAAAAACAAAAAAAATAAAAGGAAAAATAAAAATATAAAACTATATAGATGTACAAATGAACTTATCTGATACTTCAAGGATTGAAGTGTTTCAAATTTTGCCCACTATGAGGTAGTGAGAATGGTGTTCCATCTTTATATTCTAGCAAAAAACTATTTTCACCATAGAATTGACGAATGGTGAATGGACCTCTCCACAAGGAATCAAATTTTCTATGCATTCCTTTTAGTTCTCTTCTGTTTTCCCACAACAAGACTTGATCTCCAATTTGAAACTCACAAATCCTTGCTCTCTTGTCTAAGAGTTTATTTACCTAATTTTGATGTGCAGCAATATGGTCTACTACCATAGTTCATTACTCTTCTATTTTAGTTAAGCACATGATCCTCTTATCAATAGAATTTTTGAAAGTTTGATCTTCAACTACCTTTGCCAACTTTAATGCTGGTAGTTTCAGGGTGATTGGTATCTCTGCATTCAAACCATACAGAAATTGAAATGGTGACATACCTATTTCCCTCTTAGGCATAATCATATCTACCCAAAAATCATCAAATAATGCTTTATGCCAAGTTCTCTGATTGTCATTTACCAGTTTCTTGATAATAGTAACCATATTCTTGTTACTTGATTCCGCCTGACTATTTCCTTACGGATAGTAGTCTGAGGAGTGGGAAAGAATAATATCATGATTGTATAAAAATTTAGTAATCTCATGAGAAGATAAACAAGTGGAATTATCCGCTATAATCTTATTTGGAACTCTAAATCAGGAAACAACATTTTTCTTAAGGAAATTACATACCACTTCTGAAGTAGCATGCTTAACTGGAATGGCTTCCATCCACTTGGTAAAATAGTCTGTTGTGATGAGAACATAGTTGTTTCTAGAACTTGAAGATGGTTTCACGGTGCTAATGAAATTAATACCCCATTTATAAAAAGGTTCTTCAATCACCACTGGCTTGAGAGGTAATATGGCCAACTTGGGTTTCCCAACAAACTGTTGACACAACTCACACCTACTTACCCAATTATACACATGTTGAAATAGTGTAGGCCAATAGTATCTAGCTCGTAGAATCTTGTGAGCCATCACAGGTGTGAAAAAATGTCCTTCACAAGCCAAATTATAGGACTCTGAAAGTTTACTTTGTTGCGCTTTATCCACGTAATGAAGAAATACCCCATCAAGGCTTCTTTTGTACAAACCATTATCCCACAAGACATAATTAACAATTTTTAACTTAACATTTCTTTTTTATTTACAAGATATATGGGTAGGACACTCACCATAGGTAATAAAATGAGTGATATTGGAATACCACTCGTTAGTATTAGTGATAAAGAGAACTATAGGCATGTCTTCAATCTCTGCTTCTTTATGTCCCATTTCTTTTGATATGTTATCAGCAATCAACTAATAGATGCCTCTTCCCCACACAAGCTTAGTAGGTTTGATATCAAGATCAAGCTCTTAAATTTTAACAATCCAATTGCCCCTTTTAGTACCAAACTCCTGTTGAGTTAAAATGGACTTTACTATTGGATCAGGCACAAGAACAATAGAATGTGAATTTAGGATATAGAATCAAAAATGTTTTACCACCTTAACCATAGCATAAGCATGCTTCTCCATATTTGAATATTTTAATTCATGAGCTTTGAAAGGATAACTCATAAATGATATGGGAGATTCCACTCCTTTATTTTGGTGAACCAAAATGGCTAAAAGTGTATGTTTAGAAGCATAGCTATATACTAAAAAGTCTTTGGTATAATTTAGGCAAACTAAGATTGGAGCATGAGAGATAGCCTTCTTGATCTCTTTGAATGCCACTTTTCCTTCCATAGTCCAATAGAAATTATCCTTACCCTTCATCATGTCAACAATGTGGTGAGTTTTCTCTACAAATTCAAGAATTAATCTTTGCAAAAAGTTCACCTTTCCAAAGAAGGAATGAAATAAAGTCTTACTAGTAGGTAGAGTAAGATTTTGGATAGATTTGACTCTTTCTGAGTCAATTTTTATGCGTTCTTGAGATACAGTGTGACTGAGAAGTTTACCTTCTATAACCCCAAAAACTTACTTCTTGGGATTGAGAGAAATACCATTTTGTCGACAATGTTCCAACACTTGTTGTAAATGATGCACATGATCAGGACTATGTTTGGAAAAAATGGTCAAGCCATCAAGATATACCATAATAAACTTCCCTATTTTGTCTTTAAAGGCAAGATCCATTACTCTCTGGAAGGTGGCACCATCATTGATTAGACCAAAAGGCATTCTATGATATGAAAATGTGCCCCAAGGTATAGTGAATGTAGTTCTAAATTGATCTAATTCATTGACTTCCACTTGATTATACCCAAAAAAACCATCTAACATTGATAACATTTATGAGCCAGTCACTATTTTCAATACTTGATCCATGATGGGTAGGTGGTAGTTATCCTTTAGAGAAGATTGATTTGGGTTTCTAAAATCAACACAGATATAAATTTCTCCATTCTTTTTCCTTATAAGAACTATGTTTACGATCTAGGTGGAATGATGGATTGGAAAAATTATTCTTGCATTTAGCATCTTCTAGATCTCAGAAAGGATAGTACCTGATATTTTGGGGTTGTATTTCCTTTGTTTCTACTTGTGAGGTAATGACCCAACTTTAAGAGGAATTTCATGCCAAATTTATTTAGGCCTGAGAGATTTCAAGTAATCATAAGAATACGCCAAAACATCAATGTAATGGTGAAGAAGAGTAATGAATTTAAACTTTTCATCAGATGTGCAACAATTTCCAATGTTGACCATTTTGGGGTTTTCTTCCATACTCAAATTTATTTGATCAAAATCTTTGGGGGAACTTGAATCCATTTATCTCTACTTGATATACCGATTGTGCTTATCAAACAACTTCTCAAGAGAAACCAAACCTTTTGGAATTTTATTCCCTTTGAGTTGAAGAAACTCTTCAATAGTTTTTGAATCTATTTTGGAACTGACTCCTGTGATGGAGATTCACTACCTTCAAAATAAAGCTATTCAAAGCTATCCATCTTTTCCAAAAAAGTAATGATTTGATTATCATCATTAAACAACTACCAATGGTTGGCATTATCAGGGACACTTGGTCAAAAGACCATCTTAATAGTGTACTTGTTCCCTTTAAAATATTTATAAGGAACCATGAGAGTTATGAAGATAGCTAATGAATCTACACGATCATTAAACTCTCTTGGTATTATAGAAATATTGAAATCATCAAAACTTTCAATGCAATCCCATACAAGATTGCGATAATGTTTTAGTATTTCATTTTTGGTTTGGTACATACTTCTCACTTAACAAACCACCAATTCAACATCTCCTTAGGCATGAAGAATTTTAATGCCTTTAGTACGAGCAAATTTTAATGTAAGCAACAATGATTCATACTCAGTGGTGTTGTTGGTATTGTTGAATTGCAACTTATATGAGTAAGGAAAAATATCTCCTTGAGGGGATATCAAAAAAACCCCAACTCCAAAACTGGTAGAAGATTAGCTACCATTAAATTCTAAAATCCAAACATCATTAGAATTTGATCTTCTTAAAGATTTCTCTTCGTTAGTGAGGGAAGATTCCTTTTTACCTGAACTTTGCTCTAAATTTTTTTCTAATTTTCTATCCAAATTTTCTAAAATTTTACCTAATGAACTTGCATCTGATGAGCTAAAAATATCTTTAGTGGATATAAAATAATTACCCATTCCTGAGGATTCAAATAAAATTTGAGCTTTGGGGTCTGATGTTTGGGTAACAATATATTTTAACTCTTTCTCAGAAAGTAACTTTTGCATGATGCCTTTAACAGGTTTCCTTGCTTTAGATAGATCCATGTTTAACTCTCCACCTACATCCTTGAAAAAATTACTTCTGAGTAGAATGCCATAAGAAGCTGTAACATCAACCACTAAGACTATAATCTTAATCCTCTTATTTGGAAAAGCTGAAAATACAAATTAGGCATCTTTGATTTGACCCAAAAGTGATACTTGCTTGTTTTTCATAGAGAAAAATCTCCCAAAAGTCCTGGTTAAGGTAAGACCAAGAGAATCTACTACCTTGGTGGGCATAACATTATCAGAAGCTCCAGATTCTATTATACAGTTGCTCAACTAATGACCATTTATCAATAGAGAAACATAGAAAGGTTTTATTTTTTTAGGGGCAATAAGAGGAATAGCAACAAGATTATTTTGGATGGATTTGTTTTTTGGGGGATCATGAGTCACTTTTAGAAAATCTTGTCCTATAGGGATGTTTTTGTTTTTGATGTATTCAACCAACTTATCAAACTATTCAGGATTGGCTTGTAAGTACTCAACATCAGACATTTAGATCTTGGTCTTCCTAGCATGATCAATTATATCGAATAACTGAAATGAACTAGAAATAGAGGAAGGAAGTCCATCATTTTGGTTTTTATTTGATGTGGTACTGGTCTATGAAATAGAATTAGAAGGTATAAGATTGTTTGAAGTACTTACTTTCTTATTGGTCACTGGGTCCTTTTATTAAAAAGGTAGTGAAGTCCTCCATTTAGCAATTGAGATTACTAGCTAAGGTTCTTCTCTTGATTTTCCCTTATCATCTTGTTGAGTTGACTAGTTTTGGGACCTAGTAAAAATAGCATATGATCCATCAAACGCCTCTCCTTTTTTATAGTTTCATCTTGGTAATCTAGAAGACTAATGTTGGAGTCACCAGCTAATTATTCTTCTCCTTCTGCAAAGAGGTTAGCATCATCTTCTTGGTCCAACTCAAGTTGGAAAGAGAGATCATGATCAACTTCATGATAACCAACTACTGAGCTGATCAGTGACGCTTTAATGGCAAGCTTCCCCTATGTGGGAGGAAGATGATTAGATTGCCCTTGATTTTTGGTAGCATTACCTTGATAGGAATCGTTGGGAAATGTCCTCCTTGGTATATCTTGATAAGGAGGAGCAGACATACCTTGGGACATTTGCCTTTTTAGTGCTAGCAATTCATTTGCTAACTTTTGCACCATAGGATCAGTGGTTCTTGTGGAAGAACTTTCAACAGATGAAGAAAATTTATTTTTATTAGAATCTTTTCTTATCTTACCTACTAGGATAAGATCATCTTCAACTTCAGTAGCTAAAATTTGAGTTGTAGAAAGATCTATAGGGCTAGCCTGCCTCAATATAAAATGCACTTTGGGAAGTTGAGAATTGATGAAGAAGAACTTAATATTTTTTGATATTGGCTAAGAAATTGTAGGGATCTTATTCCTCAGCTTATTAAATTTAGAAATGAATTTTCTCATGGGCTCATGAGGCTCCTTCTTCATTTGTGTAAGTTGAGCCAACAAGGCATGTGCATCTTCTGTGAGTTTGAACCTAGCCTCAAACTTGGCCTTGAAAGTGTTTCAATTAGTTATAGTTTGAGCTTGAAGATGATAAAACCAATCTACGATATTGCCTTGCAATATTTCTACAAATAGTCTTACCACTATATCTTCATATTCAACACCTATCACACCACATGCTAAAGCTGCAATATGCTCATCAAGATGAACTTTCCCATCACCATAAAACTTGGGAAAATTCTTTCTTGAACTACGAGGTAGTTCATGTAAAGGTGGGGTTAGATTAAGAGGGCCAAAAGTGTTACCCTAAGGGCCTTGGGCTGCCATGATATGGTGATTAAAATGAGGGATAATTGTTTTTGTGGGGTAAGTATAGACAAAACTCCATTAGCATTAGAACTAGAAGCTTCACCTAATATTGGAGATCTGACGTTGGTCGGAGGAAAACTCCTAGTTCACTAAAGGTGAGATTATGGAAGAAAAAGATCAAAATTATTTTGTTGCACCAACTCAAATATAGGATCAACAATACCTTGAGCTCTCTAGCTTCACGTATACCATGGATCTACTAGAGTGTAGAATGGAAAAGAACTATAAATTCTTCAATTTAAAGTTTGAGGCTTCCAAGTATGCATTCATTTCTCGAGCGAAGTTGCCAAAAAACTATTGGGTGAATATTTTGTTGTCAACTAACTGAAGGCAAAATGGTTATATCAGCCACAAGGTAATGAGATAAATTTCTCCTCTCAGCAAGGGGAGGTTCCCTTTAAACTATTATAAAATAATCTAGACTAAATATTAACTCAGGGGTGAGATCATACCATACATTTCTCTTTTTTTAGAAATGATATTTATAAAATAAAAGGAAAACTTCCTTTATATGCACTGAAACCACAAGAAGCCCATAGGAGTACAAAGCCTATCATTGCTTCTTTTACTGATTTATAACTTATATAATAGTAGAATGAGGTGTAGCCCAAAGTCTTCACCAAAAACTACAACAAGGTATATGATTACAAAATATAAAAGTAGTTAAAGGCATTTCCCATATATTTCATTCTTAAAAACAATAAAATACAAATTAAAGATAATTATAAGAGCACAAAGTCTCCATAATCAACTTTAGGAAATCTTCCAGATTATTTCCACTCACTCTACTTATTTAATCAAATAGATAAGATTATATTAGCAAAAGGATGTAAGAATAATTTCCCACACAACACAAGTTATTCCAATACAAAGTTTGAAAAGTCACTTGCTTTCTCATTTACTTAATAAAATATGATTTACAATTTGAGCTCAAAGTCTCAAAAGGCATTTCAATTTGAGCAAAGTTTTTGCTTCCAATCACTAAAAAAAAGATCCATTTATATAAGAGGCCCTCTTTATTTATAGGGAGAGGCCTTGAGGATTTTAAAAAGACCTAAATACTTTTGACCAAGTCAAAGATAGGAGTCTTTGTTGACTTTGACCTCCCATATTTTTATATGTAATTACATATGACAAAAGTACATGTGAAAATGTCCAAAGTAGTTACAAAAGTGCATTTCAAAAATGAAAATTAAACCAATGAAGAATAGTTTCAATTTGTATCCCCATTTTTCTTCATGTGAGTATGGTACATGATGATAGCTGCTTGTATCCCGATACTGTCTAGAGTAACAATGTTCTTGAAAATCACCTTGGCCTTGACTATGGCATTTCTTACTGTTGTGACCGATTTTGCATGACTAGTTAACCTAGTTTTTAGATTATCCAGAGTTAACTGATTATCTAGAATATTGTCTATAGAGGCTGCTATAAATGCCTTATTTTCAAATTCTTTTCAGAACATACCTTCAAATTCCTGAATCATTTCTTCTATAGAAAGGAATTGGTTGTCTTGTGATGTAAGCTTGCAAGGCAGCTCCTCCAATTTATGCAAAAGACTAATATCACTTTGTTCACTGAGGTCCTTTAAAGATTAGAGGTCACTGATCAACTCTTTAAGCACTTGAATTCTATATATTAATGCTTCTTTAGTTTTAGTGTAAGAGTTTCTATTGACAATGGCACCAATTGATATTAGAGTGCTCATTTTTAGCTTCCTCATCTCTATCCATTTGTTAATATACTATTCTATGATTTTAATATTATGAGAGATAACATTAATGAGATCATTAAGTTCTATTCTTATTTTTCTCATTTTATCTATTTTCTCAGACAACTCTATGAGCAAGGAAATTCCTTGTGTATGCATCTTGTCCAAGTACTCTTCAAGTACTTTTCCTTTGAGATAAGTCTTTTTTGCTTTCTGAATCATAGGATCTTCTATGGAAATGGCCTCTAGAGTTACTATTTTTGGAGTGAAAGTAATCCTCCTTACAACTACAGTCAATTGTTCCACCATTTCTTTATAATGATCCTTCATCTCTTTCTCTCTGTCAAATTTCTAAATCAAGATGTCCATAACTGACTACATATCACTTTTGGCACTCTCATGAGTTATCTTTCCTAATTAAACTCTAGAGATAGAATAGTCACTTGCATCCAAATTTTCAATGGTTGCATCCTGTGGAGGTCTTCCAATTTCCAAAAAATTATTCCCCTTACCCCCAATCATCTTTGAAAGAATCTTTGGCTTCTTGGGAGCCTTGACTTTCACTGGTACCATTTTATTGAAATCAAAGTCATCTAGAGAGATGGATTGTTTTTTCCTTTTGGGAGTATAAGATAATAACCAAGGTGGGACGATAGAAGTACATACATTAGGATCAATATCCATTATTGGTGTTACTAGAGTTGCACTTGCATCGTTAGTGGAAATAATAGGTAGAGTATTAGTAAAAACTGCACCTTCTACTAAGTGATTGAGATCATAACTATCCTCAATATCAAAAGATGGAGATGAAAATTGGGAATTGATCCTAAGGAATGAATAATATCTCCAAGGTGTCTTGAGGGTTATCAAATATTAATTTGGAAGGAGAGGGTCATTCAAAAGAGGGAACACTAATTGGAGAAATAGGTGAAGGAGTTGCAACAGGTGTGCTCGACAGGGAAAAAGAAATTCCTATTTCGTACTGCACATTCTCTTAAGGAGATAATGTTTCCTTCTCTTATTGATCCATGTGCCTATCATCATTTTCCATCTACTTCATTACTAGTTATTTAGTTCTTTGTTTCTCAACTTCCATATCTACTATTTCTAGCTCTTTTTCTATAACTTTCAACTTCTTTGTCACAAATATGATCTTAGGATTATGTGGCGTAGAAGAAAGAACATCACTTTTATTCTTCATCATATTTTTTTTCTCTTCTCCTTGTTTCCTCTTGAAATTCGGCTTCTAAACATGTGATTAATTATTTCAAAGTGATTCTTCTATTTGCTAACCAATCATTGGTGTTTGCCAATATTGGTTCAAATCTTTTCCTTAAGGAAGTCATTTCCTTTTGTGACCATTAGATTGGGGGAAGAGGAGCATTGGTGACCTATTCAGCATGGTATCTATCATTAATCAAATCTTTGTCATCCACTAAATTCTTATGGATATCAACAAGTCTTAGATATTCTATTTGCTCAAGAGATAATCTAATGTATTCTATTTTGCTGACATCTTCCACTGTCCTCAAATCTACCCAAACATCTTCAATCATAGGCTCATGAAATTGGGGTTTCTGCTTGATTATATCCTTTACACCCCTGTAATAAAAATTTGGTCTTCTTTTAAACTAATTCATGGTTATGAGCTCTATTTCAGTTTCTATAACTCTAGCTTTCCCAATAGTTAACACTGAAAACCTGCCAATTTTAATTGGGAACCTGAAGCTGGGTTTCTTGAGTTGTATCTATTTATTATGTACGATAGTTATTTGCCTACATAGCTCCATCAAGACCAATTTGTTTAAAGGAAATATCGAAAGCATATAAGGATGACCTTGGAAAAAGCCAACCCAAAGGTATGAAAAAGAAGGAAATTGCAAGAACATACATCCAAAATCATTCACAACTGTCTAGGCTTCATCAGACACTCTTCTTTGTTCTAACTAAGGATAAAAAGACACAAAAATATTGCAAAGAAAGAATCATTTAATCTTCTAAATTGAGGAATAGAACCCTTCAATGTTAACTAAGGATAATAGTAATACGCTGGGGTTACTCTCCTATCTCCTTCTGATGTTAAACTTGGAAAGGTTCTCATCGATGCTATAATATACACCAGGTAGGAAGTCATGTAGAATTTGAAGGTAGTAGATACCTTAGTCAATTACTTGTGTAGAGCATTGTTGATTTTCTCTCCCCAAAAGTTGACTTGTTTGCCTTGGAGAATTATCTTGATGAAGGGATACATCCATTCATGAAATTATGAGGAAGAAGGTAAACCTCTTACCCTGCTACGAAGAGTGATTAGATCATTGACTTCTTCTAAGAAGTCACTCGGAAAAATTTGTGGCCACTTTGAAATTTTTTCCCTTAGAGTCTTTAGCTATTTATGGTTGATTAATTTCTTAACTTTTTTAGGATCTTTGTCATATTCTCTTTGTACTTTGACAAAATAAAGTTTTATTACTTCAGTAGCAGGAGGACACATGAACACTTTATCGATGAACTCAGGATCCAGTCTAATCACCACATTACCACTAGTGTCTAACATAGTCCTGGTATCCTTATTATATATCTGAGAACACTAGAGAACAAATTTTGTGTTGTGAGCTGCTACAGGGAAAGAAGATGACAAATGAATACTAATTTTGATTATCTTCTTCATTTCATGGCTAGGATTGCTTGATTTAGTTCTTTCAAACTCGGCCATATCCACATGACCAATATCTATATCTCTAATGTCATTGACATTAGAAGTAACTGAGGTGATTAGAAAAACACCTTGATACTTATACTTCATTATCTTTGACTTCTTCAGAGAAACCTCAGTCATCTGGAAGAGATTTTATTAAAAGTATGTCGATGAATAAGGATCACCAAGAGAAACTACAATAAAAGTCATGATCATGCAATCAAGGGAAATACTGGCAAAAATGTATGTCGATAATCATGACTATGGGGATGCACTTAAAAGAGCTAAAGTGTGAATAGGCTAAAAAAATAGAAGAAAGTAGGTTCAAAAAATCAAAACTAAGAATTTCCCAGAGTTAGAAAATTTAGAGGAATGCTTGCATGGGCGGAAATTTTTTTTGCCCTTGCATATGAGGAATAATACTTATAGTATCAGTGGAAAAAATCACCGCTCGAGCAAGTAATGGAAAACAATAAGATTTTGCGTAAGGGAAAAAAAAATCACTACTCTTGCAAGGGGAAAATTTACACTTGTGCAGGGATGGTGATTTTTTCTGCCCTTGTATAGAGGGTAAAAACATGCTCGATCGACAATTTTTGCCACCCTAGCAGGTGAAGGAAAAAACATCCACTTATGTAGGGGTGGTGATTTTCACCACCCTTGCAGGTCAAGTTTATGTAGGGGTGGAAAAAATTACCACCCTTGCATATATATAGGTTTGAAAAGGTAAGGGTGGCATAAATCATTGACCTTACTTGGAAGAGATGGGTTTGTAATGGTGGCAAAAATCACAATGTCTACATAGGGGTATGTATTGTTGATGATTTTTAACTGTCATTACATTGGTTTTGTATAGGTAGTTTCTAATTAGATTTGATGCAAGGGAAACTTAGGTTAGGCCATAACATGGATTTGGTATGGTGAGAAAACCTAGGGTGAGGTATTAGAAAGAGGGAGGAGGAACATAAATGAAAACCTAGAAGCAAAAAGACTAGAAATCAAAACTTAATTATTTTGAAATTCTAAGCTTGAATTTAGAAAAATCACAATCTCACTCATTTACACAATTGAATTAGTTTAGGGGGAGGAGCAGACAACTTAAAACAAACAAAATGAGCAATCAATCAGTATTTAAATGCCTCAAAACAAGTGCTAACTACTCAACATGTGCAGTCATAAATGTCATGTGTGAAAACCAAGATCATGCATTGCCAGTGAAAATTTCCACCCATGCATGATATGGAGGGCTTTATGCATTGGTGGTAAAAATCACTGCCAATGCATGAAAGGGGAAAATGATGTAAGAGTAATGATTTTTGCTGCTCATGCATGAGGTGAAGAAATATGCAAGGGTGGTGAAAATCACCGCTCTTGCATGAAAACTAATTTTTTTTTTCAAGGGTGATGTTTTTCACTACCATTACACTGGGAAGACTAAAAATGTGCAAGATTGGTGTTTTTAGCCACCATTGCATGTTAAAACCAAATTTTTTATAACACCTCAAAATTATCAGAATTTGACACCTGATCAGATTGACACTACAATGAGTTTCAATTTTTTTGATAAATCTTGATGAGGGAGTGTTGTTAACTTTTCCAAGATGTTAGCCAACTTCACCTAAGAATAGGAGAAACCTACCTCGAACAACAAACTTAGAGCAAAGATTATGAAATGGACAAGTTTTGTAGGGGTTGTCCCAAAAATGAGCATGGCTGATTTTGGGAACAAAATATTCTTTCTACTTTCATTTTTTTATCCTCTTCCACCTAAGAAGGTTATTTACTCTTTTCCTCTAAGGTAAAGTTCTAGGCTAAGTGGTTTTCAAAATGAACAAAAAATATTTATCTTAATTCACCTAAAATGGTTAGTGAAATTACAATGAATGTGCCTTCTTCTACATCTTATTATGAATTAATGAATATGTCCAAATAGATGGTAATTTTCATATGCATAATCTAAAACATGATAATCAAGATAACCAAGATTACCAAGATAAAATTACTCTGGATGACCTTAATGTGGTAAAACCTCAAAAATTTCAAGCCTTATCTCAAATTCAAATCTATATTAGCCAAAACCTTCATGATTTGGACATATTTTTAAATCTAATCCTAAATTCCAAATCTAATCATAGAGCTAATATTGTCACATCCAAGGCACAAGAACCCTTTACTATTAATATTATTCCTACATATACACCTCCTATTACATGTGATATCCACCCAAGGTGTGGGGGTAACACAAGGTCTACCACATGTTTATATGCCTATTACTATAGAAGAGACCTTCCTCCATCCTCTGATGACTATGCATATGACATAATATAACTCACCTAAAACATTTTCCCTTGAGTAGACTATTACAACTCTGTAAGATAAGGTGTTGTTTTTACAGTAACATCTCAGGATAGTCATTCATTTGTTTTGAAAAACATGATCTATAATCCATTAGCATTTGATATCTTAACCCATAAGTTTAGGGTTTTTAACTCTCAAGATCCCATTATATGATGGAAAGGGTGATCCCAAACAACACCAACATTCCTATCATGAAATATGATTACATTATTCAACCAATAACCATTTATTAAACAAGCTATTTCCATGAAGTCTTAAATACTATGCTTTAATAATTTTCTATGACCACCTACTGTAGACAGTTATAACCTTCCATCCTCTATACAATAAATTTATATCACATTTCTCTATCAAAATTGATGAGAATATCTCTTATGTGTAAATTTACAAACTCGAAAAAGGGTCTAATGATCCAATCAATGATAATTTTCTTTAATACAACACCATGCTAGCTAATATTACCAATCTTATGATAGAAAATGAGTTACAAGATATCTTTAAGAAAAGCTTGTAGGCACCACTACATGAGTCCATATTATTCAATAAATTAAAATATTTTGAATATTTATTCCATATAGTGAGAGATCATGAAGTCAAGCTCATTACACTCAATAATCCTAATTACACTCCTGTTACTGTTACTTCAAATAAAAAATTTAAAAAAAATCCAAGTTATAAGGGAAAATAAAATGTCAAAAAGAATAAATACCATATTATAGTTAATATAGTATCAAAACCTACAAATAGGCTTCTTTTACCTTCTCTACAAAAGAAACATTTCTAACACTTACTTCAACCTCCTCAAAAATTAATCTAAAAGTTTCTTTAGTGCAACCTTTATTTTTTATTAAGGTTAAAGGTGGGGTTTTTTTTGACTAGGGACCACAATCCATATAAGAATAACATATATAAAATAGAACAAGAGGACTCACCAAGTCCCAAAGATAAAAAATGACTAAACAATCACAAAAATAACTACACATAACCAAAATACAATCCAAGAATAGCTTAAGTAACACCAAAGATAAAATACAACCAAAAAAGAACTACAAGCACTCAAACCTTTATTCTCTCCCTCCACCACTAGTCGTTGATGCAAACAAAGCTTTAATTAGTGGATATGATCATAATTATTATTGTGATTATCATTGATGTGTTGGACATTCTACAAATAGATGCTATAAGTTAAGGTACAAGATAAAATATGTTATCAATAACAATAATATTTAATTGAGCACACTAATATAAGATGTAGAATCATAATAAAATTTTAACTATAATTTTAAAATATTTAATGACCTATTTCTAAAGTATGAGGAAAAAAACTAAGGATAGTTATTAAGTACATTATACAAACCATGTGTATCTGACTCCTAAGATATATAGTCATCCAATAGATGGGATCATTGTCATAATTATGAGTAGAATAACAAAACTACTTATGACCACATTATATGATAGTGATATTGTAAATGATGACTTAGATTTATATTCATTATTCATATGAGCTCACATCAATGAGTACCCTCACATTAATGAGCACCCTCACATCAATGAGCACCCTATACATAGTATTATGGTTAATAATGATTCAAGCAAAAAATGTTTGAACCATGACACTTCTCAACTATCTTGGATACACAAAAAATGGATAATATACTAAAAGAGTGATGAAAGGGTTTTATGGACATATAAAAGACACCTGCTAACACATTTTACCACCTCTTAAAGAATGCCCCACCATAGTGTTTACTTTATTGTTGATTATACCAAATAATGGGGTATTTGACATATTGTTAGGATTCAATTAGATTAAGAATATTTATTTAGTACCATATATAGTACATCAATGTGTTAAGTATATAAACTACAACATGGTGGTTATAGTTTCATTAATTTCATATGAATACCCTCTTCATCCAGTGGTATCTTTTCCTCCTCCCCCACAACCATTATAGTTGGTTTTTACCTCTATTTTAAAACCATTATGTAGAGCCAATTATTGCATCCACCTAGAATTTATCTATACATTAACTACAAAGGAGAACAATTTATTTTCCTAAGAAACCAACTTTATAGTAGTTATCACATTAGAGAGTTATGGGGTTTTATAGAGGCCTTTATCTACTATAGCACATACCAAGTTAGTCCTATAGACATTTAAACATGTTCCATATTGAATATGTATCTATGAATTATCATAATATGTAGCATAATTCAAATATTCCAAGGAATTCTAAAACTATTCATCATACATAGGATTCTATGAGAAGTGATGATGATAGTTACATTACAACACTTGATTCCTTTTTAGATTTTGATGCACTTATACCTGCTACTTTTATCACTCACAAAAGATAACACTTAAACCATAAGATATAGGCACATATTATGAATATACTATTAATAGACCAAATTTTTATCACATTTTCACATATTCAAATAAATTCAAAAACACAAAAAAAATAAATAAAATACAAAAACTTTCAAATTTTCAAAAAATAAAAAATTAGGACATGAGTATGACATGTGTTGTTAGATTACATTATTTGCATATGTTATTTATCACATGTTTGGCATATGAAATATTATTTTCTTACACACATTTATTTCATGAGTATATTATTGTGATGTAGGACATATAGATCATACATGGACATGTACATGTACATGTTGGAGCTTTCCTATACCTAGGGGCCATGCCAATGTTAGGGTCATCTACTTCCATAGGTTACATTATTACAAATTATACCTTTATATTATATTTTTACCATGTTAAAATAAACACATTTATTACATATTCCTTTTTATCTACTCATTTATTACATAGTTATACATTGATATGCTATTTGTTATGTTATGATACTAACAAATAGGGATAGTGTAGACTAGTTTTAACTTGTTTTATACATCATCTATGTTGTTAATTTTACATGATATGATAGTTATTTTTTACATACTCTCTATATGTTGAAATTATTTTACATGGTATTATCTTTCTTTATGCCATGATACAGTTCACTTCTCTTTTGAGATGAGTGACTTGTATGATCCCTCCCTCACCTTAAAAAGGGGGCATATTAATGGGATTTTTCATAGAGATTAAATCCTCCATGAGAAAATTTGAGTATAGTATACATATTTTAGAGTTTATATGTGATTCAGATATCAATTTAGACACTAAAATTTAATCAACAAATTCTTGACAATGTTGGTCCTTGACATCTTTACCTTTCTTGGTCAACTCACCATTACAATAACCATTTATCTATATGAAAGTCTTCAAAGTCTTTAAATTATAGAGAAAATATTATAGACTTCCGTAATTTATTTATATTCATATTTCCCACTTATATTTTAGTGTTACAAAGCACATGTGTTTTTATATGTTATTGGGAAGAGCATGGTTATAGAAAATTAAAGTTCCTTCTATAGTTCACAAGTGTCTAAAGTATATTCATGATAATCAAGTAGTTAAAATTTTAGGCATTCAATATTAATATCCAATGGAACCTATGGTATTTAATCATGTTCCATAGTATTTGGTTGGCATAATTATTGAGAAAATTGGTAATGAGATAGTGCATTATATTATTCAGGAATCATGCTTCACATTCAAAGATGTATACTACAAAATTAGTTTATACATCCATTCATGAAAATGAACATATTTTAGTTTATTTACCTACTAATGAGAATGGATATATTTTATTTTTTCCATATATTTTTGAACATATCATGATTAGACATGATCATGATCATTTGGCAAAGAAAAATAAGTTTTCTATTCCCACATAGGTACATGTTACTTAGAAGGATCCTACACATCATCTCCTATCATGCATGAGGATGTAGGTTTTAATAGGTATATAAAAAATTATTTAGAAGGTTATTTTATATCATATAGTTCTTATTCAGATTTAGAAGCTTATACAGTTGGTACTATTTCTATTTCAAAATATATCACTCCTTGTCAAGCAGTTGGGTATGCAAATGAGCATCCCATTGATGAGATCATTAACTAGACACATTTTATCATTCTTTCCCACTCTCCTTGTTGGGTTGAGGACCTTGATTAGATTCCTTTCATAATACCTACCCATACTAACCTCTTTATTACTAATCTTTTGTTGTTTATTCTTTTACACCCATTTTCTACACCTTAGATTTATATTTCATTTTTTGAAACTTGATCCTTTAATTGATTCAACCCCATTTGAACAACCTAAAATAACCATATTGCTAATATTTTAATATAAATATCTTTTATGGTAAGTAGTTTCATTATTATTTCACATCTATACATGATCTAATCTATTATATGTCCTTTCATGGTCACATATACCTAATTTTACATGACTCTTCTTGGCCATGTTTGCCATCTTCGTAACATTACATTTACAATGGGGACATATCCTATGCTTTCCTCCTTCCCATATTTGGATTCAACACCTTGTTGAGGGTTATTTGAATCTTCTCCCCCTTCTCATATTATTGTAACCATGTTTATTTTGATATTTATAACTTTGTAAACTTTCACTTATGTTTTTTTCTTTATTTTCAAATATGCAAAAATAAAAAAAATTAGATTTTTTTCAAAAAAATAAAAAATAAGGAATTGTAGGCATATTTTATGTTTTTGGATATGCATTTTCTTATGTTATTTATATTTATCTTTTAGTACATAACATATTTTCAATACATAACATAGTTTAAATACATAATGATTCTCAGAAGGTATATGAGGGTGTAACTAGAAAAATTTCATAGCGCAAAGCATTTTTCAAAAAAAAAACAAAAGCTTTCCTGATTGGTAGTATTTATATATAGTCAATCTGGATAAAGTCACAATAGGAAGACAATGACACATTGTATACCTATCCCATACTATGCATTTGTAATTATGCATTTTCAATTTCTATTTTCAATGGTAACATATTCATATGGAATCCTTACATAGTTCTTTCACACATAACAAAATGCATACTCAAATATCAATCAAGTTTCAGGGCATGACATACCTTTACATGACATCAATGTTGGTCAAGCCTTTTACCCAACCAAAATTATTAGTTGGGGGCATCACACTATTCTATATGAACACTTTCTAGGTTATATTTATCCACAACCTCTTTTTCATGTTGAGTTATAAATGAAAATAAATGATTTAATATTTTATTATATTGTAACACATGTGTTTTTGAATATGCTACTTGATAAACTAAAACACAGATGCATATGATTAACTCATTCTAGATTTATTTCTAGATTTATTTATTATATGTTTTATATTAAGGTAAAAATAGGTTTTGAAGGGACCCCGAAACCCTGAAACAAAGGAAGAAGGATATAACAATAACACCCTCAGGTAAAACAAACCTAACACCTACTGCTGAGCAGTATCAAAAATAGGTTTTACAGGGACCTATAACCACAAGTCAAGATCATCAAAAGAAAGACCCCAGGTTTTAAAGAGACCTAGAAACTCAAGTATGTAAAGAAAATAAAGAACCAAAAAATGGAACCAGTTATAACATCCAACTAAAAGGACCATAACAGTAAGAAAAAAAGACCCTATTCTTCTAATTCCAAGATCATCTTCACCACTTCCTTTCCAATCACAACAGTGTCCTGTATGGATATTGCAGCTAACGTATCAGCCTCTTGCATTGCTTTCTTCCTCAAGCTCTGTCTAGTCCTCTTACTAGGCCCCTCCAAAGATTTTATTTCCTCATTAGCTCATTTTCCAATGTTTGCAGCAGCTGCACATATGCTAGAAGTAACCTCCTCCATCTTCATTCTGCTTTCCTTAATGAGCCTTTTTAGATTGTTCTCATAATCTTTAAGTTTGATAGGAATATCTCTTATCTGCATTTCTAAATTATTGATTTTATTCTGATCAGCTTCTTGATTATGTTCCATTATTTCCATTTTCTTCTTGAGGCCCATTATTTCCTTATACATCCACGAGTCAACTTGAAGGATAGCATCTGCTTTGCATTTGGTCGAATTCATGAAGGGATGCCTCTTGTCATTCTACTAAACATCACTAAAATCTTCAGTGTTCTCTTTTGGATTGACTTCATCCTTTTCAGTTTGATCCTCCCTTTCCATTCTTTTTTGTTCTTTAGTTTCAACAGGGCTTTCGTTGTGGACAAGATCATCCTTTACTTGTTCTCTAGTCTCCATTGCATGATAGACATCTTGAACTATATGTTCCTTCTCTATTTTCAAATTAGGATCCTCAAATAAAACATCTATTTCTTTTTCACTTTCCCCCAACACTTGCTGATTATCCTCAAGATCATAGTTTTTCTGTTCTTTTTTTCCTCTATAGTGTCCCCTTCTTTTTCATTCTCACTTTTATCTTTACCTTCCTCATTAGAGCTGGATTCCCCACTATCCGTTCCTTCCTCTTCCTCCATACTCTCCTCCTCAAAACTTTTAGTGCTTTCCCACTCAGTTTCCTCATCAACAATATGTTTTTTAAAGCTGGAGGATTTGGGTTTAACTTTTTCTTTCCCCTTCACTATTTCATTATTCTTACTTTATTTATTATATGTTATCATCATATACTTATTTCATTTTCATATCATTATTAAAAACTTGTTTTTATCATTGTATATGGCACTTGGCCTTGTGTATGTTCAATATACACCTTACTTGTATGTCATAATCATGCCTTGTGTGTGTAGCCTTTAGGCCTTTCATATTTTTTTGAAATTTTCATGTACCTTATATGTATCCTTTGGGCTTATTGTGTGAAATATATAAAAACAAAATTACAGTTTTTGAAACATCTTACATGTCCCTTGTATGCATCTTATAGTCCTTCTTGCATGACAATTATGTGATTATAATTACATACTTTCTATTCACCTACTATAATGCCATGGTTTTTATCATGCAGTACTATGTATCTACTTACATATCTATGGTGACATGGTAGATATCATGCACATATTATCTATGTACTTTAATGCTTCATTTTTTAACATACTATGTTTAAAATACATATACAATAATCACATGTTTTAAATGCTTCATTCATTACTACAATGACATATCAAAATTACATGATGCAAAGAAAATACATAATTTTTTCAAACGCTTCAATGTTAGATCTATAAGATTTCAATTAAAATTTCACATATGAAAATGCTTTTAAAAGCTTATATATCTTTTACAAATGCTTTAAATTTTTATTTTGAGACAAGTTATTTATAGGAAATCTCCCTCATCTCCAAAGGGGGGCATCACAATAAGCTCTTAAAATCAATACATTTTTAGATTTGGTAACTTATAATGTACAAAATTAAAAATTTTAGATAAGGAGGGAATTTGGCTTGCTTATGTACTCCACTCACTCAGTTACTTAAGCACATACACACTTGTGTGAAGATAATTACAAGGATTCAAATAGCTTTAAATATATCACTTTTGAAGAAATATATAGTACATAGGGCATGCTATGCATTCATGACCAAGCTAATATTTTGTAAAAAATATATTTTATCTTTTTTAAAGAATCAAATATCAATTTTAAAGAATTTATAGTTCGAATCTAGATCCATCTACAATGGCATGATTCATATTTTTAAAGTGAACCAAGTTTGATCTTAGTGATGTTTTGTCTTGGTTTCACTTTAGTGAGCCATATATTTGTGCCCACCTTTTACCTTTTAATTTAACAAGTGGAATGCATGAGAGCTTAGTGATGCTCAATGTTTTGGTTTTAATTTATCAAACTAATTTGTTAGTTCCCATCTCTTCACACATTTTAGAGTAATCTATGAGGGTTGGAGCATAAATATTTACCACTTAAGCATGTAAAATGATTATTCAAATTAATAATTAATAATTCTCAATTTAACACTTATCCACATCCCTCAATAATAGGGCATGCACATCTCCATCATAAAGATAAAGTGTGTATACACACTCAGATATCACATTTCCTTTACTCTAATCATTTATGCATCACTAGAAGAAATGGGGAGGGGTAATGTAGACATTTAAATTTAATCAATAAAATTTTGATAGTGCTGGTCCTTGACATCTTTACCTTTCTTTGTCAACTCACCCTTCTTATAACCATTTATCTATGTTAAAGCTTTCAAAATATAGCAATTATTGAGCAATATTATAGACTCAATTTATTACTATTCATCCATAATAATTAGAAACTTCACTATCATTCTAGTTTTATAAATATGTATCCATTTTAGACAAGTGTGCACAAGGCAAACAATGACACACTGTGCACCTATCCACTATTGTAGAGTTGTATACAATGCTTTAATGGTTAGTTTTTCAAATTGGCATGCTTTATAATGGATTTTAAACACATTATAATAGGCTTGTTATTAGAAAAAATTCAAATATTATCTCATGAGAACACATAAAGTGTCTCACTTAAAACCCATTTACTTTATCTAACACTTTTTTACAAAACACAATTTCAAAACAATAATCATTCAGTAATGAGCCCTACTGCACTTATGCTATAGTAATATAGTCATTGACCAAGTTAAAATTATCTAGTTGAGGTCATCATTTTTGAAGCATTCTAATCTAATAATTAGTTACATTTTATATGATATTCCCCATATGGATAAATACATAGACCTAAGGTGCATCCAAACTATGTATGCACCACTCAGTCAATAAGGGGTTTTATGAGGATAAATTGGCCATATCCCACTTCCCCTCTTTTCTACCCTTAGGAATTTGATATTATGTTTTCCCTTGTACAAGATAGGTTTTTTATTTTATAGGTGATATACACAAAATCAAATAATACTCAAACAAAAGTGAACCGATCCAAAATTTTATATTCAACATAAAAAAAGTCACACTAGTAGATAATGGCACACTATGACCTTATCTGGATACTTTGTACTTGTCCCAAAATACAATGAAGCATTGTTTTCAATTAAAAATATGTTTTTATGTTTTAATGATCAATTTTATATATTCATATTCAGCTAATGAGTATTAAAAATTAGCTTGCAAGGACATCTCTCTAACCCTAACCCTAATTGTTATTTTTAGTAATTTACAACTTCTATAAATTTTGTATATCACTATAAATTTACAATAATATATATTATTTATATTCTTAGATCATATTTAAATTTTACATTAATTTAAATTTATCAATTATTTCAAATGGTAAACAATTAAATTGGGAAAAATATTTACAAATTTTAGACAAAGTTTTAGGGCATATGTACTCCATTTTCACACTCCATGACTAAAATAATTCATATTGATATATTCTAAAAAATTTTACGGAATATATAATCCATTTTAAAATATAGATTTAGTTGGGAATGATGTTGGTTCATGCACATTAAGGCAAATTTTATTTTTCATTGATTCAATAAGGCATGATGCTAATTCATGTACATTTACACATTTGCACCTTTGTAGTATTTTATCAAGTATTTTTAAGTGTAGAGAAAGATTTAATATATAAGTATGTCTATAAAATTTTATTCATGGTTTTTGAGGTAATTTACATTGAGGTTCATTGACACTTAATGGCCATAAAATTACCCATAATGAACTTATTGGGTTTTTCTTACCTTATCATCTTGGGTTACAAGATCAACATTGGATTAATTATGTATGGGATGGGATCATTTGTGTTTCAATTCATGGCCCTTTCCTAAGTCAAACTTCAAATTTGGGATTGATCATCCTAAATTTTTCCATGTTATCCATGTGCTTCAACAAAGAAACATAATTATCAAATGCTTCAATAATGAATCACCATCTCCAATAAGTTACAAGGAAATACAATTTACTCACGTATAGGTGTGATTCTTCCTTACTCTTTTGGATTTCAAGTTTTAAGTATAGTTCAAAGTAAAAATTTCATTATATGGAAATTTACTACTAAATTTTCATTAAACATTTTATTTGGATTAGTTTACACATTTGGATCCCTTTCATAAAACTAAAATGTGTTTAACACACTCAGGTATATATTTATCCTTTTAATTTAGTATTTTCATTGAATTGTAATACTAGAATAAAATGAGGGAATTTGTAGAATAGAGTTTGGTATTTAACACTTTAAAATGTATATCTTGACCTACACTTATCCTACATGAATTTTTCATCTCCAAATAATTCTAACTTGCCATTCTCACACACCTACATGCTAGCTATGATCCTGATCCATTCTAAGTTATTTTCAATCACCTACAAGAACCTTAAAACATATACTAAAGAAGCTATATATCATAATCAAACATTTTAAAATCACTAGATTGGAATTTTTGTCTCCCAAATAATAACATCAATGTTATTTTCCTAAGGCTAACATTACCGTCTTTCACTTATAAATGAATATTTCAAAAAATCAAATCATTCCTACAGGCCATCCCATTCACCTAGTGTATCAGTGGCATAGGAAATTACCCAATATAACATGGATAAATAAAAATAAAGGTTAATTATATTCATCATCTAGGATTATAAACTATCTATCATGCATAATATTTCACATTAATAATATCTTCCATATTATTCCCAAATTACAAATCAATCACTAGGATTAGTCATTAGCCAAGTTTGAAACACACTAATATAGGGCAAGTGCCAACATTGTCAAAATCAAATCCTATCAAATTTATAGGTGAATATATATATATATATATATATATATATATATATATATATATATATATATATATATATATATATATATATATATATAAAACACAATTACACATCCACACTAAGGGGAAGAACTATATATGGCTTGACTTCCCTCTTCAGAGTATTAGATATGTAGTTAGTGATCAATCATGAATGGGTGTGATTGGGTTCACCTTAGACCCATTATACTTCCTCACTTTATATAGTTTTTCATTATTCATAATCAGACCTAGGGTTTCAAGGATAAGGATTTTAATTTTTGGAGTTTTGTATATAGTTAAGGGTTAAATATCACACATACAAAGACATATCAAACAAACACATCATAGTGTAAAACAACAGAGAATAATGATATTTTATGATAATAAAATCAACCTTAGGTCACCTACTTCTAACAAATATATCCCAATACTAATGTTAGTAACCAAACACACACATAGATATAGTTAAAAATATATACAAATCACATGCCTACTTCCAATCTATTTCTGTTGTTAGAACCCAATCACAATCAACCAATCAAATAGTAAATCTAAGTATCTTGATATCCTTAGTACTTTACAAATATAATAAAATCTATTATCATATCATTCTTATTTAGTTACATTCAAATTTATGTTTGATTTCATAATATCACAATCTAAAATAATTGTATAAGTTTAGCCTATTTTAATTCACACTAATCCAAAAATAGGGTAAACACAAAATAGCATAACTATTACATGTATCACTATAAATAATATAATTAAGAATAAGGAATGTGTAAGTAATTAATATAGCTAAAAATAATAAATGGAATTTTCATAAAAATATATAACCTGTAATAATATAACCTATGGAATGAGATGCCCCAACATTGAGATGGCCCCTACGTGTAGGAATGACATACATATGTGGATACATGTATCATGTAAAAATTTTAAGTCCTACATATTACTCATAAACACTATGAAATGAATGTGAATATGTAATCAACCAAACATGTGATAAATAATATAAATTAATAAAGTACACTAGCAAACATGTCATGCTTAGTTCTTATTTTTTATGGAATATTTTGATCACATGTATATAATAAAGGAAACCCAAGTGGAAACATTGTAAAATAAAATAATGGTAGTTTGAACAATCTGTAACACATGTTGAGGCATAATGTTTACTGAATATAATAATATAACAATGTGGAGGAAGTGAAGGAAATAAATATGCCCCCAATATATATGTAAATTACAATAATGTAGCTCAAGAGAATATGTGGAGATAACAATAGTCATGCCCCAAGTGGGAAAGAATAAGTGTATGCTCATGTAATATGTAAATTTAAATGTATTTGATAATGTAAGCTCAATTTAGGCCATACTAAGTATATAATCAATATGCAAGGGTGAAAAAGTAATATGCCATAAAATAATCTGAATTAGTATGAGGCTACTATAAATCATGTATTAACATATGATAGATGTCATGATGTCTGAATTAGGGTAAACAATAAAAATTCAAAGGTGAAGTGAAAAAAATTAGTGGCTAGAAAAATAATCAATTCAAGAAAACATTAATAAGTTATATACAATGGATTGTATGGTGGCCAACTAAAATAATCCATATGTAAGCCCTGTATCAAGTGGTAAAATATGTTTTCTACCAAGGGTAATGAGTATTGGATGTATTGGTGTCATAATATGTGAATTATTCATAAGCTATATAATATCCATCATTACTATCATAGTCAAGTTTTCCCTATGTAAATCATGTCTATATTATCCATATTAGTTGGTCTATTGTCCTATATGGTTACATAAAATGTTTTTATTTTCTATGAAATTATGCTCAAATCATGCATGAATGTACTAATACCTTTAATATCAATAGTGTAATAATCAATGAGATCCTAGATCTTATGTCAAAGTGAAAAGCATTTATTTTTAGAATGTCCCATGCATCTATGATAATCACAATATGTATTATTGAATTTTCCCTCAGTAGAATCTTACTCATATCCTCCTCCATTGGTGGAGAGAGAGAGATATAAGGTTACATTCAAGTATCTTCTTCAATAGCTTATGAGGAGGTTTAAGTAATCATCAAAATTTCACCCATTAGGAAGTTGATAAGACAAACTAAGTAGTGGATTGTGATAAGGTAGAATACTTGAAGGGATCATTGTATTCAAGGCATGTATACAAATATCCATTATGCATAAATTTGATGCATGTGTAATGTAGATGGTAATGATTCCATATCATGTATCCAATTTTGACCCAAGAGAAATTTTTAATGTATATGATTATGAATGATTTGAAATAAGGTATAGATAGTTTTAGGTCCCATGGTCACATCTAATGATATGGTTCCAAATACATACTAAGATATATCATCAAATCCTCTTATGAGATAATATAATTTTTAAATAAAATCCATGTTAGTTACCAATACTTGTAGGCATTTTATGTTACAAATGTTCATTTATAAATCATTTTATATTAACACTCACTTGAATTTTTAGTTTATACTTTTACTTGAATATATAATGGAAGATTTTATTCTATTTTAGGAGGAATAGGTAACTATTCATAGTAATCACCCTTATTAAAATCATCAAGGTTAATATGAACATATTAAGTTGTGTTAAACAATATTATATTTGCTTATTTTATTTCATTATTAACTTGTAAATGGTATTAATATCCAAGGCCCTACTTAGCTTTGTGATTAGATTGGGTGATATGGTTAATGACGCCTTGTGCATGTTTTCCCAATCCTTATCCATTGTATCCAAAATTTTGTAAGTATATTAGTGTTGTCACCAAATATTTCACCCTATAAGATGGTGTTCAAGCCTCTTCTAGATTTGAGAAACAAAGGAATACTTTTAGGTATGTGGGTGTACCTATAGTGGAAGTGAGCCTCTAGATTTATGGGCTAGCTCCCTGAATGTACCTTGAAATACTCACACCTACTTGACCAATTAATCATGGGGAAAAGAGTTATAAGTTGCATGAAATAAACCTAATATAAGGGGTTAATACACCAAGATGTCTTCCATATGACCATCATACTTTCCTGCACTAAGAAACAAGGCACATAAACTAACTTCCAAGTCTTATGGATTCTAACATGAGTATTTTGATATAGAGGTGAGATGCATGAGAGATATATAAGGTAAGTAAACCATAGGTTAGTTTAAAAAACTAAGGCTCATTGTAAACTTAAAATATAGGCTCATACACTTGATAACACTTCATAAGACCTATTAGAATAGGAACTATTGCATAAACATGAAAGGATAAGGGAAGAAATGATAGAGAATTAATACTTTGCATCACCATACATCACTTGCACCCTTAGGAAATTGTTCAATAACTCAAAAATAAGATTTGTATTAATGTTTAAAGGTAGAATATGACATCATTCTAGTAGGGATCTACCATACATGGAGTGGAATGGTTTTACAATAGTTCAAGAGCTATATTTATAGAAGAAAGGAAGCAAGAAAAATAGAACTTTGGCAGTGAAAAAGGGAATTAATTAGTTCAAATGTTTAAACCATAGTTACAAATAATTTTACAAATTATGCTCATTCAGACCATTTGATTGATCTAGGTCACTTCAAGTAGTTACAAAGTTACATATTCCCTCATTAATGCTCTCTGATAGTTACAATGATAGGATCAAGTTGTTTTGAGCTAGGTTCTAGCATCGATGTAGTTATATCAATTAAATCAATCTATTAGAGCTTTATATTGGTGCCAAACCTCTCCTCACTAGTTCATCTTGGCATGCAAGAGTGGAGGTAAGGGTCCTTTTCATACATTTTGTCTTAGAGATGAAATCATTGAAGTCTACATGTCTACCTTGATGGTATCCTTCAAAACATTGGCTCTGGTCTGAATTGGACCATGCTCTAACTTGGATCCATGCCTTTTATTTAACTTCACCCATTGTAAATTGATTTTTAGACATTCATCTAAGTCACTTGGGCTCACCGTCATTTGATTGGCCATCAAAAATTGGCTTAGATCATTGATATTTTGACTCATCTCACTCCATTGATCTGGCTGATGTGAATAAATGTAATCCATAGATCCTCTACCAGGACCCATGTACTTGTGCCACTTGTCACCTATGTATTTACACTCAAGGTTCACTGACCTCTTTGAACCATACTCAACATTAATCCTGATTTGCATGATTAAATTCACTCCATCAATCTTCTATCAACTTAAATGTTCTCATGCCACTTGTCAATCATGCATTAATCTCAAGATCCTATTATCAGCTTGCTACTTTATGTGCTTATGCCATGTGGTTTCCTCTCAAGATATTTGACCCTTTGAATCATTTCACACCATTGGATCAAGATGAATGATGTAATGTGGACTATTAGATTTATTTGGACCCACCATTTAAACTCAAATGACTATTAGATGAGGTCTAATTTTGATGTCTACTTACCTATCAATTGACATCCATATGAAAATTAAAGATGTTTTCATGACCGTCAATCTTTGGGTCCCAATGGATGACTATTGAGCTTGATTTTGACATTTACACAACTGTCACCACCTTACCAAGTTAAAAATTTTAAAACAAATTGGTTGATACATTTTCCCTATAGTAAACAATTCTTTTGGACTTTGTGTTTTGGCCTTTTGATATGAACCAATTTCCTTGGGGTTTTTGTATTGAACAACTATTGTGGGATTTGTGCCAATACATCTCCTCTGAAGGAATTGGTATTTAAGACTTTTATCATGGATAAAATGTCTAAGAGAAATTGGTCTTCAGGGAAATTGTCATAGGAATTTTTTTTGAAAAGAATTCATACTTAGCTTTTCCATGAAATATTTTTCTTGGAACAATTTAGGTCATCAGGATTTTTGCTATAGATAAAATGTTTGAGAGAATTATGTCCTTATCTCTTTCTCTGGACCTTTTGATTTAGACAAAAAGCCTAAAAAAATTCATGCCTTTGGGATTTTTGCTTTTGAACAACATTTGTGACCCTTTGAGACTTTTGTATAGGATACTTTACTAAAAAAATGACCCTTCAGAACTTTTTTATCAGGATACTTTATTGAAGAATGACCCTTTGGGAAAAAATTTTGGATAATTTTTTGAAATGACCTTTAGGATTTTATTGTGGACAAAATGTCTGCAAGAATTTGTGTCTTTGTGCCTTTTATTTCAAATAAAATATTCAAAATAATTATTGATACTGAGCCAAAAAACCTAAAACAAATTTCCTAAAATAATTCTAACACTTAGCCAAATAAATTAGAATAATTTCTCCAAGGGAATTATGCCTTGTATTTTTGCTGCAAGTTTTCTATGGAACAACTTTTCTAAGAGAACTCTGAATGCTCTAACACTTAGCCAAAAGTTGAATTATTTCCAAAGTGTAAACTTAGGATTTTTTGGACCTATTCTTATAACTATTTATCCCCACAAAAATCTTCCACTTGCATATATGACTCAAAAATAATGACCCCTAAGACACTTAATGACACAAGGACCAAGTTAGACTATGACCAAAGCTAGAATGACATATGAAATGACATCAATTGAGATGAAACATACTCTATGACATTAAAAAAAGCCTCTATATAATATTTTTATTATAGGGGGTTGACCTATTTTGGCCTGAGGTAAAAATGGTCAACATTCTTGGTGATTTCCTAGTGGTGGCATGCTTACTATGCCATGAATAGTTGCCTAATCCTATCCATTAGGTTATAGAGTCACATGTACAATAGGTTTGAAATAAAAATGCCTTGAACAACACACAAAACACAAGGAAAGACAAAGAAAAATCAACATACATACAAGAAACTAAGTAAAAACACACTTGTGCTTCATGAGCACTTATTGAACACAACACAACAAGAAAGGAAACAAACACCTAAATAAACTAACCTAAGTACTAACTAAACTAAGACGAAATCTTCCTCCAGGATCAAAGGGGAAGTTTGAAGAGTCTCTTGCTTTATGACATTAAGGGTTGAATGAGACATGTATCCTTTTGATCCTTAACATTGATGCCTCCATCTTCTTCATGGTGTTTTCTAACTTCATTGGCATGATGTTTAATGAGAACTAATCAACTCCAAACAATTTGGCTATGAAAATGAACTCTTATAACATCAAAGAAACATTAATTCTCTCATATGGGTCCTTAAATATGACCTCCAATGGTGATTAAATAAGGCTTTCATTTTTGGTTTCCATAGTGTCAATAAGATTGGGTTTCTCCTCAGCTACAAGTTCTCCAAGCTCATCAAGAAGCTTTGCATAATCCACCCAATCTTGGTCATTGTCCTCCATGGGAAACTCTTTGTCCAACTTCTCAAGTACTTAAACTTCATCTTTATTCTTGGTAGAATCCTTTTCAACATGATCATGTTTATTAGACTCATAAACAAACTTGTCATCATATATGCAATCTTTTAGAGAAAGAAGAGCTTTACCCAACTTGTCAAACTCCTTGCATATGGCATTGGGATTTTTCCATAGTTCTTATTCATTCACCATATGATACATTTCTCCATATTTATTGAGACATTCATAAACATGCTTGTTAAAGGTATTATCCAAATTAGATGTAGAATTTTTAGGAGGAAGAGTAACCTTACTGAGTTGATCAAACTTATGAAGTATGAAATCAAACTTTTGCCACAAGTCATTTTCATCCACCTTATGAGTGTCATCTTTGAGAGCCAATTCATCCATCTTGGTCTCATGAGACTCTCTTAAGACTAAAACTTCTTGAGGAGTGGCTTGACCTTATTATTTGATAGTACACTCCACTTCATTATTGAGATGGTCACCCACCACTTTATGATTAGATATGGAGTCTTATTAAAATGCATCTCTCTTCAAGTCTTGACCACATTCTTCATGGACAACTGTAAAAGAGTCTTCAATATGTTCCTCTTCCATATCAAACTCTGTAACAATAGTTGTGGTAGGATTTTTAATGTGCTTTTCTTCATCCAAGAAGGTAGAGTTGCACTTGTGGTCACTAAATGGAATCCCTATGATGATTTCCTCCTCATAGTCACTCATGACATCTTCTTGGTCAGCCTTGGCTTGGATTTTATCCCCTTCACTTACTTCCATCAAGATGGGATCATGTGAAGGAGTTCGAATATGAGATGTAGTGGAAGGATGAGATGTGATGGGGGGATGGTGAATCGAGGATGGAGTGTGAGGTGAAGGAGAAGGCTTATCAATGGATTCAGGAAAGAGAAAAGCACTAGTAAGCTCATAGGGAAGTGAATTCTTGGGGTGGTTAGTAGAATAAGCATCTACATAAGTAGGAGCTACATCTTGCCAATAACTTTCTTGAAATTCTTCAATAGTGGCATGTTCATTTTTTATATTTTTATCCTCCCACATAATTAGATTATTTATTGAGAATTGAAGGCACTTATTTTCCAAGTCCCTTTATTCCTTGATTTCACATTGAGTTCCTTCTAACTCTTCAAATGTCCATAAATTTTGAATGTAACCTTGGGTAGTACTTCTCAACCATTCCATGAGAATATTGGGGAACACATCATACTTATCATCCCATGTACTCATTTCATCTTCAAGATCTATTAACTATGGTATGGATGCTAATAAAGACTTGATATAAGATATAAAAAGTGAAGGAGGAGGAGGGTAATGATGGGGATCAAGACCAACTTCATTTTGTTGTATTTTAATCTATAGGAATTTATATCTTGTCTTGTAATAAATTATTATAAAATCCATAATAACATCTTGTTCCTCATGAAGAGTTTCATAGGAGTACTCTTGGGGTTCATAGGCATCATGGTATGGTTGATAGGGATCATATTGGGATTGATAGGGAGGCATTTCTTGATAGGATTGTTGGGGAGTATACTATGGTTCATAACAAGGATGATAAGGGGGGCCATGGTAGGGATATTAACCATAGATATTAATGTCAACCTCATGTATCAATGAGATGTAAAAAATGATCAAAACTTCAATAAGATATACCCGAGCTGCTTACAACTAGAACTTATCATTCATAGTCAACATTAATGCTAGATTGCTTGCTTCCAAAAGCTGATAGAGGAAAGATACACTGACAATATTTCCACTCTCTTAGACCTTGGTCCCACTGGACATGTCATAACTATTGTCACCAAGTATTTCACCTTAGAAGAGGATGTTCAAGCCTTTTCCAAATTTGGGAAACATGGGAACACTTCTAGGTATATGGGTGCACCTATAGTGAAAGTGAGCCTTTACATTTAAGGGTTAGCTCCCTGAATGTATCTTGAAATACTCACACCTAATTAACCAATTTATCATGGGGAAAAGAGTTAGAAGTTTTATGAAATTAAAATAATCTAAGGGGGTGATACACCAAGATGTCTTCCATATGACCATCATACTTTATTTTACTAAGAAACAAGGCACACAAACTAACTTCCAAGTCTTATGGATTTTAACATGAGTATTTTGATATGGAGATGATATGAATGAGAGCTATCTAAGGTAAGTGAACCATAGGATATTTTTAGACATTAAGGATCATTGTACACTTAAAAGATAGGCTCATATACTTGAAAACACTTCATATGACCTGTTATAATATGAAATCTTACACAAACATGAAAGTATAAGGGAAGAAAGGATAGATCATTATCACTTTGCATCACCATACACCACTTGCACACTTAGACAAAAATCATATTTATATTAATGTTCAAAGGTAGAGCATGACATCATTCTAGTAGGGCTCTGCCATACATGGAGTGTAATGGTTTTAAAATAGCTCAAGAGATATATTTATAGAAGAAAGGAAGTAAGATAAAGGGAGATTTGGTACTAAAAAGGGGAATTAATTAGTTAAAATGTTTGAATTGTAGTTATAACTACTTTTAAAAATTATGCTCATTCAGACCATTTGATTGATCCAGGTCACCTTGAATGGTTTCACAATTACATATTCCCTCATTAATGATCCTTGATATTTAAAATGGTAGGATAAAGCCATTTCAATCTAGGTTTTAACATCATTATAGTTAGATCAATTAGATCAATCTATTATAACTTTATCCTGGTGCTAAACCACTCCTTGCTAGTTCATCTTGGCATACAAGAGTGGAGGGAAGGGTCATTTTCATATAATTGGTCTTAGAGATGAAACCATTGAAGTATGTGTGTCCACCTTGATGGAATACTTTAAAACATTAGATATGGTCTGAACTAGACCATGCTCAAACTTGGCTCCATGCCTTTTATTTACCTTGCCTTGTTGAAAATTACTATGTCAACATTAGTCTAAGTCACTTGGGCTCACCTTCATTTGATTAGCTATCAAAAAATAAATAAAATCATTTATATTTTAACTCATCTTGCTCCCTTAATCTACCTAATGATAACAAATACAATCTATAGATCGTCTTCCTGGACACACATGCTTATGCCACTTGTTACCTACATATTTGTACTTAAGGTTTACTGGCCTGTTTAACCCTTACTCACCATTGATCCTAATTTACATGATTAAACCTGCTTCATCAATATTATATCATCTTGAATGTGCTCATGCCACTTTTTAATCACACATTTATCTTAAGATCTTATTGTCAGCCTATTGCTTTACGCACTTTTGCCTCATGGTGGCCTCTCAAGCTCCTTAAACCTTTGAATCATCTTGCACCATTAGATCAAGATAAATGATGTAATATAGACCGTCAGATTTATCTGGACCCACCATTTAAACTCAAATGACTATTTCATTAGGCCCAATTTTGACATACCTATCAATTGACATTCATGGGAACATTAAAGATGTTTACACGACCATAAATCTTTGGACCTTAATGTATGACTTCTAATCTAGATTTTTATGTTTTTCCACCTATCACCACCCTATTAGATCAAATTTTATGAAACAAATTGGCTGATGCATTTTCCCCACATCAAACAATTCTTTTGAAGTTTGTGTTTTGGCCTTTTGCTATGGACCATTTTCCTCAGGCTTTGTGCCAAGACATTTCCTTTGAAGGAATTGGTCTTTAGGACCTTTTTCATGAACAAACTTTCCAAGAGAAATTGGTTTTTAGGTAAATTATCATGGGATAATTTTCCCAAAATAATTCATACTTAGCTTTTCCACAAAACATTTTTCCCAAAACAATTTAGGTCAGTAGTATTTTTTCTAGGGATAAAATGTACGAGAGAATTATGTACTTAGCTCTTTCTATGGACCTTTTGATTTGGACAAAAATCTCAAAATAATGCATGCCTTTGGGATTTTTGATTTAGAATGACATTTTTTACCCTTTTGTACTTTTGTATAGGACACTTTAATAAAAAAATGATCCTTCAAAACTTTTGTAACGAGACATTTTGTTGAAGAATGACCCTTGGGGAAAATTGTTCAGATAATTTTCCTGAAAGAAATGACCTTTAGGATTTTACTATGGACAAAATGTCCACAATAATTTATGTATTCAAGCCTATTATTTCAAAAAAATGTTTGAAACAATACCTGATGCTTAGCCAAAAAACCCAAAATAAATTTCCCAAAATAATTCCAACACTTCACCAAATAAAGTGGAATAATTTGTTCAAGGGAATGATGCCTTATACTTTTATTGTGGGATTTGTGTGGAATAATTTCTTTGAGAGAAATATAAATGCTCTAACACTTAGCCAAAAGTTGAAATATTACCTAAGTGTAAATTTAGGCTTTTTTGGACCTATTCCTACAATTGTTTAGCACCATAAAAACTTGCCACTTGCATATATGACTCAGAAATAATGACCCCTAAGACATATAATGACACAAGGACCAAGCTAGATTATAACCAAAGCTATAATGGCATATTAAATGAAATTAATTGAGTTTAAACATACTCTTTGACATTATAAAAACCCCCTATATAAGATTATAATTATAGGGGGTTGACCCATTTTGGCCTGAGGTAAAAATGATTAATAATTAGTCCAAAACCATATTGTGTAAAATTAGTAAGTTGGGGTAGAAGATTATCCTTAATATAGGGAATCATGCATTTAATCAAAGTAGTATATTTATTTTTTAGAGAGGAATTAATCAAATGAACTATTATAAATTAGATTTTCTCTAACTATAACACCTTAGCTTGTAAATATATAATGATTTACATAAGGGATCATGTAGTAATCATGGATGATGATGGATTATGAGGATGATCTAAAAAAGAATATTATAGAGGGGTAGGCATATAAATATGAGAATTTTCAATATCCATATCACTTTACCTAGAAATTTACTTTATATCAATTCATAAGAGGGAAAGAAACATAATAACCAAGCTTACTCCTAGTATTAAGGCTAGCATAGATTCTTAGGGTTTTAAGAATGGAAACCCTAGGAAAAAATGAAAAAAATGTGAAAAGGGAAAATCAAAATTTATGTCTGAAATTTAGATATAAATTCTATAAATCTAAAATCTTTAAAAGAAGGATGAAACCCTAATGGAAACCTAGGATATTGCTATGTTTAGATAAAATGTAGGTTCACCAATATGTTTTACCTTATTTTTTATTAATGAACCTAATTAAGATAAAAGTTTTGGGTTATTCAAAATGTATAAAGTATAAAAATAACACATAAATTTGATTTATAAAGTAGAATGTGATTAGATAAATTTCACTTACTATTTATGGAAAAAACCTAAGTATTTATATATTTAGTGTGCTACTATTTTGTTAGGACCGAGACTATGTGGAGGTGACATAAAAGGCTATAAATAGATCAACATTTACTCAGATCAAGAAAAAAAGTGTCTTGATCTTCTTGGATGAGTTTGTCAACCTTTAGAAGCTACCATATGATGCAATAATCTAATATTTTTGGATCATTAATATTAATATGTGCCTTAATATTTTATCACATGTAATTTCACCTATTTTAAATATGTATTCCAATTTTATATTAGGTGTTCATTGTGTGCTCAAATCTAGAAAACCTATCTCCCTCTCTTTGAAACCTTAGCTTCAATTTAGACACTAAGTTTAGGTCTATAAAATGGGGAAAGGTGGATTTATTTTACCTCAACCACTCCCAAATGAATGTCTAAGTTTTGATTATGTATCCAATAATCTAAAGAGAGAATTAAAACTACACATAGTTATACCTATTAGGTGTATGTGTGCAATGGTGCTCATTTTATGAATGAAACCTATAAGATTTTTAGATTTAAAAAATGGAAAATTTTACTTGAATTAGGTGATTTATACCTTGGATTAGGTATATTCCTTGTGATTTTTTTTTTTTGATTTGATAAGTTTAGATAAGTCACTTGAAATGTGCATAAGAGTATAGATGTTTATCTAATGAGTGTTAGATGATCTAATGGGATTATACCTATTATGTATTTATATGGGAGTCTTTGGGTAATTTATCATGACACCAAAATTATAAATGTATATGCCAAGTCTTCAAGAGTATTTGAATTTAAAAAATGATCATTGATTAGTGCATGGATAGTTTAAGTAGGGTTGGAGAAGACCATAATTCCTTAGGTGTCTGAATCTAATGGATTTGTCTGAGAAACAAGAATAATAATCTAATGATTTGGATATAATATGAGAAATATTATGAATATATTAAGAATAAACTATTTAGTTACTATAGGTTACTGATATAAAAATAGAAGGTTCAAACCCATAGAAACCATGTGGATATATGAGAAGGGTCTGCAAGAGCCATATGTGTATACACAAGTGATGTATGCTAAAGTAACTAATAATTTACTTTTCCAAGTGTATAATCCCATATTTTAGTGTTTACACCTGGGATATTTTAGGCTTCCCTTGAGATCATATGACACCTTATTGAAAAATATAAGCCCTTTTTGGAAAAATCAACTCAACTTGGTGTCACAACCCCATTTTATCATACATTACTTTCTTGGATTTTCATGTTGGTCAGATGGATGCTATTTAGTGTGACTAATTTTTTAACTATTAGTTATTTGATATAATTACTTATTCACTATTATTATTAGACATTTGGTGATAAGTTCCATTACTAAGATGTTGTGATGTGATCCTAATTTAATTTGGACATTTCATATTATCATGATGTTATTAAATTTAGTTCTTTTTAGAATCTATCATATTTGATATTTAATTCAATTTATAATTAATTTAATGTTTTTTAATTTATAATTCATCTAGTTAATATTGATTTATGAATTTATTCATTGTAGGGATAGGTTTTGTGAGCTAGGTTAATTATGGACATTGACAATAAAGGATATGAGGTGATGACTAGTTATTGACCAAATACTTGAGATTTTATTTCATCTTGATCTTTTATGTGCAACTCATTTCTTAGTTTATGCAAACTTAGTTAGTCTTATTTTGTTTAACTTATCTTTTCAAATTTACTTTCTTGTTTCACTTTCAAAAAAAGTTTTTTTATTTCTAAGCTTTGACTATGGAATGATGTTTTCTGTTTTAGTCTTCTTACATGCTATGTGACTCATTTACTATATCAATTTCTTACTTTGGAATCATTATACCAATCATGTATTTGAATTCACTTTGATTATATTAGATCTCATCTTAATTATTTTGTGTTGGGAATTTCAAAGAAGTTTGGTGGATGCATATGATTTATTTGCTTTAGTCATAGTTGCTGTTATGACTAGGAGTTTGACTTATGTTGGGGACAATGACTAGGTCATGGGGATTTCATTAGTTAATGGTTATTATCAGGACATTTGACCTTAGATAAATATTAGGTCATAATGACCCAATATTTGAGATCATTAATTTTATAATGGTTTTTAGACTTGGTTTTGGTGATTTTATATTTGTTTGGGATCAAGCGACCTAAACCCTAGTGATACACCATCAAAATAGAATTTAGGAGGCCATGAGATTTGGGTAGTCTATAAATTTATGGGTCATTAATTAATTTAATTTTTTATTGGGAACTAGTGGCTATCATGGAGAAAAATGGTTTTGTTTGTTGGCCACACCTATATACTTAGACAATGGAAATGGAGTTGTTGGTTTTCATTTTGGCAACATAAAAAGAGTTCACAAGAGCTTGGTCTAGCATAAGTTAGAAAGGTCATGAACAACTAAATTTTCAAGTTGGATATAAGTAAGTGTTGTTGTTATTGTTTTATTTTATTACTCTACCTATTTATTAAGTGGCCATTGCATGCTGGGTATAATGGGAAGTTGTAAGATTTCCCATTGACCCCACATTGCATATTAGATCCGTATTCAGACATAATTAAGTATGAAACCTGGTTGTGAACTTATTTTTACCACTCTGTGTTCTTTTATGTTGGATTTTTATGGACAAATCTTGGCTCTATTTGGTTTGTGCATAATGTTTTATACAATGTTGTGCATGCATATTATTTAGTATTTTATAGCTTGGTTTGATATTTAAATCTTTTGGTAAATGCAATAAACTCATAGTTTTGTTTTGGAACCAATGGGGTAGGTTTTTAAAGTTTTTATTTTAAAATGTTGTTGCCTAGAGGTTCACATTTTTTGTTGTAAACCTTGGGTTGTTATTTGTGAACCCTATTTTTCTTTTCATATATGAGTGTAAATGTTTTGATTCAAGTTTGAAAGACTCTTGACTAAGTTTTTATTGAAATTATTATGTGTTTTTATTATGAATCTTGTTGGAATCCTAAAATGGTCAAGATCAATTTTATTTGTAATTTATAGTAGTGTATTTTATCTTGCATCCAAGGAATTTTTATTTTTAGAACCTTGCATTTCTAGGGGTATTGATGTGTGGTGAAGTTGTGTTGCTTTATTATTTGGATCTTCCTTGGAGAAGTCATGAGGCTTGGATGAGTCAACTATTTGATAATGTTAATTAGGTCTAAGTTTATTATATTGTTCCATATTTTGATTAATGTGGTAAAAAAATTTATGTGCCAAAAATGGTGGTTGCCTTGTGTAATTTTGATCTTCATTTTCTACATGGATGCCAAATGAGGTCTAAATTTTTGAACTCCTCTTAGTGTCATATTGTTTTGGAAGACAATTGGAGAAATATGTAGGTATGGTTATTTTTAAAGCTATTAGATGTATTTGAATAAATTATAAGTCAAATTGGGGTTGATGGATCAATAATAAATTGATGATCTATGAAGGCCAATCTAAATTAGTTCCTGAGATGGACTATGACATGAAACTTATCATAGTGTCACCTTTCTTTAATGGCTTTCCTATTTCATTAAAAATCACTCTTTCTATCTCTTGAGTCTTGTGTAGTTATTTTTGTAACCTTAAGCTTATAATTTCTTGGTCAACTTGTCATTCTTCCACCTATCCCTGTTGCCTAGTTCCACATCCAACTGATGGATGGGGTGGTCTAGGGATACTAATGGATGGTATCATTGGGATGGAAGGTGGGTGTTTGTTTCTTATTTTTGGGAGTGTTTTCAAGTTGTGTTGGAACCTTCATTGAACTATCTTTCTGACTAGATTATTTTGAGTTATATACTGGGATGTAAAGTAAATGATTATAATATGAATATGAACATGTTCATTATTGTATGGAATAAATACTAGTTATTAGTTTATGATTCAGTTGGAGAGTTTTGAAATATGTTTTGAAACCAGATAATTATTATCTCTGAGTTATCATTAATTTTAGTAATGAGAAGAACATTCTTATATATCGTGTTCTTTTATAGACCTTACTTATAACATAAATATATTTATGTGAATAAATTATAAGTAGTTTCATGTTAATAGGAATATAATGCTATGATTTAAATTTCTAAATTAAATGACTTAGTGGTGAATTAAAAATAAGGATTATCTTGTGATGATGATCAAGTATATCATTCTTTACTACTTTCATTTGTGAAGTAAGCAAATGGTGAAGTGAATGAAGTTTACTTCAGTAGGTTTAATTATAATATTTTTATAAGAAATTTTCATTTATGTGGAAGTGTACAATTGTAGGCTTTGGGATATTATAATAATAGTTATATTTATATGTAATATGATTGAATTTTAAAAATATTGTGACCTAATTGTAGCAAGTTCTAATATGAACTTTATAAAATAAGCTGTTATATAAGAATTTATTATAGTATTGATTATGTCTCATAACAAAATATATTAGAGTAAAAGCATCTCTTAATTTCATATGTAATAATGGAATTATAATGACCATCTTAGCTAATTTATTATCTTGTTAAGGTAATGAATACCTTATATCACATAGATAATGTGTTTGGAAATGGTTAAGTTAATACCTTAGCTTGAGAGGTCAATAATTGAAATTATTCATATATACTACTTGTTATAAATTATCCTTTTGGAAATGAATTTTATTACAAATAGTAAGTTAATTAGTTAATTATGATTATATGAATGCTTACAATAATTATCATTATTTATATAATGATTGTAGAGTATAGATATGTGGTTTTAGACTATCCTTTTCCATGAAAGCAAGATAAATGAATGAATGTTTATAAATGATGCATTAGTTAGTCGATGCAACCTAAGCCTCTTGAATTTGAAGGTTTTTATTATGCAAATGATATAATGGTTTTTGAAACATCAATTGCTTGTTTATGGTGAATTATTGATATTCATCTTTGTTTAACATGTTAAACATGTAAGTGAACCATATGACCAACATGATATATGTATAATAAGTTATTAATATTATACCTTGCATATGATCTAGTTATTTCACTTGAGTAATTTGGTTTTGGATTTAACTAATTATATTATGAACATTTAGATGTGATTCAAAATGATGTGAGAACCACTTATGTGGTATTGCTAGTCAATGATAAGAATAGTTAATACACCTTTATTTTATTTGGATTACATTGATAAATATGTTGAATATAATTGATATGGAAAATAAATCCATGGTGCAATGATCCCTGTTATAGTCATGATTAAGTAATATAAGTAGGTAGAACTATTTGAAAGCAATAGCCTTATCACAAAATGCAATTTTGTAAGTGTTTTTAAATGCTATGCATTGTATTGATTTTGGAAATAATTATGAAGCTTAAATCTTATTGTTCATAGAATTATGTAAATCATTGAATGAGTAAGATTTGTATGATGATTATTCTATTGTGAATTGAAAATTTTCTACATTATATCAATGTGATACTACTCATTTTGTATCTAGTACTCTCAGTTTAGAGGTTATCTACTTTGAATGTCTGAGGTACAAATTATTTTACTATCAAGTTCAGGCATTTGGGTAAGGCTGAAGGTTGGTAAATTATCCTATAAAGAAGACCATAAAGGGAGTATATATATTGGAGTGTATGTTAAGTACACTGTCACACCCCAATATAAATATTAATTGGATAATTAACCTCCCAATAATATCCTTTAGGAATTTTAACATTAGCTAAGTATATATGTTTGTCATATCATAGTTATGTACTTTAATATGATTACATGAGTTGGTTGTTTTTAGATTATTAAGTTTTATTGAAGTTGTAACATATCTCAGTATTATAAACAAATTTGGGTTGTTACATTTTGGTATTAGATCCCAAGTTTTATGCTATAGGGAACTTTGGTAAAGAGTTTAGTGTTGTTTATCATCTAAGTTGTTGTTTATTTCACCTCAAGATGGTGAGAACAAGATCTAGTGGTGTTAATGAAAAAATATGGGTAATGACAACCCAATATAAGTAGAGGTAGAGGTAGAGGAAGAGGTAGAGGTCATGGACTCCAAAACCTTAATTAGGGAAGAGAGGAACCTCCCTTTAATAATGTTGGTATTAATGTTGATGAAATTAATGATAATGTTGCTATAGGAAATCCAAATTTTGACCAAAAGGAAGTAATCAATGGAATATTAACTACTCTTAATGCTATTCAATGCAATTTGGAAACCTAAGAATGCAAGTTGAATAACATTGAGGGTGTCTCACTAGGAAAGTCACCCTAGATAGATGAAGGGCAATATGGTAATTAAGTGATCCAAGAGATACCTTTAACCATGGTTAAACCTATCATTAAGTAAATTTTTTATTAGATAGATAAAATAAATATGTTTTTACATGTATCTAATAACCATAATTTTAAAATAAGTAAGGACCCACCATCAAAAAAAAAAAAAAACCTCCATGAGCTACAAAATAGAAGTCCATCATCTAAACTAACATAATATAATAGGAAAATAAAAATTAAGACAAAAGAGAATTAAAAAAAATCCCTAATAGAAACTGAGGTCTTTTTAAAATAATATTTCTCCTGTGATGCAACTTGTTCTATCTCCTTAGTCTTCACCAACAATAATTATTGGTTAATTCTACCTTGAGTTCATTTTTAGGGTCCTTATGAGAGAGCCTATTTAGACTTATTATAAGGGATTATGATGTTATTTTTAAAATTTTAAGTAGGCTAAGTGTCTTCAATATTTTCCTATACCATCTCAACATTGCTTTATTTCTCTAATAGAGGGAATTTATTTTCCTTTTCTTTGTCTAGTTTCTGATTAAGCTTAACAATTTCAGCATTTAGGTCATTCTAATCCTTGATGAGAGAGGCCCTGGCCCTCTCAATACCTTCCAATTTATCTATAAATACTCCTAGTTTCCTATTGTATTTTATGTTCATATCTACCATTCTAAAAGTTTCCATGCTCCTAGATACATCATCCTCTTTCTCAGATACGGTAATAGTTCTAGGATTTTTTTATTATGGAGGCAGGGGAAAAATTAGTGGGGCACTTGAAGGGAGACTTAAAGGAGATATAAAAGGGGAAAAAGGGATGGGAGAGGGCATGTATCCCTTTCTCTTTTTCTAGTAGACTAGATTCATCCTTAGAAGGGTCTTCAATTGGGGTGTCATCAACTGGGGTGTCTTCAGCCAGGGGGATAGGCTTCCCATGCATGGTTTGATCATATTAAAAAATAAAAATAATGAATCCATGGTGGATGATTTCATTCTAATCACTAATATAATAAGATAGGGTTGTGGATTTTAAGCATTTTAAAAGGTAGAAAGGCAGATTGATTTTATAACCATAAAAGTGATTGAGAAGCAAAAATTGGTGGGAAAAAATTAGTGTATACTTACCTTCAAGAGTTATATATTTAATTATCTATAAACATATATCCATCCAATGTTGGAAGAGATATTTCCATGGAAATCCATTCTTGTCTATCTTCAACACCACATCCATTCAAAAAAACTTTTGCATTAGCTCAAGTTTGTGGCTCTTATCCTTGAAAGCCTTCACCCCTTCACAATACATCCCAGTCACTTATCCAATGCTTTCTTCAATCACCAAAATATTCACACCCCTCATCCTAATAGTTCATTTATTCCATGTAAATACAAAATCCTTTGAGAGTTTCTCATTGTGTCCCTCAATCCTTTACATGAATTCAGTGAGGCCCCCTTTGCAAAGTTTCTTCCAAACCTTCTTGTTCCCTTGAACTTCAACACGTGAAATAGGTTCTAGGTAGTCCAAGTCACCCCATAATTAAGGAAATTAAAAACCTTCCACCACCTACTATTTTAGGTGAATAATCTGGTGATGTAACTGATGAATGGTTGTCTAACTTATAGAAATATTTTAATCTACATAATATGCCCCCAAATGTTAAGGCAAGGGTATAAACTTACCAACTGGTTGTAGCTAAAACTTGAGAATGGAACCACATCTATACTTTAGAGAGATATCAATCTTTGACCTTACCTGATATATTTTTGAAAATTAGTTTAGAAAGAGGTATTTTAATGCTAACTTCAAGGAACAAAAGATAACTAATTTTTAGTTATTAAAGCAAGAAAACATGACTTTGACCAAATATGAGAACAAATTCCTAAATTTATTGTGTCATGTGAATTACATGCATGATGAGGAGACCATATTTAGACTTGGAATGAAGGAAATATTGATGCATGATGTTAATATGATGAAAACAAAAACCTTGACTTCTACCATTGAATTTGTTCATAGGAAAAAGAGAGAAAAGTCTCAACAGAAAGTGAGACAAGATTTCAAACTAAATAGACAATATTATAAAGCTAAAAATATTTATCATTCACCAAGAATTTTAAGAAATATGATCATAACCACATATTTACTAGGATAAATAGTAGTTTAAATAATTTTAGGGGTAAAACATAAATTTTAAGAATCAGAACTCTCCTAAAATGGGTACTTTTAAAAAAAATCAATCCTAGGAAAATCAAAATATACCTACCATGGGGGCAAACATTATACTTTATCACCTAAAAACACTATTGTATCATGGGAATGTGGTGATAACCACTATTTTAAGGACTATGCTAAGTTAAAACTAGGGAAATTAACTAATCATAAGGTGTATACAACTGTGGATGATAGGAATGCTAATTTTTAGACCACCCCTATTGAAGTTAGTAGTACTTTAGTTTGTTTTTTAGTTTCAATTTTGATTGATTTTGGTGTAATGAATAATTTTATTTTTTGTTTGATTGCTAATAAATGTAAAATTAGTCTTGTTAGTCTGTGATAAGGATGAGAAGTCGAATTCAGTATAAGCAAAAGATTACTAATATTTTAATGCTCAGAGAAAATAAAGCTTAACTTGAGAGTTTTATCAACTAGAGTAAACCTATTTATAACATTGGATGCAAAAACATAAAGCCACATTGGATTTATGTAATGAAATGGTGCAATATTGTGATGACTTGGGAAAAAATGTTAAAATCCAATCTATTCATAAGTTTAAGGTACAAAATTTACTTTTTTCCCTATAGCTAAAAAAGGCTATACGAAAAGGATGAAAGCTCTATGCATTATAAATGTAAGAGATAAGTAAAGATAAGGAAAATATTTATCATAAGTTTCCATTTTTAATGAATTCTTAGGTGATTTTTCTAAGAAATTACTAGGACTTCCTCCTAGGCATGAATTTGACTTTGCTCTTGATGTTATGCTAGGAGATGCCCCTATATCTAAGGCTCCATATCATATAAATTTGGATGATTTTTAGGAACTACAAGTTAAATTGTAATAAATTTTAGGAAATGAGATCATAATACCAAGTGTGTCTTCTTGGGGTGCTCCTATTATGTTATAAATAAATATGGCATGCTTAGGTTGTGTGTTGACTATCACAAGCTTAACAGGGTCATAATTAATAATCATTATTATTTGACAAGGATAGGTGATTTGTTTGACCAAGTTAAGGGTGTAAAAATATTTTAAAAGATTAATTTGAGATCAGGTTACCATCAACTAAGAATTAAAGAAGAGGACATCCATAAGATAAATTTATTGTACTTGTTATGGTCATTACAAGTTCATGGTAATACCTTTTAGGTTGATAAATGCACTTGTTTCCTTTATGAATCTTATTAATAGTGTATTCAAGGATTATTTAGACATGTTTGTTTTTGTTTTGCTTTATGATATACTGATCTATTATAAGAATCCAACTGAGCATGAGAAACATTTGCGTTTGGTTTTACAAAGACTAAGGCAACATAAGCTTTATGGGAAGATTTATAAATTTGCCTTTTTCAAAACTAAAATACATTACTTGGGACATATTATTTATAAGGATGGCATTGCTATGGACCTAAAAAAGATAAAATATATTCAATGAACACCTACCCCTACAATCTTACATGAAGTAGGTAGCTTTATGGGATTGGTTGGGTAATATAAAAGGTTTGTAGAAAACTTCTCCAGATTAGCAAATACCATTACTTCTTTGTAACACAAAGGTAAGAAGTTCATGTGGACATCATAATGTGATGAAGATTTTTATAAGCTTAAAGAGCTACAACTATGCTTATTATTCTAGATCCTAATGGTAATTTTGAAATTTGGGTTAATGCCTCTTAAGAGGGTTTTGGTGGCATTCTTATGTAGGATGGCAAGTTAGTGTCTTATGAGTCACACAAGCTCAAGGAATATGAGAAAAAATATCCCACACATGATTTAGAGCTTGATGATATTGTGTATGATTTAAAATAGTGAAAACATTTTTGACTAGGTAAGCATTTCAAATTTAAATTTTATCATCATAGCTTGGAATACCTATTCACCCAAGATGATCTTAATACTCACCAACATAAATGGCTAGAATTTTTGAGAAATTTTGATATGGACATTGATTAAGTGAAAGGTAAGGAGAATCATGTTTCCAAAGCTCTTAGCTGACACATGTATCTGATTACCTTGTTTATTTTATAAGGTAATTTTAGAACTACTATTTTAAAATAATAACTTACTAATGATTTCTACCATGAAGTGAGTGTAGGATTGGTTAATGAGCTTGTAGCAAAGCAATTTTCTGATTATTTGGTTAAAAAGATGGCTTGTTAAGGCATAATAGCCAAATTTATGTGCCTAAGTCTAGCACATTACATAATTGTTTTTGAAATAATTACATATAACACCTCATTTTGCTCATCTATGTGTCGTAAAGATGACACATGAGCTAAAAAGTCATTATTTTTGGCGTGGTTTAAGGCATGATGTTGTTAAATTCATGGATAAATGTTTAGAGTGTCAACATGTGAAGATTGAACATTGTCACCCAAAAGGTTTGATTTATCCTCACTCAATTCCACAAGGTAAGTAGAATGTTATTTAAATTGATTTCATTGCTGGTTTGCCAAAATCATGTAGTAAGCATGATACTATTTTGGTTGTGATTGATAAATTCACAAAATTTGGCCATTTTATTACTATAATTCTAATTGATGATGATTTTATTTTTGTAAAACATTTTATGAAAGAAGTAATTTAGGTACATGGCATACCAAAAGTCATTATCATTGACAAAGATAAGTTTTTTACTTCAAGATTTTGGTAAACCTTAACTATAGTGTTTGGCACTTGATTAAATTTTAACTCCTCATACCACCTAGAAATGGATGGTGAAATGGAGAGACCTAATCAAGTGGTTGAGGACATGTTAATAATATATGTAATGGATCAAAAAATTAGGTTGAAAGATTTATTACATTTAGTAGAATTTGCATATAACAATGTTTATCATTCTATGATTAAAATGATTCTATTTGAGGCTCTCTATAGGCATAAATGTAGAACTCTTCTTGGTTGGGATAACCTAGAAAATAGGGCCATTTTTAGCCCTAATATTTTATAGGAGTATGATAATAAAATGACATTGATTCACCAAAGTCTAAATACTACTTCAGATAGGAAAAAGAGTTACACTAATTTAAAGATAACTTCTCATGAGTTTAATGTTGGAGAGAAAGTATTTCTATGTGTTAGACCATATAAAAGTTATATCAAGTTTGGGAAAACTTCTAAGTTGGCTCCTCATTTTGTTGGAACTTTTAAGATTTTGTATAGAATTAACCTTGTTACATATAGATTAGTCCTTCCTCATTCTCTATCTAAGATTGATGATGTTTTTCATGTGGCTTTATTAAGAAAACATGTACCTGATTCTTCCCATATTTTGGATTAGACAATTCTTCAGGGTTCAAATGAGGAAAAGATATAGTTGGAATTAGTGAGGATCCTATATCATCATAACATTAGACTATGAAATAGAAATATTTCACAAATTTTGGTTCAATGGGATCCATTGACTAAAAAGAATGCTACTTGGGAAGATGACCATATTATCCCTGGCTATTTTAGTCACCAAAATGGCTCTTCTTTATGAGGGGGATTATGTCATGAACCCATTTTTATCATATATTACTTTCTTAGATTTTCATGTTGGTCAGTTGGATACTATTTAGTGTGATTAAGTTTTTAACTTCTAGTTATTTGATATAGTTACTTATGCATTGTTATTATTAGACATTTGGTGATAAGTTCCATTATTGAGATGTTGTGATGTGATCTTGATTTATTTTGGACATTTCATATTGTCATGATATTAAATTCAATTATTTTCATAATCTACCATATTTGATATTGAATTTAGTTTAGAATTACTTTACTATATTTATTATTGAAGCCTCATCCAGATACTATTGATGTCCTACTTTAATGATTGTAGGGACAAGTTTTGTGAACTAGGTTGATTATGGACCTTGAAAATAGAGGATATAGGGTGATGATGAGTTGTCGACCAAATACTTGAGATTTTATTTCATCTTGATATTTTATGTGTAGTTAATTTATTAGTGTTATGTGGACTCAATTTAGTCTTATTTTGTTTAACTTATATTTTCAAATTCATTTATTTGATTCACTTTCAATAATTTCTTTTTTGAGCTTTGACTATGACATGATGTTTTTTGTCTTAGTCTTCTTATATGTTGTGTTATTTTTTTTGCTGTATTGATTTCTTGCTTGTCAATTGTTATACCAATCATGTCTTTGAGCTCACTTTGCTTATCTTGGATATCTTATTGGTTTTTATGTGTTGGAAATTTCAAATAGTTTTAGTGGATACACATGCTTTGTTTGCTTTAGTCATAGTGGGTATTATGAATAGGGTTTGACTTATGTTGGGGACCATGACTTGGTCATGGTATTTAATTAGTCAATGGTTATTATTGAGACATTTGAGCTTAGGGGAAGATTAGGTCATAATGACTAAATATCTGAGGTCATTGATCTTATAGTGGTTTTTAGACTTAGTTTTGGTCATTTTGTGTTTTATCAAGCTCAACTAACCCAAACCCTAACACCATGCTATAAATTTTTTGATAGAATTTAGGAGGCCATGAGATTTGGGTAATTTTTGAAGTTATGGGCCATTAATTAATTGCATTTTTCTTAGGTAATAGTGGCCATTATGGATAAAAATGGTTTTGTTTATTGATAATGGAAATGAAGGTGTTGGTGGTTTTCATTTTTACAACCCAAAAACATTTTGAGAGAGCTCAGTTTGGTGCAAGTTAGGACGGTCACAAACAACTACATTTGTGAGCTAGAAATAAGTAAGTGATGTTGTTTTAGTTTATTACTCTACTTGGTTATTAAGTGGCCATCACATAATGGGTGCCATAGAAAGTCATGAGACTTATCATTGACCCCACATTGCATATTGGAGATTTATTTAGACATGATTAAGTATGAAACTTGGTTGTTAACTTATTTATCCCATTGTGTGTTATTTTATGTTGGGTTTTTATTGAAAAAGATCATCTCTATTTGGTTTGTGCATAATGTTTTATAAAATATTGTGCATGTGTATTGTTTAATGCTTTCATAGATTAGTTCAATATATAAATCTTGTGGTAAATGTATTAAAATCATAATTTTGTTTTGGAATCAATTGGCTAGGGTTTCAAACTTTTTATTATAAAATGGTTTTACTTGGATGTGCATATTGTTTTGGGAAAAACCCTAGTTTTTTATTTATGAACCCTATTTTTATTTTCATATATGAGTGAGAATGTTTTGATTCAGGTTCAAAATAATCTTGACTAAGTTTTTAATGAAATTTTTATGTGTTTTTGTTATGAATCTTGTTGGAATCCTACATATGGCTGAGCTCAATTTTGTTTGTGAGTTGTAGCTATGAATTTTATCTTACATCCATTGAAGGTTTCTTTTTAGAACCCTATATTTTTAGGAGTATTGATGTGTGGTTAAGATGTGTTTCTTTATTATTTAGCTCTTCATTGGATAAGTCATGAGTCTCAAATGATTTTACTTTATGATAATTTTTAGTTGGGTCTAAGTTTATTTTATTGTTCTATATTTCAATTCACATGGTAAAGGATTCTGTTTGCCAGAAACGATGAATGCCTTACGTAATTTTGATCTTCATTTTCTTACATGGATGTCAAATGAGGTTTGAGTTTTTGAAATCCTATTAGTGTCATCTTGTTTTTTAATATAGTTGGAGAAATATGTAGGTATGATTGTTTGCAATTCCATTTGATATACTAAAGAATAAATTGGATTGGGGTTGATGGATCAACAAAAAATTGATGATACATGAAGGCCAATCTAAATTAGTTAATAATATGGAATATGACATGAAAATTAATCATAGTTACACCTTTATTTAATGGATTTTCTATTTCATTAAAAAATATTCTCTCTCTTGAGTCTTGTGTAGTGATTTTTGTCACCTTAAGCTCATGATTTCTTGATCAACTCATCATTATTCCACATATACCCATTGGATAGTACCATATCCAACTAATCAGGTGGTATAGGGTCACTAATGGATGGAATCATTGGGATGGAAGGGTGGGTGTTTGTTTATTATTTATAGGATTATTTTTGAGTTGCATCATATTTTTCATTAAACTAGCTTATTTTTGAGTTATATGTCTGGGTTGTAAAACAAATGATTCTAGTATGAATAGAATCATGTTCATTCTTGTATGGAATAAATACTCATTATTAGTTTATGATTTAGTTGGAGAGTTTTGAAATATGTTTTGAAACATGATACTTATTATCTTTGAATTATTATTAATTTAAGTAATGAGAAGAACATTCTTATATATCTTATTATTTATAGACCTTACTTATGACATAAATATATTTATGTGAATAAGTTCTAAGTATTTTAGTGCTAATAGGAGCATAGTGCTATGGTTTTAATATCTAACTTAAGTGACTTAGTGGTGAATTCAAAATAAGGTTTGTCTTGTGATGATGATCAAGTATATCAGTCTTTACTACTTCAGTTTGGGAAGTAAGCAAATGGTGAAGTGAATGAAGTTTCTTTCAATAAGTTTAATTATAATATTTTTATAATAAATTTTCATTTATGAGGAAGTGTATAATTTTAGGCTTTGGGAGATTAACATAATACTTATTTTGCTAATAGTTATATTTTTGTGCATTATGATTTCATTAGAAATATATTGTGACCTAATTATAGCAAGTTCTAATATGAAATTTATATAATAACATGTTATATAATAATCTAGTTTAGTATTGATTATATCTCATAACAAAATATATTAGAGTAAAATCATCTCTTGAAGTCATATGGAATAGTGGAATTATAGTGATTGTCTTAGCTAATTTATTAGCTTTTTAAGGTAATTAATACTTTATCACATAGAAAATGTGTTGAGAAATGGTTACGTTAATCCTTTGGCTTGAGAGGTCAATAATTTAAAAAATTATTATATACTAATTTTTATAAATAATCCTTTTGGAAAATAATTCTATTTCAAATACTAAGCTAATTATTTAAGTATGATTATATGAATGATTACAATAATTGTCATTATTTAAATAATGCATGTGGAGTATAGATATGTGATTTTAGATTATCCTTTTCTATGAAGGCAAGATAAATGAATGAATGTTTATAATTGATGCATTAGTTAGTTGATAAAACCTAAGCCTCTTGAATTTGATGTTTTTTCTCATAAAAACGATAAGCATGGTTGTTGAGCATCAATTGATTGTTTATGATGAATTATTGATATCCATATTTGTTTAACATGTTAAACATGAAAGTGAACCATATGACCAACATGATATAAGTATAATAAGTTGTTACTATGATATGATGTGAATGGTCAGGATATTTCACTTAAGTATTTTGGTTTTGGATTTAACTAATTATGTTATGAACATTTAGATGTGATTCAAAATGACATAAAAACCACTTATATGGTAATAATTGTCAATGATAAGAACAATTAATACACCTTTATTTTATTTGGATTACATTAAAAAATATGTTGAAAATAATTGATATAGAAAATAAATCCATAGTGTAGTAATCCCAACTATAATCATGATTAAGTGATATAACTGGGTAGAACTATTTGAAAGAAATAGCCTTATCATGACATGTAAGTTTGGAAGTGTTTTAAAATGCTATGAATTGTATTAATTTTGGAAATAATTATGAAGATTAAGTATTTTTATTCATATAATTATGTATATCATTTAATGAGTAAGCTTAGTATGATGATTCTTCTATTATGAATTGAAATATTTTTACATTATCTCGATGTGATACCACTCATTATTTGTCCAGTAATCTCATTTTGAAGGTGAGATAATTTCAATGGTCAAGGTAAATTTTTTTTTATGTCAATTTCAGGGATTTGAGTAAGGCTAAAAGTTGGTAAATGGTCATATTAGGAAGACCATATATGGATAATATAAATTGGAATGTTTGAGTGTAAGTTAAGTACACTGACACACCCTAATCTACATATTACTTATATAATTAACTTCATAATAATATCCTTTAGGAATTTATAACCTTATCCAAGTACCCATGTCTATCATAACATAGTTATGGACTTCATTACATTTACACAAGTTAATTATTTTTAAGTTGTTAAGTTTTATCAAAGTTGTAGCTTATCTCGGTACTATAATTTTTTTTGGGTTGTTACACTTGGAAATAGATTCTAATAGTGTCTTAAATTATAAATCTAGACCCTTTGATTGGTTAGATTCACCCAAGGTATAATGTTAACACCATTGAGTACATGAGTATGTTATTCTATTCTAGACCACATTATAATCTTTTCCACATTAAAAATGAGTCTAAACTGATATTGTGGTATCCATGAGGCATAGTAGTCTCATGAGGGTCATGTAGGCCACCTAGGTCATAATGGGTTAGTTGGTCGAGGTGAGGTCAACATGGACATTATGAAAACTATGTTACCATATGTACATTTTTAACTATACATAATTATCTACATAGTGTGTGTTAGTTGATGCATGAAGCATCACAAGTAACTTTGTCTAATAATTTCACATTTTGAAAAAACAAATTGACATGCATTTGTATATTTTATTCATATAAAATTATGGGAACAACACTTGGTATCATTACAAACTATTCCACAATGAGCTAATTATTGCTAGTATTTTATGGTATGCATCATTTTGGAGGCATGCATAATAGATAAGATGAGTTTTCTAAGACCTTGATGGACATGGGAACATTAAATATTTAGGCCAAACAATAAATTCTTGATGTTCACTTGCTGGTCAGAGAGATATCCAAGAGACTTTCCATGGTTTCCACTAGAGAGATAGAGATGATGGGGTAGCTTATGAGAGGTTCTTCCACACAAACATTATTTTTAAGATTCTCACCCACTAGGGAAAATATAATAGGACCTCATCATAGGCCTTGAATGAATTTATCCTTTGATCCTTTTCTAGTTTATTTTTGAACTTAGTATAAGGGATTGACACTTGATTATGGCTTATTTTTTGGTCTTTACACCTAAGATACCTACACCAAGACTCATTGGAAATTCATCTACATAATAGAGTAGTTAGGGTTTGGTGAAGGCATGGAATAGAGACTTCATCCAGGTATTGGGAGGAAAAATAGGTGTTGAGCAATGGGGATTTTAAAATCATGAGTCATATATTATGGGATATGCTTGCAATATTTCCCCATCACCTTAGGAATACACATCATAACCTTTAAGACCTTAGACATAGATTTATGAATAGATTGTCCTTGGTATCTTAAGACCAATATGGTTGGTCATGACTGGAACTTAGGGTTTTAATTGACTTAGGGTTAATAGAGACCTTTTTGAGTTTAGTGATCACCTCTTTTTGCACAAACTTAACCTTGATACTAAAATATAGTATGCAAGGGAAATTATAGATGGTTCCATCACCATGAGTGATAAATTTGGGGATGGATAGAGAAAAATTATTATTGATACCATACCATTCCACTTAGTTTAATTTTTCTTACCTTGTGAGTTAGTTCTATGTATAATTTTGGCTTCACTTTTTCTATTTGTTGGGAGGGTGATCTTGATTAGACCATAGAGGGATATGGAAACTTTGGGGATGTGTTTTTTATATATAATAGACAAATATCCTTTTTAAAATTTACATGTATTTCCACTTTACAACCTAGTGGAGTGAAAAGGAGTGTTAAAATATATTATAATCACCTTTTGTTATTGGACCAATGTTGTCATAAAGAAGGCCTTTTTAGGAGACATTATGGATCACATTTTTTTGAACTTTGATCATGGTGAGTGGTCCTTGTCTCCTTTTAGTAATTATTTATGACTTTTTTGTGGACCCAATATTGAGTGAGATTCTATTAGACTTAGTCATTAGTGAAGGTTGGAATTTGGCACTAAGCAGGTTTGATCATTGACTGAATTAAGTCATGACTATATTAGATATGTGTTATTTCCTCTTGATTTTTTTTTTATTACCTTAGGATTATGGATCAATTTTGGGTGTTGATATCTAAGTAGGCATGGTAATTAACCCCTTGATGTAATGCCCAATTTATTGATATGCATTACATTTTGACAACCCTTTGTGTTGAGCTAATGGTGCTTTGAAAAAGACCTTATTGGTAGGGATCCTCATCAGGGACATGTTATTTCCCTTTACTCAATAATTTTAGGACTAGGCTCCTAGTTGTGGAACATCATGTCTAGATGGATTTATCCAAGGTAGGAGTTCCATTGAGCATAGTAATTTTTACCCTTGTCTCCTAGTAGTGTAGCATTATGTCATGATGGTGATAACTAGTAGAGTGGGATATCTATGATATAGGATAATGGTGATGTTATGGAAATTATAGTAGAGTTAGTAGTATAATTTTATCCTTAATTAGGTATGCCTTCACCTTCAACTAAATGTGATTTATGATATACATGTGTTATTACCCTTGTTTCATGATTTTATTATTACCTAGAGCATACATATTGGATTAGATTATGACATCCAGTATTTAGAGGTGTTCCATTCTATTACATTGATCATTGCTTCCTATAAACTAGTTTTATGTTATACCAATGCATGCAACTTCTTGTGAAATTCAATACCCTACTTGGAAGTTATTTTTGTTCCTTGGGGCTTGTAGTGCCTCATTTCAAGAACCATAACCTACCATTTTTGTTGTGTGTGATGATAATTATATTATTTGGTATTTTGACATAGCCAAAATAACTCAGGGGGAGGGAGATTTAGGTAATTTCTACCTCTCTTTAAAGGATATTTATGAGACCTCCCCAAAGTTTATTCTACCTAGTCTAGGCGAATTAATCTTCACTGAATGGATCATTGTGACCATTCCATTTTAAGGGGCATGTGTTGGTACCAGAATAATTTAGAGAGATCATAATAATTTTAGTTTTATAGGGATTACTACCTATTAAAATTAGTAATTATATTTAACATGAAAATACATAGATGATTCAAACATTTTTATTGCACACATAAATACAATAGTGTCATAGTAGTAGTAAACAAAGATTAAAATTCATGATAAGCATTAATAAAATATTTAGATTGAATTCATTGATAACTAAGATATGAACTATCAAACTCATTAAAAAATGCAAAATAAAGGAGGGAAAAAGAGGGAAAAGGGTCTTACTACCATGTGTAGATGATATTTATAGATTACATAAAACCTCAGTCTTGTGCACTTGGAAAACTCAGACCTTGGCTATTACTATTAGTTTTGGACCTTTCCCACTTTCAAAATTATTGAATTTTATTTATATTTTGCCACTTGGCCTATATCTTGGTCTAACCAATTTATGTTGATGACCCAAACCTTCTATCTTTCCCAAAATTCTTAAACATACTTATCTTCCACCTTTCCAAGTTTGAAGCCTATCTACTTTCATTTTCCATGAACACTAGCGTCATGGATAGATACATGCATTGACATAGGTGTCCTACTATGATGCAAGTGTGTAGTGCCCTAAAGTCATATAATTTATAGATGAAACATATTCTAATGGATAGCGTAAGTGATTAAATGCAAGATATGTCTCGATAAGAGTGTTATATATTTACAATCACTCCTCATTCATTATTCACCTAGAATACACCTAGAACAAACCAAGGCAAATTATCAAAGCATTCAATCAAGTACTCAATAAAGTAAAGATTCCCTATTTTCTCCTATTTTTATATTAGTCAAAGGGATAACACTTACGTATGTCTAAAGTACTAAAGGATCAACTTAAGATATTGATTTTACAAGTTACAAGATAGGTCACTATTGAAATTGCTTTCCATATATTGTATGATTCACACATAAGATAACACATAGGGTAGAACTACATCAATATGAGGCCCTCTTCATAGTATTAGATATGTAGGAAGTGATCATTGATAGAGATATATTTTGGGTTAGCTCGATACCATGTGTCCACTAACCCATTTTTCCAAAGGTCACTGTAAAGATGAAGAACTAGGGTTTTTCAATTTCATGAGGAGAGACAATCCATGAACCAAATCTAAATGCACCAGAGTGAAGGCGAAGACAAGCCTAAAAGCATCTAGGTGGTCACATCCTTTTTTATAATGTATTACATATAAGACACCTACACAAGGTTTAGAAAGTAGAGTCAATGTAACCATCATTGGATGATGCTAGTATCTACAACTTTAGAAGCACCCAAATCAGAATCTAGAAATTATTTTAGAATCCTCTTCTATTCTACTTCTTACATGTACCAAATATAGAACTATGTTAGCATCATAACCAACTAAGTACATTATTTCTTTGTCATTTCCATATCTAGTATAACTATACTTACTATTTTTATCATATCTTAGTTTAATGAATTTAACATATGTTATATCTGAGTCTAGCATTTAATTGGCCTACTATAGAGATAGTTTATCACCCTTGTAAACCTAGGCTATCTCTATCTCCTTTCACCCTAGATTACCTAGTATGGACTTTTAAGGTTAAACATTTAGTGAACCCAACCTTTGAACATCATTTTTACCTAAATATACCATTTAGGATGTTTCTTACCTACTTTACCCTAACCTTTGTGTTCTTTATATCTCTCATCATGGATGATAACAATTAATTTGATGACTATGATTATGAAACTCTCCAAATTAATTTTAAGGAGTGAAAATGGATTCCTCTTGTGTTATTATAATTGCTAAAGCCTCAAATATAAAATCTTTGAATGGTGGTAGCTAACATCCCTCTAATAAAGTTCACGTTCTCACCATTTCAAGAGATGATTTGATCTATCTTAAGGAAGATAAATAACATTTAATCATATTTCCTACATTGTCATCATATGATTTTGGTCTTTGATATTTGATAAAATATGGATACAAAGGCTAAGGATTGGGTAAACATGAACAAGCTATAACCCACACTATATATCTTTAATATAATACAAATTGGTAAGTCTTGGACTTTTTAGAAAAATACATGAGTCACAAATAAGGCAAGTCATCTAATCAGGCCTTTAATGCAAATTAACCCACAAAAATGGTTGCATATGACCAAGATGATCCATCATATGATCATCTAAAGTTATAATAAATGCATATGTAAATTATGACTAATTTAAAAACTAATTGTAAAGGAGTGCACTAAATTCTTCCAATGGTCCAATATTTTCAAATGATATACCAAAAGTACCAAAATTTAGAGATGTAATAACATTATTAAAATATTCTAAATTTATTGATCATGAACTTGAACTTGTTATTCTTGAGGATGTGATACTCATATGCTTTGATTAAAAAAAGGTGGTGGGTTGAAACCTATGATAACACCTATGACAAACACCATTGTTACCATGGAATATCTTATTTATATGATAAACACTATTAGGTATCTTTAAACATAGGTTTCTATAATTCAAATGCAAATGGATTTCCATAATACTAATGTAAATGTGAATGCATTTAACAATCAACTTCTTGCACAATTTATACTTGAATATCTTTATCCATAAGATTTTGAACTACCAGATTTACTTCTCTTTTTGAGTCATAATGATACCTAGCATTTAGACCCTCAAATTTAAATGTAATTTATTTTTAGTAAAGGTATTTCTCTTCCATTAAAATAAATAATATTACATAAACAATATGAGTCATTTACACATTTATATGTATATATGCATAGATATGATTCATTCATCCTTACTCATCCAAAGGAGCTTAACATATCCCCTTATAAGTACCAAAGTTTTATTCCTCACACAAAGGAGGGAGATGAATTACCAAATTAAAATTATGAAAAAATGTGGAGTCACTAATATTTACATGGGTGTTCAATAAGGGTTACTCAAAATGGGACCACTCCAAGGTCTGCATACTATGCAAAAACCCCATGGTGAACAACACAAAAAGCATCCACATCAATAAGATTTAACAATTACAATATTCATGGGTGGTGATTATTTTTGTAATAACCATATTGATCCTACACAAATGAAAACTACTTTTAATGTAAGATGTTTACAACAAATTGGCTTTGATCTAAAAAACTTAAAAAATAAAGGAGGTTGGAAAGACTCCTTGGGCAACATAATAATACCAATTGTTTGTGGTCCTAAAGTAATTCAAACATGGGTTAGGATTATCCCTACCAAAATATCCATATGAATTTACACTAGAAACTCTTTGGTTATACTAAATGGAAGCAAAAATTGATCCAAATCAACAAGGTATTTCATTTTCTCATGAAGGTAAATTGATCCATATTCCAAATGATAACATTAATTTATACTACACATGTAAATAATGAGGAAGAATATGTTATGTACCTTTTCAATGTAAAAAATTCCAAAGATCCAACTTAAGGTTGAAAAGTTTCACATATTTAAAAAATACCAAAAAAATAAAAAAACTTAAAAAAATACAAAAATATTTTTAGCATAAACATACTCTATTGGATCTTTGACATCTGTGTTAGTTCCATGTTGATGGATAGAATATCAATAATTCTAATTACACATGTGTGTCATGATTCTACTTGAGTGTGATACAGGCATGCACATATAAATTATCTATTCATATTTCATATGTTAGGCCTTCCCTATACTCATGTCATGTGCACATTGGGGGCATTCACTTCTTTGATAATAATACTAATAGGTTATATGGTTTAAGGATCATTTTTCATTATCATGTTTTAGATTATACATACTTACACATGTATTTATCCATGATTATATCTCTCATAAGGTACTTTATATGTTATACACTTGACCTTTTTTTCTAACACATTTGATCCATAGGCTACTATGATATGTTTATGTTAGTTGCTTATATTTTCATTTATGCACTTCTTTGAGTGCTTTACCTTAATATTGTATTACTTATTCAAGCATTTAAATATGCTACTTTATTTGTGGCTCTTATGCTTATGTGCGATTTATTTAATATTTTAACATGTCATTATTTGTTGTATGAACATTTAAATATGACATTATTATTTTTTTAGATATTGGACTAAGTCATGTCTCTTTGATTGTGCAACATTTGAACATGCCCCTTGTTTGTGGTTTCCTAAGACCATTATAAGTTGAATTGATTTTGAGTGTTCTTGTGTGTATGATTTTTTGATTATTGAGCTTGTATTGCTACTATCTCAATGTTTCCATGATATTTATCATGTATCTTAGGCATTTATATGATCACATTGTGCTATGCACTTCAACGATACATTTACCTAAACATGATCTTCTATATGCTACATGGTTCCATTCATAGATTATACAATTATCTTACCCTTTTAAGGTAAGGAAAATACCAATTTATATTCTTCCCTCACCTCAAAGAGGGGCATATTAGTGGGGGCATGCCATAGAGGCATGTTCTTCACACTTAATCATATTTGGCATAGTTTTTAGATTTAGTGGGGGAATGTTTTGGAAGCATGTTATCCACCCTTATTTAGTATCCAAAACACCTAGATTTACTAGGGGCATGCTTTATAAACATGTTCTCTACACTTATCCAATATTTCAAATAGTTTTTAGATTTCATGGGGACATGCTTTGAAACATGTTCTCAACACTTATTCAATATTTGACACACCTAGATTTAGTGGGGGCATGTTTTGGAAACATGTCCTCCACATTGGCACATATTTTTTTATGTTTCTCCTTATATAATGGGGGAATGATTTGGAAGCATATTATTCACATTTAACACATTTTATGAATTAGTCAAAGCACACAATTACATGATTCAGATTCACAATTGTGGTAAAATTCTATATATTGGTACTATTATTATACATAGTTTCAACATGAGACATATCTAAGGTGCATATGCTATGCAACATGTGAACAATATTAGAATATCTAAATCAGTTTTAGATTTTAAAAAATTATTAGGGACTATCATAACCCACTAGGATGACTTTTATAGACTATATTGAGCCAATCTACTATAGTAATTAGTTCAATTTTTGATATGATTGAGATTATCAAATCACTCAATCTTGCCAAGTTTTTAGGTTGGAATTGATTGTATTATCTAACCTCAAAAATTTTATAGTATGAGTCGACTTGGTCTAGTTATGTTCAATAGGTTATAAGTATGACTTGGTTTCACAATTAATCTAATCTAAACTACTGGGTGATAACTCACCTTTTCTCCAAGGTTGGGGGCATGTGCCTTCCAATCTCTCTGTCTCCTTAGATATATGCACTTTTTAAATATATATATATATATTCTCAATCTTAGTTTTATGTTTTAAAATGATAGATCTTTTCAAATAAACTTTACAATTGGCAAGGAACTTACATTGATGCACATATGTACTCCTAAACCTTGATTTTTAAATTTAAATACTTTTAATATTTTCAATTTCATATTATATGCACTAATTATATACTGTAACATGCTCTTTGTTGCAATTCAATAACCAATAAAACACTTAAGTTGGACTCAAGTAAAGGCAAGATGTGTTATACACACCTAGGTATGTATTTATTATCCTTTAAACTAATAATTTCATTACTATATTAAAAGGGGGGAAATGTATATGATATTTATGGATTATATAGCACCTTAGTCTTGTACACTTGTAAAACTTATAACTTAGTCGTTCTTCATAATTTTGAACCTTTCCTACTTTCATAAGTATCACATCTATTTATATTATGTCCCTTGTCATATCTCTTAGTTTAAAAAATCTTATGTTAATGACCCAGAACTTCCATCTTGCCTATAATGCTTAAAACTTGTTTATCTTCCACCTTTACAAGTTTTAAGTCTATACCTACTTTCCTATTCCATGAACGCTAGCATCCTAGATAGTAAGATGCATTGACATATGTGTCCTACTTTGACACAAGTGTCTAGTGCCCTAAAGTCATTTAATTTGAAAATGAAATGTATCCTAAAGGTCATCCTAAGTGATTTAATGTGATATATGTATCGATAGGAGTGGTATATATTCATAAGCACTCCTCATTCATTCTTCACCTAGCATACACCTAAAACAAACCAAGAAAACTTATCAAAGCATTTAATCAAGAATTAAATAAAGTAAAACTTACATATTTTCATATCAATCATAGCAATAACACATACATAGGTCTGAAGTAATAAAGGAGTAGCCTAAGAGCCTAATTTTCCAAATTACAAGCTAGGTCATTATTATACTTGGTTTTTGCATATTGCAAGATTCACACACAATCCAACACATAGGGGAGAACTACATTACTCCAAGGCCCTATTCATAGTATTGGATATGTAGGAAATACCCATTCATAAAGGGTATTTGGGGTTAGTTCGACACTGTGTGCCAACTAATCCATTTTTCTGAAGGTCACTATGATGATGAAGAGCTAGGGTTTTACAATTTCATGAGGAGTGATAGTTCATGACCTAGATCTAAATGTGTCAAAGTGAAAGAGAAGACAAACCCAAAAGCATTCAGGTTTTCACATCCTTTTTTAATAGGTATTATGTACATGACACATGTGTTAAGTTTAGATTGTAACATTGATATAGCCATCCTATGATGACATTAGTGTCCATGGATCTAGAGGCACCCAAATCAGAATCTAATGAATATTTTAGATACATCTTCTAGTTTGTTTCTTGCCTGTTCTAGATCTATAATCATGTTAGCATCAGAACCAACTAAGTACATTATTTATTTGTCATTTCCATATCTAGCATATTTGTACTTACTATTTTTATCTTATCTTAATTTAATGAATTCAACATATGTTAGATTTGAGTTCAACATGTAATTGGCCTACTATATAGATAATTTATCACCCTTGTACCCTAGGATATCTCTATCCCCTTTAACCCTAGATTACCTAATTTAAAATTTTAGGGTTAAACACCATGAAGGTAAAGTTGAAGTGTTTGAATGAGCAAATCCCATGAAACCAGTCCTTAATTGAGCCAAACCTAATACAACAACAACTAGAAGGATGGTACAAGAGTCTAAGGGGCAGTTTAATGGGAGGAGGAAAGAGAATAAACACTATAATAAATACATAGGAAATAACCACCAAGGAGGGAAAAAATTAGTGTCTATTTATATCCAAATGGTTATAAGTAGTTTTTTTTTAATTTAAAAAATGATTAATTCTACAAAAATATATATAGGTCAAATAGCCTCCATTTTATACAATTTCACAGTTTGGGACATAGATTCACCTTATAGATTATACTCAATCTTATTTTGGGACATAGATTCACCAAAGTTACTATACATGTATGGGTCTGATTCCCCAGAAAATTATATGAGACATGTATAGGTTAATCTGGAGTCATTAGGTATATACACACACACACACACACACACACACACACATATATTATATGTATATGTGTGACACATATACATATAATTAATATATATATATATATATATATATATATATATATATATATATATATATATTAATTATATGTATGTATATAAATAATAAGGACCACATAGGACATAATAAACTTAAGGTAATAATTATATTTATTCTATGAAAATATTTTGAATATTCTTTGGTGCCATGTGTTCTTCCTTCTATATGGTTTTAATAAATTAAAAACTTAATAATAAATAATTTTTAAACCTAATGTTTATTTTATTTGTAGCATTGAATGTGGTGCAGGTAGAATTAAAGCTATGGGGATTGAGGTTTAGATCTTTCCCTATTTTTTAGTGAGTTGGCACCAACATATTGAGGGGCCCAAGGAAAAATTTAATTTTAGTCCAACACATCACTTTCAAGATTAATGGAAGTTACTCAAATACCTATGTGATGGTTTCTCTATTTTTATTGTCATTTATGCAAGCTCTTGGAAGAAGTGAAGCTTTCATAAACAAAATATTAGGACAAAAGGTTGGAAAAAAAGGTGCAAATGATTTCTAAGTTGGTTTCCTTATGATTGCAATTGTAAAGTATGGATTTGTGTTTATTTTATTCTAAAGGTTGAGAGAAGTTATTTGCATACTGAGTCTGATGTCTTAAAATTGATAAATATAATGTTAAGTTCCTTAAAAATCATTTCTTTAAATATATTTGATGATTGTTTCTCAAAATTTTTAGTCATTGATGTAAGCTATTGGCAAAAGTGAAGATCTAACTGTCTAAAGATTGGGATGAGAGGTTGGAAATGAAGGTTTAGATATTTTCTAGTTGGATTTATTATGATTATAACTGCAAAGTATGAATTTGTGTTTTTTTATTCTGAATACTAAGTAGTTGTTTACATGCATAATCATCTAGCTTGAAATGAATACATATAATGATAAGTTCCTTAAAAATTATTTATTTAAAGATATTTCCCAATGGTTTCTCAATTTTTCTATTCATTGATGCAAGCTATTGGCAGAAGCAAAGCTTTGGCAGTCAAAAGATTGGGATGAGGTGTAGATAATTTCTAAGCTAGTTTTCTTATGATTGCAAATACAAGGTATGGATTTGTGTTTGTTTTATTCTGAAGACTGAGAGTAGTTATTTTCATTCACAATCATCTATTTTGAAATGAATAAATATAATTATAAGTTACATGAAAAGTATTTCTTTAAATATATTTACTAAAAATACTGTGCATGTTGATTTTCTTGGAAATTTCATGTATATCTGCAAAATTTTTTCCTAAACTCAAAATATGTGAAATGGGTATTTTAAGGTTAGTTATATATATGGTTGAAATTATCACAAGGTTTTATTGTGTTTATTCATTTTTTCCTTTGTGCATTGTTTAAAATAAGTATCTTGCATGCCATTATTTCTTAGAGCAAATCAATTTCTTGTTTGTTTAAAATTAGTATGTGTTAAAAACCAACCAAATAATATACTAAAATGAGTCTAGAAAATATTGTGACATAAAATTAGAGTATAGAGTATAAATAATAAACCAACTATGGGGCCATAAGGCAAGAAAACTATGAAAAGAGAAGATGACACAACTAAAAAAAATTGAGTATTACGGTAAGATCATGTGTAGTACTTAGTATAAATTAATTATAGACCTCTGTAAGTCTCTCAAAAGACTAAACTAAGTTGACCATTAAATTATTATATTTGACATTGAATTATGAGTATGTTAGTTTATTGTTTTAGTTGCTCTTAGTTATAATAATGATTATATTTATCTTTTCATTGTTCTATTTTCATTGATAATTTTTTTTATAGCATTAAAAATATTTCCTTCAAGAGAATACCTCTTCTATAAGCTTTAATTTCTTGGATAGGTTAGATTATATTATTTGAAATCTAATTCACATATACATATATTTGATATTTAAGATATTTAATTAGTGCATCATTCATTATTATTCCCAAAATTTATAAAAACCCTTATGCACATATTAGAAACATTTGTTGCCTCATAGAATCAATGTTATTCTATAGAAATAAAAATAAAGATACAAAGTGCATCAAAAAAATCATTAAGAAATTGTAGCATGTCCTTATAAATTTATGTTATCCCTATTTTCATGTTCTAAATTTACAAGTGAGTCATGGTTTTATTCAAGTTTTAAATTATAAATTTATAGATTGTGTAGATTTAGATTATATCTAAGATATCATTTTTAAATGGATATTTTGGTAGTTCACTTTTTAGATTTTTTTATAAAAATGTGTTGGTATCATTACTTATTTTTAGGTGCTAACTTTCAAGCTACCAATGCAAAATTTAATTCAATAAGTGGAATAGTGATTTTATCCTTGATGGGAGTGCTTTGCATTGATGATTCATAAAGTTAACATTGAAAGGATTTTGATTTGTAGAATGTCTAATCCTGATTAGAGGGATAAGAAATTAACATGGGGTTCATTGAAAGGAAATACCTTTTTGTCATATTTTGATAAACATCAACCAGAACTGAACATTCTTTATCATGATCAAGATCATGTTTAATAAGGTTTTGATTAGTTTTAATTAGTGAATGCAAGTAAAAATGTCAATGATCATGACACATATGATTTAAGACAATATAGTTTTAAAAGTGTTGATGATTCAACCTCACAAGTAGTTCATAAAATGCTCATAGTTTCAAAAAAAGGAAGTTAGGTGAATGAAAAATTTCAAGGAGTTTTCTAGCTAAATGATTTTATAAATATACTTTCATTGAACCTATTCTGAGTGAAGACACTAATGAGCCACCAAAAGAGTGTAGATGAAAGATATGTATTTGGAAATTGGGGAGGGATAAATGCTTGTAGCTAAAACTAGATACCATAGAGAAGTATGTGGTAAAGTGTACAAAAATAAAATTATAAATGGAGAGGATAAATTAGTGATGCAATGGAGAAAAAAATAAGAGTCTCTTCATGTTAGGTATGTGAGTGAATATGATTAATTCCTAAAAAAACAACAAAATCTTCATGCAGGTGGAAGAAACATTGTAGCTTTGTTTGGAAAAATGATGGGAATCAATGAAATGTCAAAGATTGTACAACTTTGTGTTATTTTTAAAATTCAACCAATGACTGATTATCTAAGATATAAGAACATGCTATAATTTTTTAGTGTCCTAAACTTTCTAAATACTCATTGGTTAGTTACTAGTGGTTGGGAATGGGCTAATTATCTTGATGAATAGAAAATGAGGATATTCAAGAGAAGATAAGTCTTTCAAGATACATAGAATTATCATTTAATGAAATTACAACCATTGATAACACTTATTGGGTGTGTATGCATTTTTACACTGTTGTAAATCATGTTTATCAGCCTCATTTTCTTTTCATTCATAAAATGAAATAAAATGTAACTTCTCAAAACCTTTTGGAACTAGTCAAGAATAATTTGAAAGAGGTTGGTGGCATTGATGATTTTTCAATTGTAAGAAAGATTGTTTGTGTAGGGGAATATAGAGAATTGGTTATAAAAGGTCAAATAAGTGGTCTTTGTCTAAGGATACAAACTTATTAAACACCATATATTATTGGTATTCATTACATGACACATAAAATGAATTTGGCATTCAAAATTGTGAGCAATTTTACATTAGTTTCAAAAGTTAAAGATATTATTCATGAAATCAATTATTATTTTTGTATAACTATAAAAATATTTTTATAATTTCAATTTTTTTTTGAAGGTTTAACATAAAGAAATAAGCCACTTAAGGATGTTGATACTTGATGGATTTCCCTTTGTGGACTAGCACATAGAGTTTACGCATAATATCAATAATTGATGGGGATAATGCAAGAAAATCACCATAAAATAAATAAAGCTCCAGATATTTTTTTGATTAATTTATATAGAGACATTATTGACCTTTTACCCATGTTCGATGAAATAGATTTAATGATAAATAAATATCAAGAAAGAACAATGTACATTCAACAATATTCTACCTTGATAAAATTAATATTCCTTACCCTTGATAAATTGTATTTAACAAAACATTCATTTATAGGGGAAAAGTTCACAAGTTGTATCTTGATGACAAATATTGAACATTGTGGTAATTTTTGTTAATCAAGAGTGTGCCCTTATGAGAATGTGTACTATTTCTCACCCCTACTAAAAAAATGGAATACATTACAAGTGTGGGTGAATTTGGAAGGGAGAAAATCTCTAGATAGAGGACTGGTTCCCTTGATGCACTCACTAAAACTTGTTCTTAAACCTACTATCTACTAATTCTGACTATGAAAAGGGTGAATGGGATACTATTTTCAATGGAATTGAAATGAAAGATAGGAATGAAGGTGATGCACTAATATGTATGACCACTTATGGTTGTAATATACACTATTATTAAATGAATAATCTTGCACACATTCTCTTCACTTTAGGAATGACTTATTTAATAGTGTTTCACAATAAGGACTTGATAATCTTCACTCTTTTCATGGAAGGAATGTAAAGGAACTGAGTTCACATCTAATGCTTAGATTAAAGTTGATCTTGAAACTTAATATGACCTATAGATTTCAAATACACTATATGAAGGTATAAAAACAAGATAATAACATAGGAAAACTAATTATTCAAAATGTTATATCAATGCCAAACACCATGATCTTCACCAAAACCTAAAAATGGAGGAAAATAACTTCTTATTTCTTTAAAAGGGGAGTACAAAATTTGGAAGCATTTTAGGATATCCAAAACCAAAAGAGTGATAATAAAATTATAGAAATAAGAGTAAAAATATAAAATTAAATGATGAGGAGACAAAACACCCCCAAAATAGGGATGTGAACTTGGTCTTCAAAACCCCTCAAGTGTTATGTAGTACTTCCTCTAATATCTATTTTCATTCATGACCTTAGGGTGGAATAAAGGTAGGTTATAATGAGTTAAGGATATTTTAAAATGTATTTATTATTAATTGGTCAATATTGACCACTCGGAAGGTGCCTATATCCTTACTTGACTCCCTATATATTAGCTCATATGTCTTTGTTGAAGAATTAGTCCTCCTCCTTGAAAATAGGACTTTAAGTATTCATTAATTATTGATTTAAATATTCATCCAAGACATTTATGAGGGATATACACCTTACATGGGATGTTATAATCTCATTGATGCTTGTTTGACTCCTTCAATATGCTAGGCATAGGAAGGAAGGAAGTTGTAGTTAGGAGTTCTTGAGACCTTTTCTATGTTTGAAACCTTATTTTTAATTGAAATTAACTTATTAACTCTTGAGTGGGTGTCGGAGGGAGAGATAAACACCAATAAATACTTTTATGCATCCATTAAATGTTTTAAACACTTGATTCTTTCACATGAACAAAGAGGTGTAGGAGAGATAAAAATGGGTTTTGCATTGAACCAGGAAAAATACCTCCATGAAAGGATTTTAAACATTAATTAAAACCTAAAATGATGAATTTTAAACCATCAAGTATCCCAAAATATGAAATTTAGATCATATATCATGCTTTTTCACTCACTCCTTGTAACCCTAAAAAATGCTAAAGCTCCTTGTCCAAGAGAATGTATAAATCATATTAGAAAAATGGGAACATTTTTAAGTACCCTCTATCCCTTTATAGATTCTTAAAAAATTTCATAATCCAAATCCAAGTGTAAATTACTCCTTTTATACCATTTCTATCTCCAATTAGGCTTAATTAGGTCTCCTAGGCCTAAAAAGAGAAATTTGGCCCAAATGACCACCCACATTTGTGAAACTAGACAAAAGTGTCTGATTCACTTTACCTAGCCGAAGAACTTTCCCATGCAAAATTTAATGTTTTGGGGAGTTGTGTAGATGGGAAAACCATGAAATGTTCATTTACAAGCCTAGATGCCTTTGTGTGCTTGAGGAGTAGTTTGAGAGTTTTTTCAAGAAAGTTGTAGGTTTTTATGCTTGAACGTGAACTAATAAGACCTATGTGACCTTAAAAACTCACTCCTTGAGATTAAGTCCTTTATGACACTCTCAATAATTCACCATTGATTTTTGGGCTTATAAAATTGAGCTCTCTTATTGAGCTAGTGGTCAACTTGCAAGGGTTGTATAACTCATTCAGAGAACTATAATTTTTTTTGGATGATCATTAAACTTATATGAATTCCATATAAACACTTTTAAATGGTTTGTATATCACTCCATAGTCTACACCATCATAAACAAGCTAAATAATACCTTTTTACCTTGTACCATATGGTATTATACCTGCACTTGTGCAAAAATACCTATAAATGAAGGTCAAGAGAGTTTATAAGATCATCAAGACCATTTATAGGTTAAAAATTTGTATTTTAGGGCATTAAGAGGCATATCTTTCTAATTGGGTCAGCTGTAGGGTTTTAGGAGGGTTTGTGTTTAGAATGATGGTTCATAAAGGACAAGGGTCCTTTACAAAAACAAATAACAAGAATTTATGTCAGGGGGACCCCTCTAACATATCCTATGGGCTTGATTTCCCATGCATATTCTCATGAAAGTTCTGAGCAAAAAAGTTACCTCTTCAAGCTCCTTCTTAAGCAAAATAGGGTTCTATGTATTCTAATTGATTGTTCATGAAGGTGTGAGACCCAAAGACTAATGGCATTAATTTGAGGAATATTACCCTCCTTAACACCTCCTATAACTTAAATAATTCATTAATTCTCTACAACAAATTTTCACCTCTCCAAAACTGCCACTCGATTGGGATAACTGTGCATAAAGGCTAAAGAAGGCCATTTTATGTCTTTAGACCTCAAAGCACACTTTGATAGAAAATAAATCTCTTAAAAATGTATTAAATGATTTACCATGATACTTCACCATACTAACCTCTATAACAGTTTGGAAACCTTGATTTTATCCATTAAGGGTTTTATTCCAAATGAACATTTTGACCCTAGAGATCTATAAACTAAGTTTTTATCCTATTCCACATGATAAAAACTTAATAAATACCATAATAAAGGTCATGTAAACTATTTTATACTATTAGGCATTCAAATTAAAGAGATAAAATTGTTTCTTTCACACTTTACTATAGGGCAGGCCTATAGGTTCTTGAAGGACTATGTTTCCTTGATTATGCATTATTCTAATGTGTTTGTGCTCTTCAAAGACACTTATCTCAATGGAAATGGATTTAATACTCAAGATTCAAATATTTAATTCAAATAAAACTTTCAAAATTATCATCATTTTCATAAACCCTACCAATAATTTCATTCATGTCCTTGACTGCCTGTAAGTTCTAAAAGGACCGTAGGCATCTATTATGTGTTTACTATAGGTGTATATGGAGAAATAGAAGTAATAAGACCTTTAATAGGTAATATAACATAAAATATTACTTATTACCTTTAAAAGGTATCTAAACCCCTATAAAACTTTTATTTACACAAGCTTCTTATGCATTGTACATAGGCAAGTTGATGGTGTTATCACCTTTCTTGGCTTGTGGCTTTTTGCTTGATTACAAGAATATGTCTATGAGTGAATTTTGAGAGAGATATTATTTAAAAGGTTATATATGAATTTGTTTCCAACTTTATAATATTCAATAATTTATATTTCATCTAAACTTCCAACTCATCATTACATCATTTCACCTTATTTCCCTTAGAGTTCTTGTTAAGTCTACAAACTAGTTGTAGGTCACTTTGCTTGGCTGTAGGTGCATATAAGCCTATAAAATTCATGAGATGTATTAATTTTTTATAATATTCTTATGATATTATATCTAACCCTTAAAAAATTCATGTAATGACTGATCAACAAACTCTCAACTTTACCTTTGACCTTCATAAAAATTTAAGTTACATAGAAAGATTATTGTCTGTGCCAAACTGTATGGATGTAGGTGGTGATTTTACCCTTTATATACATGTTAAAACCATTTAAATATTTAATTGATAACATTATTTTACCCTATTCATGTCATCCTAGTGCCACTAAAGTCAACTTAGTAACTTCTTGACCTTCAAAAGTTTTATTGCATATGGACAAAATGTATGGCTATAGGTCAACATTTGAAGTTTGTGCAGACTATAGACTAATAGTCACCCTATCTTACTTTAATTTTTAATCCATTTTGGTCCTTGAGATCAAGTAATTCTTGAAAAAATCATCCAATCAATCTCACATTTCATCTTCTCATAACACAAGTCCAGTTTGCCTAGAAGTTTGAGTGTGCCAAAAAAAATGGATGTAGGTGGCTATTTTGCCCTTTTAGGCCTCTGTACAGACTAAGAGGAGTATGTGACATGTATTGTGATATGAAAAATTTATGCCAAAATAATTTAAGGACTTAATGTCACCCTTATATAAAATTGAATTAGCATCAAAATAACTTAATAATCATAGAGACTAACATTTGATATTACCTTAATAACTGCTAACTTACCTTAAACTCTACTAAATAGTGTTTTGAGAGGCTTCTTTTATGAATTTGATGTACCTTAGAGCTAAAATAAGAATTTCCATCTCTTCAATCTGATTAGACCACCATGAAATTTCATCTAACACCTCATAAACACATTCATGAAGGAGCACATAGTCCTCAAGAGACCTCTTAAGAGAGCAGCATAGTCATACATAATCCTTTAATAACTATAAACATAAATAGGTCTGTAAACTAAATCTCTTGCTTTGATAGTGGAAATATCCACCTTGAAGACTATATGATTACTATAAAATAACCATATACTCTAAAAAAAACCTTTATTTCTTGTAATATCCCTCATAGGTCCTATCCTCTGCCATTATGTCCTTCTAGCTTGCTCATTAGGCGTTCAAGAGATATTTTGAGCTCAAAGAGAATAGTCTTAAGACCATTCATGGAATGTCCTCCAAAGGTGAATCCATAATTTATAATCATTTAAAATAAATTCAAAATAATGATAACCTCATTAAGATACTTTCATACGTTGAGAATCTCATTAGACTTACAACTATACCTTATGAAAGGACCAATCTCACTCACGATACCTCAAGGAAGACCCTTATAAATATGAAGGTACCTAAATTTTTTGATTGGATTAAGGAGGTTTATTTTACCTAAAACATAACTAAAAAAAACTTTAAAGATGAATGCATCCAACTAATATATCAAACATGCTTGAAAACTACCAAATCTCAAGTTTAAGATAGACAACCAGTTTCTTATCAAAATACTCCTTATCAAGGAAAAGTATCTAATTATTACATCATTAAAAATTTCCTATTTTCACCTAAAATCATCCTAGTAAAACCATTCTTCTCCATATATCTATGAAGTGAAGAAATGGATATAAACCTAGACCCTCTCTAGATGACTAAGACATAGTGACCCTCTTACACTCTTAGTGATTGTTAATAAATATGGAGGCATGAATTATAAAAAATATGACATTAAATTCAAGGTCATTAGGGTACCTATAATTTACTAATATCTTTGGACTTTAATCACTTTCTCTTGATTGTAGTGAACAAAACTAGATGACCTTCCTAAAGCTGTCAAGGAGGTTGATATGGGAGATAAGTTAGGTTTATTCATTTTGACACATAAAACTGATTCTGAATAATGTATTTGACCTGAAAATAAAAAATAAGGTCCTTAACATTCTTATATATCAATTTTACCTTGAATAACTATATGAAAGCCTCAAAATAGGCCCTTTTAGCACTAAAACTATTAAAATTACTTTAGAAGCCTAATGAAACTACTAAAAAATGTATCCATTATAAATTTTAATACCTAAAAAAGTACACCAAGTCCTTATTTTGATATTAAACTATTATTAACATGAAAAAATTGCTCTAGAAGCCATAAAGTGATCCAAAATGTAAGTAACTAGCTCATAAAGTTAGTTAAACATATCACCAACCAATCTAATCAATTTTACAACATGGTATGACCTTGAAAAAATACATAAGGCATCTTATGATGTTATAGACTCTTTTCATATCTTGAAACATTCTTAAACTGGTCAAAATGTGGCTAGACAAGCATATGGTCATGATGATCAAAACCTTAAACTCATCAAATCTACCTTAAACTCTACTAATTAAGGTTTTAGATGACTATTTAAAGGACATTTCAAGGAAAACATACCAATAAATAAGGAAAACAACATGAGGAACAAAGTTTCAAGTGGTCGGGGTGATAATTTGGCATGTGAGCTCAAAATTGTCAATAATTACTATTTTCAATTTAATGAAGATGGATATTTATGTGCAGAAGTATGAGAATCTAAAATACCCCTACACACTTTTGACATAGTTGGTTGATTTAATATAATAAAATGAGTTCCTATTATAAGGGATCAATTCCTTGAGGTTGATGCTCTATAACGTCCACCTTGAAGGAAATTATAAATTGTCTCTCTTTAGAGATTAGAGATCATTTTCCTCGAGATGAACTACTAGAATTCATGGCTGTGGTATACCTTTAATATTGAAAAAAATATATCTCATCATATTTTCAAAATAAAATCAAAATCTTGGCCTAACACTTATATAAGAGTTTAGAATTGAATGGTGAACAAATTGAAGGCATTTTATATTTTTCAAAGCTAAGTGAGTAGTCTATTTGATTTGACACAACAATGTTAGAATAATTTAAAGTTGTGGATAATGTTTTTAGAATATGGCTCAATTACTAGACTATGGAATAATTTAATTTTGAGTGAAATACTACATGCTAGTATCTCAAAATATTTCAATCTTGCTAATTTATGCCAAACAATGATTTTAGGCTAAGTGGAAGTTGAGATAACTTTTAGTGCATTATCATTTTAAAATTAAAATTTAAGAAAGAAGATTGAAAAGAATTTGGAGACTTTCTTGAGTCTCTATAAAACTATATACAATGTCCTCATTTTCCATTTGATAGATTTCTAGCGATTTGGCAGTCTACATTTGAAAGAAGAGGATTGCCTAATAATTATTCAAACACACTACACTCAAAGAGTTATATAGTACTAGATCTAAGTCAATTAAATTTTGAGGAGAATGCACATGACAATTATCAAGAACAAAATGAATAAAATTGGAATGTTGAAATTTGAAATTTAGGCATCTAAAATTTGAGGTCAGTTGAGGAAGGACATTAGATTTTGTGATCTAAAATAATTTTCCATCATGTAGCCAAATACATTTTGATAATTAATATTGGGTGACTTTATTTTTGATAGAAAAGTGCTAATACTTGATTATAAAAACATGTATTTTTGTGTTCTATTTGATTAAGAGAACATTTATATAACAATTGTAAACTCTATTATAGAAATGTATAAGTATATTATGGCATTCCCTTGTTATTTTATATGAATTAGGTGTATTTTTTTATTTTGTTTGATTAAGATAACATGTCTATAACAATTAGAAACTCTAGTATAGAGATGCATAAGTATATTGTGGCATTCCCTTGTTATTTTATACTAAGTAGGTATATTTATGTGTTCTATTTGATTAAGAGAATATGTCTATGATAGTTGTAAACTCAATTATAGAGATGCATAAGTATATTGTGGTGTTCCCTTGTTATTTTATACCAAGTAGGTATATTTTTATGTTTTGTTTGATTAAGAAAACATTTATATAATAGTTGTAAACTCTATTATACATATACATAAGTATATTGTGGCATTCCCTTGTTATTTTATACCAAGTAGGTGTATTTTTGTGTTTAGTTTGATTGAGAGAACATGTCTATAACAGTTGTAAACTTTATTATAGACATGCATAGGTATATTGTGGAATTCCCTTGTTATTATATAATAAGTAGGTGTATTTTTGTGTTCTATTTGATTAAGAGAACATGTCTATAACAACTATAAACTCTATTATAAAGATACATAAGTGTGTTATGGCATTTTAATATTATTTTATACCAATCAGGTGTATTTTTATGTTTTGTTTGATTAAGAAAACATGTCTATAATAGTCATAAACTCTATTTTAGATATTCATAAGTATATTGTGGTGTTCCATTGTTATTTTATACCAAGAAAGTGTATTTTTTATTCTGTTTGATTAAGAGAACATGTCTATAACAATTTTAAAATCTATTATAGAGATGAATAAGTATATTGTGGCATTCCATTTTTATTTTATACCATGTAGGTGTATTTTTGTGTTCTATTTGATTAAGACAACATGTCTATAAAAGTTTAAAAATCTATTATAGAGATGCATAAGTATATTTTGGCATTCCATTATTATTTTACACCAAACTTATTTGAGGTATCTATAGTGTAATGAAATATAAGTATCTATATTGGATCAATAGCCTCACTTCTATTAATATCTTGAATAAATGACTAGAAAAAATGAAAATAACCTCAAATATATATTTGAGAAACTTCCATTAATCCCATAGGTGACATGTTGGACCAACATTAAATTTTGTATTGGCCCTTCAATATACCGACACCAATTCACTAAAAAATGGGGTAAGATCTTAACCTCGATCCATGTAGAATTAATTCCACATGTACCACATTCAATTCTAGAAATAAAATATACATTAGGTGTGAGAATTTGGGATGTGAAGTCATTTAGTTCATTAACCTCTTTTAACACTACCTAGTTTTTTAAGCTTTTAAGTCTTGAAGACGTAGTAATTTTGACTTAAAAGTTTATAATTATAGTTTTAGTTATTTATTATTAAGTTTTTTAGTCATTAAAATGATATAGAAAGAAATTTTTATAGTTTGGCATCCTAGGGTAAATGTCAACCCATACAACCCAAAAAATTCCATGATGCCCACCCAAGTTTACACACGGTGATCTTACTACATGGTGATGCATTATTTGGTCCCATTTTGAACCTTGTTTAACATTGGTTAAGGTTTCATGTTACATGTTATAACCTGCTACATAGACCATCATATGCCATGGCTATATCGGGTTCTTGGGTGATGTATTAGGTAGTCATAGTGGTCAATGAGTGGGTGGAAGGGTTGTAATTTTCCTTTTAAATCCTTGAGGCCAGTTTAAACTTGGTTTAATAAGATTAATGATCTTTTGACCAAGTTTAGGTAATTTGGATATTTTAAGGTTACTAGTTTCCATGGTTTTAAACCCATTTCAAGCCATCCCTTGTGAGATATACCTTGATAATAAGTTTTAAATGTGTCTAATCTATGGTTGGGTTCTAATGTGAAGCCTAGTGATGTGTGTCAAAGCCATTCTCCATGGTCTATTTGTTTAAGCTTATTTGAAACCTTGAATAGCCCTGTTAAAGCACCAAATGACTCTCAAACATGCTACATGAATCTATATGACCTATAAAATATTTTAAAATGGTGAATTTTTTAGTGTCTCATTGATTTTAAATGTTTTAAAAGAGTCCCTAAGCTATCACTAGGCAGTTTCACATCATAAAGAGCCATTTTAGGGGTAAAATTCACTTTCCACTAACCAAATGGGCCCCACACATTGGAAACCATGATCCCTCAGCTTCCCCATACACAAAAATAATTTTTAAATGTTTTTTGACTTATATTTATACCCCTCATTCCCATTTATTATGTTTCAAATCCGTAACCATGAGAAAATGGAGGAAAATTATAGGTTTTGTAGGGGTTTCTAACTTGTATGGATCTGTATAGTACATATATGGATAGAGGAAGTTAATAATTTATATAGGGGGATAAATTCAGGTATTATTTGAGGATATCCATGATTTTATAGGAAAAATAGGCCCAAATCTGACCTCTCCCTTCCACTGAGCTCCTTGGTAGTCCAGACAAGCTTTCAAGTTTTCACTCATTCCGTATAAAAGAGAGAAGATGAATATCTGATACTTTAGGAAGAATAAGGGGGTATATTGAACTTATAATTCATGTAATCTATCTAAAAATCCATGAAATATACTTTATTAACAAAATTCTAACAATCTGGGCACTCAAATGGTCTTCTTCATCTGTGCAAGGGGTTAGAAGTACAATAGTTTTAGTGCATCCTTGAAGTTTTTTTGAAAATAAACACTTGATGTGTGTTATAAAGGTCATAATAGACCATATACATCACCATAAACCTATATCTCACACATCTGAGGGTGTGGGATTATTAAAAACCTCATGTTTCCCCATTTATAGACTACATACAAAGTTTCTCATGTTGTAGAATATTTAGTGCATAGTATAAAGGTGTTTGATGATGTTTCAAGTTTGGTGATGATTTATTTTAAGAATTTAAAGCCTACCTCCTTTAAAAATCATAGATAATTCACCATAATATGGTAAATAAACACCTTTAAGGTCCTATTTATAATATGACTATCATGCTTGTGTTGATTATCTCATTTACAAAGTGGAAACTAGGTAGGTGTAGATAGTCATCAAGTTGTTTTAGGATGCATATGTTACTCATTAATGATTTGGTGTTTACATTTTTACCCTTAAATCATATACCCTCAAGTACCATCCTCAACCTCAACCTATTCTATAATGTCAAACTCTCACTCAATCAACACAAAACCTTCAAGATAGACTAAACATATAGGGTAGTCATTATTGTAATGAGTTATAGAAAGGTGAAGGAAATAAAAGATAATCAATGGGGTATATAATACATGGTATATGGAAAGGTAGATACAAATAATATAAATACTATCCAATTAGTCCAAAAAGGGTTAACATAGTCCAAACAACCCTCATTTAAGCACCTTCAGGGCTTTATGCAGGTTAGGGAAGATGTAATGTTGTCTAAGGAAGATTATATAAATCATTAAGAGACCTCATGTATATTCATATGTGAATATGAAGAAAATGGAAATGGAAATAACATGGTAGACATGGGAAATACCTTATCAACTCTCCCTAAGAGAGTGATTCAGTATGGATTTTGAGAGACATTGGCTATGATTGCATGGCTAAGGAACTCTAAAAATATGTTCAAGTTTTTAAGAGTTAATAATATTTTAAAGGAACAACATGAGAAATATAAAATGATTATATCACCCAAGGATGATATTAGAACATCATGCCCACTTCCTCAAATGAAAACACATAGCTGAGGCCTAGGACCATCACCTATATGCCTGACTATAGGTGGAAAGGAAATTTAATAAGAAAAACAATTTTGAGGATAAATAAGATAATAAGAAGGTCATGAACATGAGGATGCAACTCATAATAACAATAAAGTATCAAAGTCCATTCCTTAAAGTGGTCACACACACAGTCAAGATTTAGAAATAACACCTACAGGAAAGAATAAGAAGGTAAAACTATGATTTTAAGGGTGCATTGAAAATGGCTTGGGTGAGGTGATAGATGGATTTATGCAAACCAACTACCATATGCATCATGATTATCATGGTTCAATTAGAGCCTCAGTGTGTCAAACAGAAGGGAGAATACCTACTTCTTCTCCCAAATAGACCTCATTCACTACCTAAAACAAAAGTGTGAAAGACTACCAAGAGGGTTGAACCTAAAGATGAAAATAGGATTTATATAACATTCATTATGTTTTAATTTAAGTATCTAAGTCCTTGAGAACAAGATAAGGCTTAATGGCCCATTCAATTTTATTAGACCCAAAATTAATATATAGGCTTGTGGTTGTTATATGAGGCTATTTTATATATTTGGAGGGTAACATAAATATGGATAATTTTTATAAGAAATTTTTATAGGGGAATTATCATAAACCTAATGAGAATACATTCTTGACAATCTCAAATTCCAAACAAAGGAGAAGGTCTGTGCTCACAATCCTAGGCAAACCTAGTTATTGTCTATAGGTAGGTCCTTTTGGAAATAAATTGGGGTTTAAAACTTACATAAAAATTACTATATAGACATGGAAAAAGGGGTTATTAATTTTTTTTATAATTAAATTATTATTTACCATTTATATGAGGAATTCACTTGATATGAAAGGAGACTAAAGACCCACATAGGCCTAAACAGAGTTGTGCATGAAAATTGGGGGTCATGTAGGTTTTGAATTTAATGGAGGTATGAAGTAATATAAAGGGGAGTGAAGAAGAGATAGAAGGGTCTCATTTTGAGAAAATATCATTTGAATAAATGAAATTACTCAATCAATCCCCTAGGGCTATATAGACATGACTTCCTACAAAACCTGGGATTGAATGTATGAAGATATAATAGGGGTAGAGTTGATGGAGGAATTGGCCCTAGGGGTGTTGTAAAAATGTTATATGAGTATAAAACCCCATAAAAATTTTATTAGGAGGAAGGGCTATTCAAGTCCCAATGCTACTATTAAATCATTCTTAGTCTTAGCAGTGAATAATGACAGTAAGGCAAACCCATGAGAGGATAAGGCTAACATCATAGCCCAAATATCTAAAATAAATTACAAAGGATGGGAATTGAGTAAATAGGATGATATGATAATGATGAATCCCAAAATATCCTGTAGGTCACTTAGACCTCTGAGAATTAGTGTAGGTCCATTAGGCCTAAAGCCTTTCTTGGATACTCAAGACTCCATCCTCAATCTTAGTGACCAATCAATACCCTACCAAGAAGGAATATCATGAAGAGAAGATGTAGGAGGTTTGTATAATTCATAAAAATGTTTTTTGAGATAGGAGAATGCAAAGTAAGGGCCAATTTAGTCTTAAAACCTAACCTGAGCTACGCTACCCTAAGTAGTCAACTTAAGCCATTACTTCAAGTGTTCATAACTTTCATAGAGAAGGGTTACATGGAAAATGATATTATGGGGAGTTTATAATCCATATGGAATCAATATCCATGAAGGATTGAGTTGGATTCAGGGGCCCAACTCTATGAACATACGTTAAGACTACAACCATGTCTAGAAGGCCTGCAGAGATCTTGAAGTTCACTAACTTGCATTCATATATCCACACACAAGGTGCATGGGACCCAAATATTCTAAAAATATTTATGGGGGTTTATGTAATAAATATACATGCCTATAATTTTGGGATTGGAGGTTTGATCTTTATAAACCATCATTAAGATGGTAGACCTCCAAAACCTTTATTAAACCCTTAGATAGACTTGACTTGGGAAAAGTGGATATTTTTGTAATAAAACACTATGAATTGAACTAATAAGTACTTGGATCACCTATTCCACTTAGAGGAGTCCTTGATCATGGTACTGGTCTATACAAATACTATATAAACTTGTCATGAAATGGTACTTTTTTAAGGAATTAGGTAAAAATCAATGTAAAAAGTTGTTTAAAGAGTGGAAAATCATTAGAGGAGATGGTTTGAAACTTATTTAACCTCTAAAAATCACCAAACCTCACAGTTTGCCTTTAAAAGTCTCTTATAGGTCTATGCAAAATAGCTAATCTATAAATGCAAGTAGAAGGTGGCCTAGTCACCTAAGTGAGGAAAATTTGTAGGTGTGAAATGATTTGAAGGGTTAAGTCATGGTATAGAACACTTTTTTAGGCATATAATATGATTTTTCACCTATTATTAATGTGATCTTCAATTTTATATTAGTCAAACAACAAACACTATGTAACTAGGACTAATTGGCCTAGTAGACCTACTTGGTCAATAAGGAAAGTTGTGGAATGGTATAGAGGGAATTCTAGGAGATAAATGTAGGGTACATCACCACTTTTTAAGTTAAATAATGAAGATTAATAGATGAAATTAATAGTCATAATGGAGGAGGATGTAGTTTCAAGCTTAGTTAACATGCACAAGGGCTAGTGGGCTACCTAATGCTTCATGGTGGCCTAATTGAGCCATTTTAATATTGTAACTATTATAATAAGGAGGTAATTGAATAGATAAGGGAATATCCATGTTTTTAAAAAGGTCAAATAAGTCATCTATAGCCTCTATCACTCCACCTCAATGCCTAAGGGCCTATTGAAGACCACCAATCAAGAGAGTGACACATTGAGGGAGTTATAGGAGGACTATTATGGATTATTTAACTAATATATGAGTGGAATATTATCATTTATGACCTATTTGATGAAATTCCATGCCATTATCCCTCTCTTTCATTTCTCATTATTCTATTTATTTAGGCTTCAAGGCCTTAATTTTCATCCCTCAACTAGGTTTGAGGATACTCTATCTAGATTTGTACTTTTTATATTAGGAATTATCCAAAGTCTTAACTTAGATTAGGATTTTTATGTGTTATAATAATTTAATAATTGTAAATGGGGCATGCATATTTTATAAAGACACCCCCATAAATAAATTATATTAACTTTTATTTGGGTAGTTTTATGTTTGAGTTAATTAATATTTTGAACTACCTTTCGGGTGGAATCCCTATGGGAGTTGGTTAATAGGTTAGTTGGTTTTTACTAGTTAACAACATATTGGCACCCTTAATATGTAATTATTTTATTTTGATTAATAAAATACGTGTGGACCCATCTTAGTGGGCATAAGATTTACCTTAGGTGATTTTGTTTGCTTAAATCTATTAGAGAGTTATCAGTGGTATCAGAGCATGGTAACTTGATAAATTCTTGGAAAATGAAAGGTAAAAGTGAATGTGGTGATCTTAGGAATAACAGATGAAATAATCTATGTGATTGGATAAACAAGGCTCACATGAAATTGATTTTGGCAAATATAAGGTATGCATGCCCCTTATTAATACACTTTGGAGTTAATATTTGAAAAATTATTCAAATATTTAAAAAAAAATATGATTGGAGGAATTTGATAATTAAAATAAATTTAGAAGTTAATTTTGTATGGCTGGTCTGAGAATCAACAAAATTATTTTTTTCATCCTCCATTTTTTGAAGCTTGAATCTCCTTGTTAAAGCCTAGAAGTTGATTGTTTGATTCCAATTTTTAAAAATATTCCAAATAATATATTTTTATGTATTTATAATCTTAGAAAACCCATAAAAAACATGGTATGGCCTCCATGAGCTTGTATAGAAAATCTGAAATAAATATGGATAAATCTTTATCAAGTTTAAATTTTTTTATGCCACAAAATCTGATCCAAAACTAACTTGAAAGCTTTTAAATCAAATTTATAAGTTGTATGGCTTGGTTTTAAATTTTTTCAACTCCTATAGTGTCCAAAAATTCCATCCATATTTCATTTTTTATAAAATCCCTTTCTAGTAGTTTAAATTTGCTCAAAATTGCTTTAAAACTCCATTATTTGGCCCTATACGAATTTGTAAGGTCTGGTACATCAAGAAAAGAGTTTGGGAATTATTTTTTTCAGCCATGGTTTTATTTAATGTAGCATGGAATTGGAATACAAATGAAAAATAATATTTTTCATTTTCCAAAGTTTGATCAAAGATTTTATGGTTTGAGGGGTCCACAAATCAAAGAGCTTTTTACTTTTTCCAAAAGTTTCATGGATGAATTGATTTTTGCTTGGGAAATTAATTTTTTTCTTAATTTTCCAAAGAGGAAAAATCATATTTAAATATAAATTTCAAATTATATGTCTTGTAAAATCTCATAGAGTAATTAGAAAGCATAATTTTGTAAAAACCCTTGGAAGTTAGAAGTCCAAGGTTCAAATCTTTCTTGTAGTGAAATTTTATATTTAGGCATTTAATTTTTAGAATAATATTCATTTTTTTTGAAATATTTTACATGTTTTGAATATTTTAAAGAATATCAATCATGTGAAAGAATGACATTTAATGGGGAAAAAATAGTTGTGTGTTTCATTGGTGAAATAAGGGTGTAATTGGTTTAAATATTTTATTTTTGGTGAGGTTAAGTGCAAAACCCATCAAAAATATCTTTCTTTTGATCTATGTGGAGGTTAATTGAAAAACCCCATAGAAGCATTATTTTGTGTAAAGTGTTATTGTGCGTGTGTTTTTATTTCATTTTTTACAGTTAATTTCATTTTAAGATGCTAAAAAATTAAAATTTACTTTTAGATGGTGATAGATTAATGATTTCTAATTATTTTGATTAGAAATGTTTGATGGAAGCTTCATTAGTTTTTAATGAGCTATGGGATATTGTAAAGAATGAAAATACTACTATGCCTATAGAACAAGCCAAAATTGATGTTTTTAATCTACGTGATTCTAAGGCCCTAACTTTAATCAAGTGTTGTTGTACTCAGGATACTTACATACATATTGAAAATTCTCCCCATAGTTACACTACATGGAAAACTTTATATGATTTGTATGATAAGAAACCTAAGCATAAGAAGATAGACATTCATATGAAATTATTTACTTTGTCATTAGAGGAAGAAGGGGATATGGGAGAATACATATCTAAGTTGAAGAATATTACTACTAAGGACACTAAGGTTGGGTTTAGAAAACTAGATGATGATCTCATAGTTACTACTGCATTAAAAGGACTACTTGGGTCCTATATGAACTTTGTATAAATGCTACATGTCTCTGATAAGATCACAAGCATCAATTTTGATAAATTAGCTGAGTTGCTTATTCAACATGACCTCTATCTACCTAAGAAATCCAATAAAAATGAGGAAGCCCATGGTTTAGAGTCTAAGCCTAGTTCATCTTCTTTTGGTCAACAAAATAATATAGGGAACATTTATAGAGGGGGTAAAGGTTATAGAGGAGACATATATCAAACTAAGGTAGAGGTTATTTCAAATCAACAAAAATATATCCATTCTCATTCAAATGAGATGAGTGATAGAGGATGTGGTCAAAACTCTTATAGAGGTAGAGGTTGAGGTAGACCAAACATTCAATGTCATAGATGTGGAAAATTTGGTCACAATGCCTTTCAGTGTAGGATTCCTTTTGACAAAATTTAGAGTCCACAAAAATTGACTAAGTCTAAATATACTCAATATTTTGATCATGATTATGATGAGTCTAGAAATGTTGCTCATGAATATACATTCACTACTTTAGGGCACATTGATTATATGGAATATGAGGCTAGAGATGAGATCATAGATGTATAGGTTTAGATACAAGAGTGACCAAACACATGACATATAGGTGAGAGTTATTTTGGAATTTTAAATAGTCTTCTCTCTCTCTCTCTAGATAACTTGGAAGATAAGTCTTTGCATACTCCACAAGGTCTTGGGTCAGTTCATATTCTCCTTCCTAATGGATCAATCAAATAATTAAAGAATGTTTGGTATGTTCCCATATTTCAAAAACATCTTCTTTCCTTAGTAACTATTCAAAATAAAGGTTATAAAATTGTGCTTGAAAATGGGATCATTTATATCAATTCAGTGAAGGATGGATACAAAACCATGTATACAGGATATGAGGATGGAAATTTGGTTAGATTGTATTGTAAAGTGCTTCCCCCCAAAGTTCAACTTGTGGTAGTTATTAAAATAGGTACATGTACTATGTCTACATAGTGGTTATGGAATCTCCTCTATGGACATTTGAATGCTTAGTATTTAGTGGACTTACAGAGATATGATATCATGAGTATGTTTCCCACTTTTTGTAAAGATAGTATTCTTTGTGAATCATATGTTTTGGTAAAATAGAACCAGGAAAAATTTCTTAAGGATTCTTCATGGAGAGCTAACAAATGTTTACAGTTAGTTCATAGTGACATATGTGACATGAAGAAGTCATCCATTGGAGGGTGTAGATATTTTAATTATTTATTAATGATTTTTTTAGGATGACTTAGGTGTTTTTCATTAAAAATAAATTAAAAGTTTTCACTACGTTTGTTGATTGGTTACACTTAGTTGAAAAAGAAACATGCTCAAACTTGGCCACTCTTCATTTAGAAAATGGTGGTGAGTATAATTCAAATGAGTTTTTAGATTATTTTTAGGAGCATGGAATTCATCAAAAATACAATAATGCTTACACTCCATAGTATAATGGATTATCTAAATGAATGAATATAACTTTACAGGGCACAACATGAGGTATGTTGCACTATAAATAACTCGATGATAAGTTTTGGGTCAAAGCCATTGGTACTGTAGTGTATTTGAGAAATAGGTCCCCCAAAATTGTAATTTTGGGATAAAATCCATATGAGGCTTGGTATGGGTTTAAACCAAAAGTTAAACACTTGAAAATTTTTAGATGCCTTTGTTTTGCTTTAGTTCCCACTGAACATAGAACTAAGTTGGAACCACAAAATCAAAATTACATCTTTCTTGGATATTAAAAAAATATAAAGGGGTATCATTTGCTTGCATAGGATGAAGGTAAATTCTTAGTGAGTCAGGATGTAATATTTGATGAATTTGGTACTATGAACATTGCAGATATTGATTCTTAATTTGATAGGTTAGAGAGGAAAATTGTAAAATGTGATAAGGGATTGAATAATGAGGGAAATTCTATGAGGTTATGGTATGAGACTAATGTCCCTTTAGTTTCCTCTCCTTCATCTACTAATTCATAGGTTGATGAATTAGGAAATGTTGAAAATTCTCTAAGTCTTCTTTTGATTGGTGTACATGATGAGAATTCTAGTGTTCCTAACTTGAATAATTTGAATAAGTATCCAAAATGGGCTCAAAGTACTTTTTATAAATTGAAAGTAGATGAAGTTGGTTTAATATGTCCCATGAGTTCTTGTAAATAGGTGAACTATGAAATGGTTGTTACTACTTCTTCCATAGATCCATCTACTTTTTAAGAGGCCTCTACTAAACATGTTTGGCAATAGGCAATGCAAATTGAGTATGATGCAATACTTAACAATAATACTTGGATATTAGTTGATCCTCCTCCACATGTTCAACCCATAGGATAAAAATGGGTTTATAGTAATAAGTATAAATCGAATGGATCCATTGATAAACATAAGGCAAGGCTTGTTGTGAAAGGATATTCACAATAAAAAGGTATTGACTATGAGGAAACATTTGCACCAACTACAAAATGGTGCACTATTCATATGGTACTTGCCTTAGTAGCATATAATGGTTATAAATTACATAATATGGATGTTAAAAGTGATTTTTTGAATGGTTATTTACAAGAAGTATACATGAAACAACCTCAAGGTTTTGAGAAAGTGGGTGTAGAACACAAAGTATGTAAATTGATAAAAGCTTTTTATGGGCTCAAATAGGCACCCAGGGCTTGGTATGAGAAAATGGATTCATAATTGAAGACAATTGGATTTAAATGAAGTTAATCTAATGATACTCTCTATTTTCAAGTGCAGGGTAAGAAATTGGTGATTCTTGTTCTCTATGTCAATGACTTGTTTATCACAGGAAATGATGAAAACCATAACAAGTTTATGAAGAAGGAATTAAAAGATAGGTTTGAGATGATATATCTTGGAATTATTCACTATTATATTAGCATAAAAGTAAATCAAAAAGAGCATAGTGTTTGTCATTTCACAAACTAAGTATATTTTTGAGTTATTAAATAGGTTTGGCATGAGTGACTACAAACCTACCCTCACTCCCATGGAAAGTAACTTAAAATTATCTAAGGATGATAGTAGTGCATTCTTTTATGGCACAAAATATAGATAATTAGTTGGAGGTTTGATATATTTGATGACTGCAAGGCCTGATATATCATTTTCAGTTAGAATTTTGTCTAGGTTTGTTCATGAGCATAGAGAAATTCATTGGCATGTAGCAAAAAGAGTAATTTTTTACCTTTAAGGAATGAAAAAATATGACCTTGAGTACTGACACAACAAGAAATTCAAACTTTTTGTGTATTGTGATGTAGATTTTGTTAGATATGTGGATGACACAGTATCCACAACATGATATACTATGCATATGGGTTCAGCTACCATTGCTTGGTGTTGTAAGAAGCAAGATACATTGGTAAATTCATCAGCAAAATCAAAGCAAATTTTAACATGGGATGCTTCCATAGAAATTTTTTACTTACGGTGAATTCTTGAATATCTTCAAGTTTCTTAGATTGTTCCTACAAAATTATACATTGATAATCAAAGTGCAATAAAGATGTCCAAGAATCTAGTATTTCATGCCAAAAAAAAACATATGGATGTCAAATATCATTATCTACGAATGTTGGTGTAAAATAAAGCACTTGATTATATATATTGCCTAACTACTAATCAAATAATTGACATTTTCACAAAACCCCTTGAAAGAATCAAATTTAAAATTTTTAGAAAAATGCTTGGCATGTGTCCAAAGAAATGACTTTGGATCATGGGGTGTTTTGTTAGGACTTAATCCAAAGTCTTAACTTAGCTTAGGATTTTTATGTGTTATAATACTTTAATAATTATAAATGGGTGATGCATCTTTTATAAAGATACCCTCATAAATAAATTAGATTAACTTTTATTTGGGTAGTCTTATGTTTGAGTTTATTAATATTTTGAACTACCTTTCAGGTGGAATTCCCATGGGAGTTGGTTAATAGGTTAGTTGGTTTTTACCAATATGTGGTGAAAACATATAAATATATGTTTTTCAATGTAAAAGGGTCAACAACTTATTGGTACCCTTTTTATGTACTTATTTTATTTTGATTAATAAAATACTTTTGGACCTACCTCAGTGGGCACAAGATTTACATTAGGTGATTTTGTTTGGTTAAATTATTGGAGTGTTATCATTTTACACCTCTTATACTAATGCAATGATTGATTTAGCATATTCAATATTGATCTAGTGTGTTTATGTTGGTTTAAATTACATAAGTGGTAGATTTCTCTTCTATTTTATGGTCATGGCTTCACCTAGATGCTAATATATGTTTTATACAAGTCATATAGAATGAAATAAGTGTTAATAACTAAGTTTAGAGTGGAATTTTGACTATAAATTCCTCAAACTAGGCATTTATTTCATTACCCTCATACCTTAGTCATCTATCACAACCCCTATGTGAAATATTGTTGCCTATACATTCTTGGAAGTAGTAGCTCAGTTACTTGTTTGGTTCACTAGTGTTGTTCAAGGAAAATAGAGCAGATAAACTATATTGGTGCATCTCCACCATTAAATTAGGTTTATTTTATGCTCTCTCTATTCCTTTTCACCCTAAATTCAATAGGTATTAGTGATTTTGAGCCCAAAAAGATGTACCAAGGGAACTAGCCCCATAAACTAGAGGTTTGGTCTTACTATAGCTCACCCACAACCTTTAGGCCATTATCATATTAGTCTAGCCCTGAAGGTAGGCTTGAAAAACCTCCTTCTAGGGTGCATGTTGGAGAGCTAATATGGAAATCATGTTTATTTTACTCAGTTTTATAAATGTGTTAATGAGCACTTATGTCTTAGGACATAATACACTTAAGGTAATAATTATATATTGGTTGGCATAGTTTGTTAATTGAAATAAAAATACATTTGAAAGGTCATTATTGATTATGGATATGGTTAAGACATTTGAAAGATAATTTTTTGAGAAAATATCTTTAAATAAATGGTTTTCAAGGAACTTATAATTATATTTATTCATTTTATGATAGAAGACTATGTATGCAAACAACTATTCTTAGTCTTTAGAAAAAAAAAACACAAATCCATACTTTGCAGTTGTAATTACAAGGAAACCAACTTAGAAATTGTTTACACCTTCATTTCCAACCTCTTGTCCTAATTTTCCAACTACCAGAGCTTCACTTCTACCAATATCTTGTATCAATGACTATAAAAATTGAGAAACCATCACATATTTATTTGATCAACTTACTTATGCTCAAATACATATGCATCCCTATAATAGAATTTATAACTATTATAGATAAAGCTTAGGTAATTTGGATATTTTAAATTTACTAGTTTCCATGGTTTTAGACCTATTTCAATCCATCCCTTGTGAGAAAAAACTTGATAATCAATGTGAAAGGTGTCGAATATATGCTTTGGTTCTAATGTGAATCCTAGTGATGTGTGTCAAAGCCATTCTCCATGGTCTATTTGTTCAAGCTTGTTTCAAACCTTGAATAACCTTGATAAAGCACCAAATGACCCTCAAACATGCCACATGAGTATATATGACTTATAAAACATATTAAAATGGGGAATGTGTTAGTGTATCATTGATTGAAAAGGTCTTAAAAGAGTCCCTAAGCCATCACTAGGTGGTTTCACATCATAAAGAGCCACTTTAGGGGTAAAACTCACTTCCCACTAGCCAAATGGACCCCACACATGGGAAACCATGACCCCTAAACTTATCCATATAAACCAATCATTTTGAAATGTTTTTTGACTCATATATCTCCCCCTCATGCTTGTAAATGGTGTTTCAAAGCCTAAACCATGAAATTGGAGGAAAAATATAGGTTTTATAGGGGTTTCTGACTTATATAGATCTGTATAGTATCAATATGGGTAGAGGATGTTAAGAAGTTTTAAAGGGGGATAAATTTAGGTATTAAGTGAATATATACAAGATTTTTTATGAAAATAGGCCCAAAACTAACCTCTCCCTTCCATCAAGCTCCTTGGTAGTTTAGACAAGCTTTCAAGTTTTCACTCATTCCATACAAGAAAGAGAAGATCAATATCTAATAATTTGGGAGGACTAAAGGGGTATATTGACCATATAATTAATGTAATTTATATAAAAATACATACCCTATACTTTATGAACAAATTATAACAATTTGTGTACTTAAATGGTCTTTTTCATCTGTATAAGGGGTCATAAGTGCAATGGTTTTGGTGTATCATTGAGTTTTTTTTTGAAAATAAACACTTGATGTGTGTTATATAGGTACTCATAACCCATATCCATCACCCTCAACCCATGGTTCACATGTGTGATGGTGTGGAGAAATAAAATCCTCATTTTTCTCCATTTATAGACTACAAACAAAGTTTCTCATGTAGAATCTTTGGTGCATAGTATGAAGGTGTTTGATGATGCTTCAAGTTTGGTGATGATTTCCTTAAATCAATTCAAGCATAAATCCTTTCCAAAACATAGATGAGTCAACATCAGATGGTCAAGTAACCCCTTTAAGGTCTTATTTCTAATATGAATATCATGTTTGTGTTGATTATCTCATTTACAAAGTGGAAAATGGGTAGGTATAGACTATCGTCAAGTTGTTTTAGGATACATATGTTCATCATTAATGATTTAGTTTTTAAATTTCCCCCCTCAACACATATACCCTCAAATACCATCCTCAACCTCAACCTTTGCACTGTCAAACTCTCACTCAGTCACCATAAACCCTTCAAGGTAGACTAAACTTATGGGGTGGTCATTATTGGAATGAGGTATAGAAAGGTGAAGAAAATAAAAGAGAATAAAAGGGGTATAAAATACATGGTATATGGGAAGTCATGTGAAATTAAGATCAATACCTTCCAATCGATCCAAAAAGGGTTAACATAGTCCACACAACCCTCATTTAAGTACCTTTAAGCCTTTTTGCAGGCTAGGGAAGATGTGATCTTGACTACAAAAGATTTTATAAAGCATTAAGAGACCTAATATGGAGTAATATGGGCCAATGAATAATAATGGAAATAGAGAGAATAGGGTAGACATAATCAATACCTTCTCAACTCTCCCTAAGAGAGTGACTCAATCTAGATTTTGAGAGACACTGGCTATGAATATAAGGTTAGGGAAATCTAACAATATGATCAAGTTTCAAAGAGTTAATAAGGTTATAAAGGAATAAAATGATGCATATAAAACTATTATGTCACCCAAGGATGATATTTGAAAATCATGCCCACTTCTTCAAATGAATACACACAGCCTAGGGCTAAGACTATCACCTATAGGCCTGACTATAGGTGGAAGGAAATTAAACAATAAACCCTATTTTGATGGTAAATAAGATAAAAGGAGGTCATGACCATGAATATTCAACTCATAAAAATAATAAATTATCAATGTACATTCCTCAAAGTGGTCACACACAAAGTCAAGAGCTAGAAATAACACCTACAAGAAAGAACAAGAAAGTAGAACTGTGATTTTAAGGGTGAGTTGAAAATGGCTTGGGTGAGTAGATATATGGATTTATTTAGACAAAGTAAAAAATTTATCATTATTATTATGGTTCAAATGGAGCCTTAATGTGCCAAAAAAAAGGGATAATGCCTACTTTTCCTTCCAAATAGACCTCATTCACTACCTACAACAAAAGTGTGTGAGACCACCAAGAGGGTTGAACCTAAAGATGGAAATAGGGTTTAAATAAAATTAATTATGTTTTAATTTAAGTAGATAATTCCTTGAAAATAATATAAGGCCTAATGTCGCATTTAGTCTTACTCATAATCTATGCTCATAGTCCCTAATAAACCTAATTGTTGTCTACAAGTATGTCCTTTAGGAAATAAGTTAGGTTTTGAACCTTACATGAAAATGAATATATAAATATGGAAAAAGGGGTTATCACTTATTTTTTGGATTGACATTAGTATTTACCATTGAGATGATGAACTCACTTGATATGGAAGGAGCTTAAAGACCCACATAGGCCAATTAGGCCTAAACAAGCTTATGCATGAGAATTAGGGGTCAAGTAAGTTTGGAATTTGATGGAGGTATGAATTAATATAAATGGGAGTGAAGGAGAAATATAAGGTTCTAATTATGAGAATATATTAGTTAAATAAATAGGGCTACATAGGCATGACTTCCTACAAACCCTAAGATTGATTGTATGATGATATAATAGGGGCATAGTTGATGGAGGACTTGGCCCTAGGGGTGTTGTAAAAGGAGTAAAAAACCCCATCAACACTGAATTTTAAGGAGGAAAGGCTATTCAAGTCCCAACACTACTGTCAAAGCATTCTTAGGATTAATAATGAATAATGACATTAAGGCAAACCCATGAGAGGATAAGGCTGAGATGATAGCCTAGATAGCTAAAAGTAAGTACAAGGGATAAAAACTAAGAAAATACGATGTTAAGATAATTATGAAGCCCCAAATGTCATGAAGGTCACTTAGACATTTGATAATCAATGTAGGCCCATTAGGCCTAAAACCATTCTTATCTACTTAAGACTCTATCCTCAATCTTGGTGACCAACCCATACCCTCCCAATAAGTCCTATCATCAGGATAAGATGTAGGAGGTTGACAAAAGTCATAAAAAGGCTGTTTAAGATATGAGAATACAAAGTAATGGCCAATTTAGTCTCAAGACCTAACCTAAGTTATGGTACCCCAAGTAGTCAAATTAAGCCATTACTTCAAGTGTTCATAACTTTCATAGCAGAGGAATACATGAAAAATTATATTAGAGGGAGTTGGGAATCCATATGGAATAAATGTACATGAAGGATTGATTTAAATCTAGGGGCCTAACTTTATGAATAAATGCTAAGACTATAACCATGTCCATAAGTCTTACAGAGAAGTTGAAGTTCACCAGCTTGCATTCATATCTCCACACATAGTGCATGGAACCCAAATATTCTTAGTAGTTTTAGGGGGGTATATGTAATAAAAATCCATGACTATAATTTTGGGATTGGAGGTCTGATATTTATGAACCATCATTAAGATGGTAGACCTCCAAAACCCTTCTTAAACCCTTAAATAGACCTGACTTGGGAAAAGTGGATTATTTAACAATAAAACACTTTGAATTGACCTAATAAAGACTTGGATCACCTAGTCCACTTAGAGGAGACCCTAATCATGGTACTGGTCTATATAGACACTATATAAAATTGTCATAAAATGGTACCTTTTCAAGGAATTATGTATAAAACAAAGTACATAGTTGTTTAAAGAGTGGAAATCATTAGAGGGGATGGTTTGAGACTTATTTAACCTCTCCATATCACCAAAAACTCATAGTTTTCCTTAGAAAATATCTTATCGGTCTATAAAAAAAACTAGTCTATAAATGTAAGTAGAAGATGGCCTAGTCACCTAAGTAAGGAAAAGTTGTAGGTGTGCAATTATTTTAAGGGTTAATTCATGGTATGGAACAAATTTTTATGTGTATAATATTCTCATTCACCTATTACTAAGGTTCTCTTCAATGTTCTATGGTTAACCAAATAATAAACACTATGTAATTGGGCCTAATTGGCCTAGTAGACCCACTTGGTCAATAAGGAGAGTTATGAAATAACATAGAGGGGATACTAGGAGATAAATATAGGGTAAAATCACCACATTTTGACTACCATCATGAAGATCAACATCTAAACTTCATAGTCATAATGGATGAGGATGCAGTTTTAAGTTTAGTTAACATGCACAAGGGCTGGTAAGATACCTACTACTTCATGGTGGCATAATTGAGCCATTTTAATGTTTTAATTATTATAATAAGGAGTTAATTAACCATATAAGTTCATAACTATGCTTTGAAAAAGGTCAAACAAGTCAACTACAACCTCCATCACTCCACCTTAATGCCTAAGGGCCCATTAAAGACCACCAATCAAGAAAGTAACACATGGAGGGAGATATAGGAGGATTGATATAGATAATTTAACTGATGTATGAGTGGAATATGGTAATTTATGACCTCTTTTATTCACTTCCACACCATTCTCCCTCTCTTTCCCTTCTCATTCTTCTGTTTATAAAGGCCTTAAGGCCTTGATCTTCATCCCTCATCTAGGTATGAGGAGACTCTACCTAGATTTATAATTTTAAGACCTCTTAGACTAATGAAATTATTGATTTAGCTTATTCCATATTGATCTAGTGTATTTATGTTGGTTTGACTTGCATAAGTGGTATATTTCTCTTCTTTTTATAAGTCTTGGATTTACCTAGATGCTAATAGATGTTCTATACAAGTCATATATCATGCAAAAAGTTTTAATGAATAATTTTAGAGTGGAATTTTGATTATTATTTCCTTAAACTAGGACTTATTTCATTACCCTCATGCCTTAGTCATCTATCGTAACCCCTATATGAAATATTATTGCCTAGACATTCTTAGAAGTAGTAGCACAGTTAATTATTTGGTTCACTAGTGTTGTTTAAGGAAAATAGAGTGGATAACCTATATTGGTGCATCAACACATTAGATTAGGTTTTTTTTATGCACTCTCTATCCATTTTCACCCAAAATTCAATATTATTAGTGATTTTGAGCCTAAATAGATGCACCAGGGGAGTTGTCCCTATAAACTAGAGGTTTGGTCTTATTATAGGTCACCCACAACCTTTAAGCCAATCCCATGTTAGTATAGCATTGAAGGTAGGCATGAAGAACCTCCTTCTAGGGTGCAAGTTGAAGAGCAAATAGGAAAAACATGTTTGTTTTATTAAATATTATAAATGTGTTAAGGACCGATTATGACTTAGGACATAATACACTTAAGGTAATAATTATATTTTAGTTGGCATAGTTTGTTAATTGAAATAAAAATATATTTGAAAAGCCATTATTGATTATGGATATGGTTAAGACTTTTGAAATATAATGTTTTGAGAAACTATCTTTAAATAAATGCTTTTTAAGGAGCTTATCATTATATTTATTCATATCAAGATAGACAACTATGCATGCAAATAACCAATCTTAGTATTCAGAATAAAAGAAACACAAATCCATACTTTGTATTTGTAATTACAAAGAAACCAACTTAGAAATTGTCTGCACCTTCATTTATAACCTCTCATCCCAATCTTTCAACTACCAAAATTTTGCATCAATAATTAGAAAAATTGAGAAACCATCACATATGTATTCTATCAAATTACTTATGCTCGAATACATATGCATATTTATAATATATTTTACAACTTTTATAGACACATTCTCTTAATCAAATATAATATTGAGACCAATTATTTGCATGCATAGTCGTATATCTTGATTCTTGAAATGAATAAATATAATGATAAATTACCCAAAAAGGATTTATTTAAAGTTATTTGATTTCCATCCTCTCTTTTCATATTTGTCTTGAATTATGGCTCCATAGTGGTTTATTATTTATAATCTATACTCTGATATTTTGTCACAATCTTTGCTATACTTTGTTTATTATATTATTTGTTTGGTATCTACCACTGATTTCCTATGTGAAATAATGGCATGCAAGATATTATTTTAAACACTACAAAAAAGATAGAATGATTATATTATGTCATCAATATTTATCACATACTTATTTTAAATAAATAATAAACTCATTTCCTCTAAGAAATAATGGCATGCAAGATACTTCTTTTAAGCAAAGCACAAAAAAAAATAAAAATTATATTATATGGTTGGTCTTTACCACATAATTATTTAAAAAAAAAAAGAAACTCATTTCCTCTAAGAAATAATGGCATGCAATATACTTATTTTAAACAAAATAAATAAATGTAATAGAGCCTCATGATCATTTCAATCATATTTTTGACTAACCCAAAAATACCTATTTCACATATTTTGTGAATATATAAACATGCAACAAGTAAAAATTAGTGAAATGAATAAATATAATGGTAAGTTCCTTGAAAATAATTTATTTAAATATATTTTCTTGTCATCATCACTTTTTATAGTTGCATTTCTCTATGGACCCATTGTTAGTTTATACTCCATACTCTAAATTTTTGTCACAATTTTTGCTATACTCAATTTATTATATTATCTGGTTAGTCTTTACCACATATTTTAAAAAAATAAGAATTTGATTTCCTTTGAGAAATAATGATGTGTAAAATAATTGTTTTAAACAATGAAAAAATAACAAAGTGAATAAATGTAACATATCCTCATGATCATATTGTATTTTGTTTTTACACGTTTAAAGTAATAATTATATTCTAGTTGGCATTATTTGTTAATTGAAATAAAAACATATTTGATAGGCCAATATGGATATGGTTAAGACATTTTGGTGAAACTTAGTATATAGTTCTTAATTTTAAAATAATGAAAATGTTTGAATATTTTTTTAGTTATGCCATCCTCGTTTTTCATAGTTGTCTTGCCTTATGACCCCATAGTTGGTTTATACTCTTTAATATTATTTTTTATCACTATTTTTTCTATACTTAGTTTATTATATCATCTGGTTAGTCTTTACCATATAATTATTATAAACAAACAATAAATTAATTTTAAGCAATGTACCAAGAACAAACTGAATAAACACAATAGAGCCTCATGATCATACTATATTTTATTTTTAAATGTTTAAGATAATAATTATAATATAGTTGGCATGGTTTGTTAATTGAAATAAAAAATATTTTTGAAATCTTAATATGGATGTGGTTAAGACATTTTGGTAGACCTTATTATATAAATTATAATTTTAACACTATAAAAATGTTTTGAATATTTTTTTCAATTATGTCAACCTCGCATTTCATAGTTTTCTTGACCTCTGGCCCCATAGTTGGTTTATACTCTATAATATAATTTTTTTCACAATTTTTACTACACTCAATTTATTATATTATTTGGTTGGTCTTTTGAGAGACTTACAGAGGTCTGTACTCAATTTATACATAACATGGCCATCAAATTTAACACTTAAAAAGGATAAATTTAATATTTAAAAAAGAGGACAAATTTAATCATTAAAAAGAAATAACTGTAAACAAGATCTTGAATTTAGACTTATCACCCTCTAACCTCTTTCTCCATTACTTTTTTAATTAACAAAAATTACCTCTTATCAAATAAAACTACATAAGTGCTTTAAATTACTTAAAACCCTAGAACCATAAAAACCTAGAACCTAAATATGTATAACTTCATTTCTATTAAAATTATATTCCTTTATGTAGTCATATAAAATGTAAAAACTGATAACTTGAGTGTGGTTTATGATACCCAACTCATAGGTCCCTCTTGCTTGCTCTCATGACCCTCATAAGCATCTTTTCACTGATTCTTGATCATCCATAGCCTTCCAAACTTAATCCTAGCTCAGCCAAACTGCTCTTTGCATGACTAATCCATCCCCCTAAGCCTTGATAGCCAAAGAAAATATCACCACACTTGGACTATAGCACTGGTGTCACTCCAATCCACTTTTGGTGCTCTTGTCCAAGTGCATTTTTGGCCGCAATGGTCAGTTTCTTCTGGTTCCCCATCCTTCTCCTTATAGACCTAATGTGAGTACATTCAAACCATGACCAATAGATACTTATAAAATCCCATTTAAAGATCATTTGGAAAGGGGTTGGAAAATATCACTAAGACATCAAGAATACAAGAAATACTACTCAAGCAATCTTTTATATTCTCTACATACATCTAACCAATATACTTATAAACTTATTCAAATCCTTACACCAGTCCCTAGCCACCTCAATAAAATACATTTTAGCATTTTTCATATTCATACACTTTATTTAATAAAGTACATCAAGTGGGAGAACTACATATGGCTTGATCCCTCTTTGGAATATTAGTATGTAGGCAGTGTGCCCACACAACTTGTGTGGATACACGTTAAGTAAATTTTACACACACTAACCCCCCCTCTTTCTTGAAATTGGTCAAAGAACAATTGAGTATAGGGTTTGAATAGAGAATATGATCTATAAAGATCTCTACTAACTTCTAGTTGCTAAAACTTTACAAATAGGGTCACATAGACATAGCGAACAAAACCTAGAAAGCTCAGATCTCTTGGAAAATAATGGTAGAGGTGGAATACAACATCAATGCCACTCCTATCCAATTTTTTTGCTCTTATCCAATCATAAAACAAAGGTTATATCCTAATTTATGATAGTGTCCCAATCCTACACAGTGAATCTCAGACTCTATCCCAGTTGTATCAGTCAGTTTTTAGCTAAGTCTTATTTTCTCCCTCTTATTACTATTTGTAGAAAGGTCAAAATTGCAATATAATTTACAAAAACTATTAGCTTAATTATTTCATATGTATTTACTAATTTTACTACTAAAACCCTTTAACTAAATTAGGAATAATACACTTATATTCTCAAAAATTATTAAATCATTTGGTGAACCCAACTTACTTCATTTGTCCATAAAAAACCTTAGAAACCCTAGGGTAAATTTTCCTATTGATTTTTCCTATTTTTTTTTGATTTTTTACCTAGATAATAAAATTAAAAATTAGCATTAAATTTTAAAATTTTGTAGTAATTTTAAAATAATTTTCTTTCACACCCTAGATGCCCATACTAGGTCCTGATATTTTCCCATTAATTTTCCAATAATTTTATAATTTTTACTAGATTATTTAAATAAAAAATATACTTCAAATTTCAAAATTCAATAATATTTTTCAAAAATAATTATTTTTCAAAACCCTAGTTACACATACTAGGTCCTATTTAATCAAGCATTTTCCAATATTTTTTTGAATTTTCAGTTGCATAATTAAATTAGAAATTCACTTTAAATTTCAAATTTTCATAGCAAATTTCAAAATAATCATATTTCAAACCTTAGTTTCCTATACTAGGTCCCATTGCTTCTTGAGGTATCACCTTCCATGTTTGTGAGCTTCATATCCTTTTTATGCATATTCTAGTTCCTTATTTAGATTATATCCATTTAATATTTTCTACTATTATCCAAGTTGTTTTCCTTATGCCACCTAAGTTATTTACATCTCTTCCTTCGAGATGAAGTGCAAGAATTATTGGCAATCCTCCTAAATTCACCCAGATTCTTGCAACTCAACCATATACCATGGATAAAAAACTAACTCAGGTTCCTTTTATATATTCTACTCTTTTAGATTATACCAATTTCAATGAGGATAATTTTCATAAAGAGAAATATTAGAATAAAAATGATGATACAAACACCGATGTTCATCATCCACCACATCAGACTCTTGATAAGCTTCCACCAATTGTTAATAATGAAGTTGTCATCAACAAAGATTTGATCCTACAAAGTTTTTGAGAAAGGCTCTAAGACTAGCCCTGAGATCTTACTCTTATTTTACAATCTATCATGGAAATCAAAAAGGCTAAACAAGTTAAGTCTTTTATTCATTTAGAGTAACTAGTTACAAATGACACTATGGGGGTAACTATGTCTCAATAACTCCTTATAGTAACCCAACCTACCTCTATGCCACTAGTTATAACTAGTAGATATTTGTCTCTTGATGTGGAAGCCCTTGTGTAAGAGATAAAATATCTTTAATCCAAGGTAATACATCCTGAGCAAGGTGCCTCTAGACCTACATAGGCTTTGGATTCTTTTTCTCTATTACATATACCATTGGCATGCCACATTAATTCTACACCTTGTCATAAGGTTTTGTTCAACCTAAACTCACTCTATATGATGGCAAGGGTGATTTAGAGACACATTTGATATATTTTCACATAGCATGATTGGATTATGTACCAAATGATTGACTACTTACCAATCTATTTCCACAAAGCCTAAAGGATTATGCTTTACAATGGTTCTAAAGCCTACCAAATCAGTCAGTCAATGCATTCAATCCTTTAGCCAACATGTTCCTAGCTCATTTCAACATTAACATTGGTGATAAGGTTTCATATGCCCAAGTTACACAATAGAAACAAAGGTCAAATGAACATCTCACAAATTATGTTCTTTGATATAAGACTATTTTGTCTAAGATGACTAGCCCCATGGCTGATCAAGAGTTGCAAGATCTCTTTAAACAGAGTCTTCTACTAGTTTTACATGAATCAATTATGTTTAAAAGATTCTCTTCCTTCATTAAATTATGTCACACACTAAAGGAAAGAGAAGTCAAACTAATTTCAATGGGCAAACTGAAGTACACAAGTATCTCAAAAATAACAAATAAGAGTAACATCAAAGTCCCATACAAAGTTAAGGTCAATGATATGAAGAGTCATAATCAATCGATAGTCAATGTGGCTTTCAAACCTCCTCAACAAGTGGTTTTATTAGCACCTCCTTAGCGTACCTTTACCAATCTACCCATTTCTCTAGCTAGAGTTTTACAAAATCTATTGAAATGTAACATCATATATCTCCCTCTTATTCAGGTAGTTGACCCAACAAAGCCTCTTCCATGAGGATATGATCAACATACATTTTGTGAATTTTATAAGTACCAGGCTATACAATAAATAGATGCATCAATTTGAGACACAAGATGAAGATTAGATAGATGACAATCATATTGATCTTGGAACTTTAGTTGAGCCTCCTCAGGTAAAGCAAACATAGAATAAAGATTTGAAAATATTCTTAGATCCCTTTATGTAGCATTCTAAATAAGAGATAGGGGACACATTAAGAGTTCACCATATATATCAAACACATCCACTGCCAGATACATAAAAGGTACCTTCAGTTGAGTTACATCTTTTGAGCAACATGATTGGTGTATACAATTCCAAAGTTCCAGCTAGACCTTCCATCTCCTTCTCAAGTAAGAGATATTTAAGGATGATTCATATTATCATGCACTCTTTATCAGAGCTTACATACATAATCATTCTATTCATAGTGTTCTCATAGATAATGGATATAGTGTGAAAATGTGTGCTATAACATTATTACAAAATTTAGGATATTTAGAGTAGGATATTACCCTAACAGACATAGTTATCAATAGATTCAATGGGCACATATAGAGTTCATTGGGTGAGATATTTCTTCCTATATATGTTGATACAACACACATGGTCACACCATTTACTATAGTTCCTAGTGCAAGAGTTTTTGATATGCTACTTGGTCAACCATGGATTTAAAAAATTCATGCAATACCTTCTACAATTCATATATGCATGAAATTAATTCATGCTAATTAGGTTGTTATAGTTGGTGTTCCATATGAGTTACCACTCTCCACTTTAGAGCCATATTTTACTTTACAATCACTAGTTTTAGTATAGCCACTAGTTTTAGTTTTTCTACCATTTTCAGCTCTTCTTTTAGTTTAGATTCAGACACAGTTGAGGCCTCCATCACTGGCATAGAGAGTTCATGTACTTCCATAGAGGTATCTTTAAGAGCAGCCATGGTTTCATGATTCTAGACAACTTATAACTACATTATTCACACCTAGGGTAGTATCATTGAGTTCTCATATCTTTACTCATAGAGCACATGTTCAGAGAGATTCACCTACTACTAGATGGGTCCTTAAGATCTATACAATTGCATCCACTTATTAGATTTATAGGAGGACCCCATACTTAATTTATACTTCAAATATTTTAGAGAATTTACAACATATATATCTTTTAGCACCATAGTCTCAGCATTTCCATCATGTTTCATGATCATGCATGATTCTTCTCCCTGATATAGGACATCATGATAGGGAGTCTTCCATGAGACTCATCGATTAATATCATCTCTTCTCAACCTTACTTTTACATAGCTTCTCTTCAAATTTCTTGTACATAGTCTCCTTATGATTGATTGTACATAGCTCATAACATTTCAAAATGCAAAAACAATATAAAATTTCAAAATACAAAAACAATATAACATTTAAAAAGTCAAAAATATTCAAATATGTCAAAACACCAAAAAAAATTTGATTGTATATATTATTAAAGTTTTACATTTGTACTGATATGTTAGACTTACATTTTCTATTCTATGCTATTGTTTATCTATTTATCTACATTACCATGATTTATTTGATCTCCTTTGAGTGTGAACACTGACATACAACTCTTTGATTGCTTCATTCTACCCATTGAGTGGGCATCCTACTTCTACATTAAAGACACACATCAATATACATACCCACTGGGGGCATATTCTACATGACTACAACATCTAGATTATGTCATTCCTACACCACACTCTCTAGTTATCATGTTGATGTACATTATTTACTAGCTTACATAGTTTACTATATTGACATCGCACTAGTATATAACACTTTTTTATTTCTTATCATATACCTAGTATTATACTAATATGTCTTACATACTTTCACTTCTTGATTTGGTTAGTTATATTTGATTGTATTTTTAGTTTTCACATACTTTCCTTTCTTGATTTACATAGCTAGATAAATTACTTTTCTCAGTTCTTATTTTGTCTCTTGTATGTGCTTTAGGACATTTGCTAATGTAATTTGATTCTATTCATGTGTGTGTCTTAGGACATTTTCAAATGTCCTTTGTTTTTACTCTTCCATTTGATTATGGCCCTCATGCCAACCCTTGATTTTTTAATTGTATGTGTATGCATTATTTGAACATGCCTTGTATGCTTGCTTTCTAGTTTGAATGACATGTGCTTGTTTCTTGATTGGTTTTTGATATTTTACAATTCCATTATCCATATCATACATTATCTCAATTTTTTGGATTCCATGATAGACATCATGATCCATCCTTCCATGATAAATAACAACTAACACCTAACACTTCCAATTATAATTTAGTACATTACACATGATATTACATTGTCATATCTATCTAGGCATACCAATATTGATCTAACAATATTTCAATACAAACCATGTTATAAATTGAGATATCTTGTTGATTATCATTGCTTTATCATGTATCTTTTTAGTATAACACACTTGTAGGACTCTTTTTTTTTTAGGTCAGTCATTATAAGGTTTTCATTCCTAAATTTAGAAGAGGGGGAAATAAACAAGGGTTTTTTCATAGAGATTAGAGCTCCTACCTGTCAAAAAATTAGTTTTAGAACACTTAAAACAATAACCAGACATCAAACTAGTTAGAACACCAGGCATATAGTGAAAATGTCAAAATTGTTACCAGATTTGGCCTAGGACAATAACATTGAGATTGGAATATAGATTCAATCCCATTACTATCCATTTTGGTGATCCTATCTAAATAACAAAAAAACTAGACTTTCTAGAAGTAGGTAGAAAAGTAGGTTTAACTACATTTTTTGCTTAGTCAAACTAGTTCAAAATCAATAGTTTTTAATACACTTTTTCTCAAAGAATCTAGATATAGGAATAATTATGCATGTCATGATGGCTCCCACTTTAAATTTTAGATATGGAAATTTGTATAACTTAAAGATCAAAATCCATGTTTTAGACACCAATGATTGGGGGTAATGTGCGTAACACATTTGTTTTCTTTTCTTTCCAAGTTTAGTATTACCTAGGCATTCTAAATATTTGCATGCCTTATTCCATCTACAGGTGGTTGGAATCATTTTTGAGTGGCTTTAATACAAGCCTAACTTTAAAATTTTAGAGTGGATTTCATATAAGCCTAGTATACTAGTTTCAGAGTGGATTTCATATAAGCCTAATCTCCATCTTTTAGAGTGGCCAAGAGTGGCCTAGTTCATAGCATGCATTCAACTATCCATTCCAATATTGTTAAATTATAAAACATTCACAAGCTTTAGGATCCATCTCATATGACATACATTTAATATTGATATCAGTTTATAGCTTCACTTTATGGGGTAATGATGCAGCTTAAAGACTATTTAGCCTTTGATTTCTTGAGCCACCTACTCAGAGGGATTAGACACATAGTCCAAACATTGATTAGCACACACATGATCACATAGCTTCACTTAGTGGGTAATGATGGAGCCAAAAGACTAGTTATCTTTTTTATTCTTTAGCCACCTACTTAGAGGGATTGGACACATAGTCCAAACATTGATTATCACATGCATGATCATATAGCTTCACTTAATGGGAGATGATGGAGCCAAAGGGCTAGCCTTTGCATTCTTGAGCCACTTCTAGAGAATTGGGAATTGAACTCAACTTTCAATATTACTCTTGGTATAACACACATCCAACATCATCTATCATCACTTAGCATAACTATAGATTCATGCTTCATAGCATGTTCTCTCTATGCACACCTAGTATCAGATAGCTTCATGAGCTTCACCCTTATAGTTAAGTTTAGGTACACTTTTTATTTTTCCTTTATCCTAGTATTTCACTTTGATGCATAAATTGAATAAAGGGGGGGGGGAATATAGTCATATAAAATGAAAAAATTAGTAAATTGAGTGTGGCTTATACACCCAATCTATAAATCCCTCTTACTTGTTCTCATGACCCTCATAAGCATTTTTTCACTGATTCCTAATCATTTGTAGCCTTCTAAAATTAATCTTAGCTTAGATATACTACTCTTGAAATGACTAATCCATCTTTCTAGGCCCTAATAGTTTAGGATGATAGGCCACACTTGGACTATAGTGATAGTGCCACTCTTGTCTACTTTTAATAATCCTATCTAAGTACATTTTTGGCCCCAAAAATCAGTTTATTCTAGTTCCCCATCCTTCTCTTTATCAACCTAATGCAAGTAAATTCAACCCATGACCAATAGATACCTATAAAATCCCATTCAAAGATCATTTGGAAAGGGGTTGACAAATATCACTAAGCAAGCAAGGCTACTCAAGCAATCTTCCCTATTCTCTACATACATCTAGCAAATATACTTACAAGATTATTTTAATCCTTACACCAATCCCTATCTACCTTAAGAACTTTCAATTTAGAATTTTCCATATTCATACACTCTATTACACAAAGCACATCAAGTGGGATAACTATATATGGATTGATCCCTCTTTGGAGTATTGGTATGTAGGCAACATGACCACACAAGGGGTATGGATACACTTTAAGTGAATCTTACACACACTAATCCCCCCTCTTTATTTAAAATGGTCAAATAATAATGGATTATAGGGTTTGAAGAGAGAATCTACTCTATATGGATCTCTACTAATTTCTAACTACCAAAACTTCACAAATAAGGTCACACAAGCATAACAAATAAAATCCAAAAAGATCAGATCTCCTAGATAATAATGGTAGAGGTGGACTACAACACTAGTTCCACTCTTTTCCACTTTGGTATTCTTGTCCAATCATAAATTGAAGGTCAAATCCTAGTTTATGATAGTGTCCCAGTCTTGCATAGTGAATCTTAGACTCTATCCCAACCATATCAGTTAGTTTCCAACTAAATATTTTTTTCTCCCTCTTATTATTATTTTTAGAAAGGTCAAAATGGAATCTAATTTACAAAAATAAGTAGCTTAATTATTGCATATTTATTTACTAATTTTACTACTCAGACCCTTTAACTAAATTAGGAATAATATAACAATATTCCCAAATAGGTTAAATTAATTTGTGGTCATTGGAATCATAAATTGAGTGATAGTTAAAATAGGATACCAAGGAGGATTCTAAGCATCCAAAAATGAAGTACAATCCAATTAAGAAATGTAATCCCTACATGCTGTGAGAATCAAGAAAAGAGAAATAATTGTAAGAGGAGGCTAGGGAGGAGTCTAAGTAGCCAAAAATGAAGTAAAATCTAAGTAATAAATATAATCCATACATATTTACAATTTTTTTCACACTTTTAATGAATTCTGCCTATCTTTTAAGGGATTCAAACTATTTCCATGTTATTTGCCCCATGAATGTGTTTGGGGAAGGGGTTTAACTTGGATTTTTTCCCATTATTTCTTGATTTGAATATGATGCTTGATTTTCCACCTATTTATGATTTTTTTGAAAGAGTTAATATAAATCACTAGTCAATTTATACCAATGTGATGATTTTGCTAAAGATTCACCAATAGAATTATACCTAAAATCTAGGATTCACCAGTATTTTATAGTAAGCTTTTTGGGGGTCCCTTCTTAAAATTATCCCTAACATCAAGCTCCACCATATTTAAAATATAAATATATATAAGTTAATTAAAAATAATTAGGATTTATAGTATTCATTCAATTACAGACTTTAATAACATAACTAGTAAAAAGGAAAAGAATAATCTAAAAAAACATGAAAATGTCTAGCTAGTTAACTATGGAAAACATGATAGTTTATTCCATGACTCTATTGATCAAAATAAAAGAAGCCAAACTTTATTACATAAATCCTATAATAATTTATAAACCATGAATGTCTATATATTTTCCTCAATTTAACCCACTATTGGGGAGGTTAGAAACATTCAATTCTAATGGGTGAAGAGTTATTGAGATTCTAACTAATTTGAAGCATACCATGCTCTTGCAGCATATACCATGAACATTCCATATAATGCACTATTTTAATATGTCATTATTATGTCTTATTATTCCTACTACTATATCCATGTCCTTGGATACCTTATACTAAATTTCACTAATTCGGTATTGAAGTTTATAGGTATTTGTAACCAATTTGTCCCTTGCATTCATGTCATAGACCAAATCTATAGCAAAACCTAACTTAAAGTCAAAATTTTAGGTATGATAATCAATTTAATTGGTAGATAGGCATATTTTTTTATCTCCCCCAACTCTATTGATGTCAATGGGATGATTGGACATGCCAACCCATCCAACATGTTCCACTCAAGGCCACATGGCCTTCTCTTATTTTTTTACTTCAAGTTTAAATTCTTCTTTATTACCCTGATCAACATTCATTGTATTTATATTTAGGAAATCTCAAACTTAAATCATCATGCCATGTGACATGATCATGGACATCTTACTATAGTTGGGATCCTCATAGTGACCATGCTCTCTGCATGATTGAGTCTTATGAGGTGTCAATCTGAGAGATCAAAAGGTCCAAGATGATCTAAGTATCTCATAATGTTATCTAAATATTGGGTTCCCATAAATATTTAAAATGGAAATATCATGGTCCTTTGGATCTTTGGGTCACTACTAGTGGATCTATCAATAATTAGCTTTCACGAGACATCGATCTGGGAGATCAATAGTTGGTAACCTTTAGGATTTTTACTACATTTTATTACATCTTAAAAGTCTTGGGATTCCATAATGTTTCCACATGGTGATATCATGGGCCTTTAGGGCTTGTGGGATTTGTTTATTTTACTGATGAATTTGAGTCCTAGAATCCTAAAATGTCACCATGTGGTGACATTTGGGGCCTTTGGGCCTTAGATATTTTCACTGATAGAATGACCTCCACTGAGTCTTGGGCTCTCAAGATGTTACCACGTGGTAGAATAATTAGCCTTCAAATATCAAGAAAATTTAGAGGCTTTGATGATCCCCTAAAATTCTAAGATCTTGAGATGATGTCATATGACATCATCTCAATCCTTTAGGGCTTGGTGAAATATTTAGACATAGATTTTCTCCAATTAAAAATGACTAAGTAAAAATCAAAGGGAAAGGAAAAGATTTATACCATATGATCAATGTAAGCCATCTAATGGGAGATTAGATGGATAAGAGATATGTGGGGATTTAGACCTGGCTAGACATTGACAGATGTCTCCACATGGTACTCCAACATTAAATCCTATAACTTACATATTGAAAATAAAAATGACCAAGTCATAAATACCCTTGAGAGAAAGCATAGGATGGAAAAGATGATAAAAAATGTGAGAATTAATTGAATATTTTGCATTCTAACTTGAAACATTTACATGAATAAAGACTTTCAACTTAACATGACATTATACACTTTATTTGATTTAAAAAATTAAGGAAAAGACCATGAATTAAAAGCTAAAGTTAGAAAAATACACATTGTTTAGATCCTTTTTATCAAACAACCCTTTCTTTATTTTGACAGATTTGACATTCCTCATCAAATTTAAGCTAGTGAAAACTACCATGTGTTAAGTTTTCATTAGTTTGAATACCTATCCTTAATGTTCTATTAACAAGTAGATTCCTATAAAATTTATACTAGGGGGTATGATGACATCAATGTGTCCATGTGGATGGCCCTCATTCATCTATCTAGGTATTTTGGTTCATGAGATGATGCCATATGGCATCATATTAGCTTCTCGAGTTATATAGCATGGAACATGATAATGCCATGTGAGATGGTCATAGGGATTTTAGTCTATTGTTATGGTCTTAGCTCTCCTCTAAGCCTTAATCCCCTATGATCATGCCATGTGGCATGATCTTCAACCTTCAAACATTAGAGATATCTAGGTCTTTAGCTTTGTCTACTAAAGACCAACTAGAGCCATGAATCCAAGGATCATATGGTGAGCAGGTAGGCTAGGGATCCTTAGAGGTTAATTTCATATATGAACCTCAGGCTCTCATAATGGTTGCACCTATCATGATCTAAAAGAGTGGAAATTTTTTAAAGTTATCCATTTGATCACTAGGTTTTGAACTATAATAAAACATGATATTGCCACATGTCAAAGCCTTGGGCTTCAGGAGAATATTTTATACCCACAATATTTCCTATGAAATGATAAAGTAAATATAAAAAGGATCAAAAAATGAAGACTTAAATAATGAAAAAAATAAGTATAAAATGATGAACAATATTCAATTTCATAATGAAATGACCACACAAAAATGACCATTTTCACTTAAATAAGAGACTTTGACCTCCAACATAATTATGAAAAGACCTGAATGTTTTCATATAAAATCCCAAGGTTCATGAATTTAAACACATTGAAAGGGGACCTTTAGATGTATCACTTTGACAATTATAATAAAATCCCATAGTATTGAAAATTTACTAAGTTAGAAAGATACACTTTATAAATATGTTAGTAATTTTCTCATGAAATAAGCATTTATGGACCAAATTACAAAGGGGGATGTGCAAGAACTCTAAATAAAGTGAGATTATTTTCCTAAGTTTGAGTCAAATACTTCTAAAGGATAATTTATAAGGACTAGAATTTATAGACTCAAGAAAATTCAAATATTTAAAACAATCAAGTTCTAGATGTGTTTTATTTGACCAAGTACTATGTTTCATATTTATTAAGTAGACTTAGTCAAAAATAATGAAGCACAAATTTATATGCTCATATATAGTAACTTGCAAATTAAAAAAATGGAAACCTTAATTGATAAATCGCTAAAAGTCCTATGAGGAATAAGGATTAGAATCCTAATAAAAAAATAGGTTCCATGTTTTTACTAATGAAATTAGGGCATGTTTTACAAGCAAGAAAAAATGACAATTCAGTTGGAAAATACTCATGAGTATTCTAAGAATCTAGAACCTTAATCTTGGAACCTAAATAGTAAGTATTGGATATAGGAAATATCTCAAAAATAAAAAAAATTTAAAGGCACAAAATTATACTTTAACATGTGTCATACTAACTTCCTATTATATCCCAAAGACCATCAATGTGTTATTGAGTGATTGATTTGTTTACACCTTTACATTCACACAAAACCGTTCAAATTTGCTTAGTAAATTATAACTTCTGAGGGAGAAAGGTATTATATTTTTTCTTGGAGGGAGTGGTATGGGTATTTATTTAATACAAAACAAACATCTATAGTCCCGATAGAGATACCTTTGGTTTCATTCAAGGCCTTACTCCAATGCTAGATAGGTTGGAAAGCCTATGGTAGAGTTGCTTGAATCATATTTTCAAAGAAAACTCAAGATTTTGAATTTGAATTTAGTTTCCTTAAAAAAATTATTTTCCCTCCAAAAAAGGTTTTTCGGTTTAATCTATTAAGGTTTGATAACCAATCCATGGGTAAAATGATATTCAAGAAGTGCATGATTATTAAAATAAGTATAAATAAATTCAATGCCTCATAAAATTTATATGTTATATCAAGTGAATTTAATGGACATATAAATGAAATGAAACATTTCTAAAATCCACATGTTTCATTTAGAATCAAATGCCTTTAGAATTATTAAAATGTCAAAAGAACTATGATAGTTCATGCAAGTATTTAGGTAAGAGCATTCAAATTTTATTTATAGAATGCCATTTGTGTCCCCTAACAACATGAATTTCATCCCATCCTTCATATATTAGTTACATGAACCTCAAGACAAACCAAGAAGCTTCAGCCCAAAAGGGAACAATAATAGGACTACACTAGGTAATGAAAAGTAGGAAAAAACAAACAAAAAGGAAACAAAAGCAAACATATGATAATAGTAAGGGGCAAGAAGGAATAGGAAAATAAAAAAAGTTATTTATTGATATTCCCATGAAAATTCATGCATAAAAATTATAATCATAGAAGATATCTATTAGCAAGTAATAGGACATTTTCAAAGTTAGATACTTGAAATAGGATTCGGGAAGATTGGTAGCGAACATGTACTTATGCCTAAATTTCCCTCTAAATTGGAAAAAACTATCCCGAAGGGATTCATCAATATTATTTTCATGAAATTAAATAATAAATTAGATTGTAAAATTTATCTAAGTGAATGTTGTAGACACTCAATTCTCACCATTATCATGTTAAAATTGTAAGACTGAATGGTTTCCCATAATAATTCACAAATTGGACCAAAACCACTAAAATTCTCTAATTCATCCAACACATCATTTGTAATTCTTGAACCATGTCAATATGTCCCTAATTGGGGCACTATAATATACATAATCATTATCTTCTTTTATTTCATCTCTAGTCAAATTGTGAACTAGCAAATTGAAAATTTTGACTAATAGTGCATGAAAACTAATCAAATTATAAGATATGTAAAAATACTAATTATATTCACTTAACTAATTAAATTCTTAAGTGAAAAATCCAGATCAAATTAGTTAATATATAATTTTAAAAAATGAAAATTCATTAAATTTTTAAAAGGGTGACATCATCAAGACATCATCGGTCACAAAGTCAAAAATGTAAGCCATGATTAATAAATGTAATAAATATCTAATTTATGTAAGTCATGCCTATTAATTACACCCTTCTTCCAAAATATTAATTGCAACATTAATTGCATTTGGTCTTCAAGATTGAATCAATATTAGATCATACATATTAATCTTGAGATGGATGGTTGGTATCATTTCAAGAAAACTATAAATATAAAGGCCTCCATGAATAATACCAATCTTCATTGTGAAAAGATATAATTCTAAAATCATGCTAAAAATTCACCATTTATTCATCCTAATTGATCAAAGCCATTTATGGACTAGGGGAGATGCCTTTGGAATGAACAAAGTGCATTGACAAAGACTCTTACTCCATAAACCAAGCACAAACATTTGTAAAACAATTTCTAGGTGGGGTCTTTAAGGAAGGTAAATGTCTTATTTGTCTTCTTTCATTGCTTTATTTATCTAGTAATTTTAGCTCACCCTAGGGAGCAAGCATAGAGTGTTATTTCTTGAATTCATTTTAGATTTCATTCCACTAAGTTTTTATTAGCCATCTTTGTTTATTGTTCTACATAATGGCATGTCTGGTGGGACTATGCATATCACACACCTCCTTTGGACCTTTATAAGTATTATAATTAAATAAACAAGCCATCTTTTGGTGTTATTTTCTTTCTTTTTATTTTAAAATTCTTGTATTCTTATTTTTTTAATCGACAAAGTCACCCAATGAGATGGAGAAGTCATCATGGGAACCAATGAAGTTGATCACGTAATTGGTGAAGTCAACCTATAGATCAATGAAATCATTTTTATCATTATCTCTCTTTTTTGTATGTTTGACAAGAACAATGAATTCACATTGAAAATAATGAATTCAAATTAAGCATAAATGAGGTTAAAAAGAAAAAAATGAAGTCATCTCTTTATTTCTTATATGTTCTTTTGATAAAAAAAAACTTAAAATTGAAAATAGTGAATTTGTAGTGAAAACAATAAACTCAATCCGAACATCATGAAATCATAAAGCAAACAATCAAATCATTCAAAGGAAAATTGTGATTTTTTTTTTGTGTTTTTACTAAAAATAGTGAACTCATCTAGTAATCAATAAGGTATCCCTATTAACCAGTGAAATCATCAAAATTACATTTTTGGTTTACTACAAAATGATAAAGTCAATTTAGAATCAGTGAAGTCACTCTGGTAAATGGTGAAATCACTCTATGTCAAAATTTTGGAGAGTTGAAAAAGTTAAAATTAACTTTTTTGGATGGTTAAAACCTTTGTTTAAAATCTAATTATTTATTTTATAGGTTTTGATATCTATTTAAGTTATTTTATTTTTACAACTAACCCACAAAAGGCAAACTTTATTTATGTTTTCAATTAGTGCTTAACAAAGAACAAACCACTACTGCCTTTATGCTCTTAAGAGTATTTACTTTTCATTATTTACTTAAGTTTTTTATAATTCCATTCTTGTTTCTTATCTTGTTATCTCCTGAAAGATTACTTGATGTATGCTCTTCTCTAACCCCTTCATGAGGTTTTGAGAATCAAAAATCAAGTATATCTTCCCTTTTTCATTTTTTTTATGATTTAATGGGGTGGATTTCATCACCTTCCCACCAATCTATAGGGGTGCATTGACATAGTAAGTGACATCATAGCATCATAATAAACCTATTATCTAATAGGGTATATAACTTAGAGTAGTGCCAATGGTATCTTAGTTGGTATGCACTTCAGAGCATGGTTGTATTGGTAAAACTTCATTGAGACCCCAACAATTGAAGTGATTTTAAAAGGAGTAGACCCTTTGGTGAATCACCCGCAAGCCCTAAAATCTAATTAATAGATTATTCTAAAGTGCCCATGTACCATAAGGTATATTAGGACCATTTAGTTTGCCAATGAAAGATTTAGAGTAAAAATCCACATTTACCATAGATATCTCATTTATGTATGGGTGAAAAGGTTAACAACCCCCATATATTACCTTTTATGTATAAAATTTTGAGAGAAGAGGTGGATTAAAAACCCTACTAATAACATGAAATAATTTATTTAATGAACTTTACATTTTATCCTCTCAAAATCAAGTATATCAAAAGAATTCAATGACTATCTCATAACCAGTGTCAATTTCCATGTGATTGCTTGAAGTATTTTCTATTGGAACCCATGCTATATTCATAACATCATTTGAAAATAAAAAACACCAAGTTCTTAGTCTAAACAAATTTCAAACACATTGTCACCTATTTACACATCAAGGTGTTATGCTACCTATTTTTATTCTAAATCTAGATTTAGGTTTTATTATGTTAACCTACAACCTAAGTTATGGAAGACCATTTGGCCTCCTTTCATTTCCATTTGATATTATTATGTTTTTCACATTTCTGAACCAACCTTATTATTTTCTTAGTGTTTTACTTACCACTTGAAATAAGAGCTTTTGTATCATTTGATAAGGTTAAGTTGCTCATTTCATTTCTGATTTAGACTTAAATTTGCTTGTGCCAAACTAACTCCCATATTTTAAGCCATTTTAATCTATTCTAGTCTCATTTTGAATTACAATCAATGACCAACCAAGGTCAAGATATTTTTCTAGTAATTCTAATACTAAAAAACTAAGACCCTTTGTCCTAATTCTAATTTTCATTTTGAACTTTGATTTTCTTGATCCAAATCATTTATGAAAGCCAAGGGCATTTAACCTTATTATGGAATTACACTTCTTGGATCAAACACTTTTCAAACAAATTCTAAATTCCAAAGACTATTTGACATCATTTCAAACTCCAAATACCAATCCAAACTAAGAGAACATTTGTAACACTTTTCAAAACTATGTACCATTCCAAATATGTTGAGGTACACTATTATTGGGGCCTCTTATGGCCCTAAATTCAAGGAATAAAATTTTTATGATGGAGAGGATCACATAGTTTTGTTTGAAGATATCCATACCATTGTGGGATCAAGCCAAAGTCTATTCAATAACCAACACATAGAAAATCAAGATGATGCTATCTTAAGGCTAATAAAATCTACAACTAGTCTCCCACATGATTTTCCAATGGAAAAATTACATAATATTATCCAAGTAGAGGATAGACTATAATAAAAAACTTATACTCAAATTCTAAGATTGACCATCACTTCATCTAGCAAAGAGAAGGGTCCATTGGTTGATCCTTCCTAAACTAGTCACATTATAACGTCTGATATACAAAAAAATAGTCAATGTTACCTAGATCAACTTGTTACTAAATTAATGACTTATTTGATGGCAACCTTATTCAAAAATATGATACACATATATAAAAATTATTCACATGAAAAAACATAACAAGATTTAGCTAATCCTACATTTGATGTAGATACTTTGGCTCCTCCTAAATAACCCATACCAATGAATGCTTCACAATTTTTTTGACTTGATACAAAACATACATTTTTCAATCATCAGTGGATCCTTTTTGATACAAGACAAGCACCTAATGATTCACAACAAGTGCCAAATCATTCACTATGGGATGTAAATAATCCACCACCATAGTAGATAGTGGGTAATTCACAAAACACATTAGTAACTTCTTCCAATTCACAACAATGATAATAAGTTCCTCTTTCACAACATCAACAATAATAACTTCTTCTAAACCAATAACAAATCCACCAAAATTAACAATATATTCTACTAGACCAACAACATATCCCATACCATTTACAATAATGTATTCCTCAGAAATATCAACACCTCATCTTTTCTAATTCAAATCCAAATCAACAGTATATCCATTTCAAATGTAGAATTTAGGATATAGGGTGAATATACCTAGTAGAACCACATAAGAAGGAGCCATTTCCACCTATGATAATGTTAACCAATGCTAATAGTTCACTAATACCCAGCAAAGTGATCTCCTTTCATTCTATAATGCACCTAATATCTATAAATGAAATATACTAAAGGAAATAGTTTCAAGACTTCAAGAAAGTAATAAAGTACCAAAAAAGTACAAGTTTGATGACTTATGCCCTTATTCATTTAATATCAACTTTATCCAGGTACTTTTCCCACCCCATTTTGAGATAACAAAATTTGAGAAATATAAAAGGAGATCCAAGAAAACATCTAAAAGTATTCTTTGTGACATGTCAAGATGTAGCTTATATTAGTGTCTATTTGATACACCTATTTCCATGTAGCTTGGGTGGGCAAGTGCTAGAATGGATTCTCAAAATACCAAAGGGATTAGTAACTAATTTCAATGACCTATCAAAAAATTTGTCAACCATTTCTCACACAACCTAGAACATGAATTAATAATTATAGATTTGTGTAATGCTAAGTAGCATGGAGGAGAAATATTCTAAACATACTTACAAATATGGAGAGATTTAGTTAGTCATTTCTCACATAATTTTCCAAATATGCAGTTAATAATTATCTTTGCACAAAACCTAAATGTTGATCTTGTTCATAATCTCAAACTCAATTGTGCTAACACATTTTCAGAAATCGTTGATATAGGGGTGCATATATAAAAAACAATTATTAACAAGGGTCATCTGCACTTAAAAAAAAACCTAAATACTAGTTTAAAACCAAAATCCAATTCAAGTTCCAATTTAGACCACCACAATTGAAAAGATGAAGGCCTTTGTTAAAAATAAAAATATGGTCAATAATGAGGTTGCATAGGCAAGACACATATAAATAGTGTAGCCACTACCTATTCAAAATATCCCACCTAAACCTCAACTTGCATTAAAAATAACTCCCCTGTAATGAAGATACTACAAAGATAAAGTTTTTAGTGACCTCAAAGAGCCCAATGAGAATGTGTTCCGAAATTTAGTGATAACCAATATGATTATGTGGCCTAATCAAAAAGCCTTTCTAGAGGGTTCCCATAAACCAACATGGTATTATAATAATAATTATTACAATTACCATCATGTGGTTGGTCATTCACTATGTAGGTGCATATAGTTGTATTGTAACAATTTTTGAAAACAGTGAAAAAATGGTGAAAATTTCAATTTTTGAAAAAATTGCTAATTTTTTTGAATTTTGCCTAAAAACGTCAAAATTTTTGAAAAATTAAATTTTTTTAGTTTATGGCCAATTTAATTTTTACCACAAATGTTTAAAAACAATTTTTAACCTTATGTGTAAAAATACACTAGTGTTCCCTATAATTTGCAAGCATAATTTCACTTTTTATGGGTTGCTTAAACACACTTTCCTTTTTCACAAGTTGTGCAATTTGCAAAAAAAATTATTGTGAAAATTGTGAAAAAGGTTTCAGTTCCCATGCAAGTTGTAATTTTTTTAAATTCTCATGCAATTTTTAATTTTCTCTCTCCACTCCAATGCAAATACTATTCTTATTTACTCAAGCTATGCAAGTGTGACTTATTCTTTCTTGAAGCTTTATGTTCAAAACAAGATTATCAACATGTATATGAAGTGTGGTGGTTTATTATATGCTCGTGAAATGTTTGATAAAATGACATAACAAGAGAACTTCTCATGGAATATGATGATTGCATATTACAAAAGACATGGGTGACCTCATCGGGTTTTGGCACTATTTCATCAAATATAATGAATGGGTGTCTAACCTGATTACTTTAACTTTTTCAAAAAAAATCTCAACATGTGCCAAAATAAAATATTTAGAATAAAATATTGATATTCATGTAAGCATAATTGAAAGTGGATTTTTGTCAAACATTATAGTTTCAAGTACCTGGATAGATATATATGGGAAATGTGGAAACATCCAAAAGGGTTATGAACTATTTGAAAAAATGATTAGAAGGAATGTGGTCTCATGAGTTGTAATAATTATAGGATATACATAAAATAGAGGATTTCAGAAATAATATGGATATAGAAATTACAAAACAAGTAGCAAGACTAGAAACCTTATGTAGGGATGATTCCAAAGCATTCTTTATGTGAGTGGGTGTGGCGTATGATACAAAATTAGATGATGGACCCTCCTTCAACCCCCTAAAGACATTTTTTTGAATGTTGATGATATATTTCTATATTAGAACATGACATGTTCCTACATCGAGAGTAGACATGTATGCAAAATTTTGAAGCCTTTAGTATGCATGAGAAGTGTTTGGCAAAATGTCTCACCTAAATATGATCTCATTGAAGGATATGCACAAAACATATTTGTTAAATAAGTATTAAAATTGTTATTTTATAGTTAAAAAGTGTAAATTAAATGTATAAGTCCTTGATAACATCCTCCTAGCTAGTGCAAATTAGATTGGATATGTATTTAATTAGCTAGGAATTTATTTGGAGCATTTTGTCAAAATAATTCTTGAACTTCCAATAGGCTAGATAAAAGAAGAAAATGCAATTTTTAGGTGTAAATCCAAGTTCATATCCTTTTCAAACATCCTTATAGATTGTGCTAATTGAGTAAGTCTCCAAATTTAAAAATTGTTTTAAAACATTTTGTCAAAGAATTCATGTGCCTTGTAGATGTGGTGACGACCAACAAATAAGATGAGTTTCTTAATTCATCTGATTACAAACCGTTATAACTACACTAATGGGTAATAACATTATGGGATATTGAGAAAACATTGGTTGTGAAATGAAGTTTTATAGTCTCTAGCTTCTCATAATAATATCTTGATAACAACCATCAATGACTACATATGTGATTCCCAATCATAAGACATTTTTTTGAATACATAATGCCATGATGAATATTCGTAGCCTTCCCTACATCATGGAGTTGATTTATATTCAATAAATTTAAGTTCAAAAAGGATGGAAGATATGATGATAATCATATTAAAGAAACCTTGGATGCTCAACATGTGAATGTGTATCAGAAAAATGGTTGCTTGTCTGATAATCCAAAATTATGTCTATCCTCTAGCTCAAGGGAATATGAAAAGGAAAATATAAACCATGATGAAAATATAATACGTGAAATGCCAAAATATATGGGCTTGATGAGCATTTGATGCCAGCTATTAATGTACGATAGAGGGACAAAGAAGCTACACATAAAAGAGTTACTCAATTTGTTATCACTGATAATTGGGAATCACATTCTAAGGTGGATCATCAATGAAATATATCAATTAAAGATCAAGAATAATCTAAAGGTAATTATGATGGAAAAAATTCTCATGATAGTAATGGAATTGAATTTTCATCTAAGTATCATTCAATAGGGTCCGATTTACAAAAGACTGGCACTAGTGTTCTTGAAAAAGGAGGAAGTTTATATTCTCAACTCTAAAAATCAAAACATCTTCAATGTGTGGGTACCTCATGCAATAGATAGACAATGACAAAATTAATATAAAAGGTAGCCACATGTAAGGCATAGTATAAAGTGACATAGATGGAACTACTCTTTGAAGAGATTAGATACATAATTTAATATGACATTTGTAGACACTTCTCTATCATTTCAATGTGTCTTTAAAGATAGTGACATAATTACACCATAGTTTGGATCACATACACAAACTCATAGAATATAGTTGATACTAGTCTTCTTGTGGTATATGATCAGTTAGGTCTAATTGGAATGATGGTAAATGGGAATGGGATGATATGCCAAATAAAGATAAAATCCCTATTCATGACAAGTTTCCTCTTTCAATATTCTCTCCTATGCTAGATGATGCATCCCTTGATTCATGATTGGTATCTCCACATCTCAGAAGATATACATCCTTTGTACTAGGGCCTATATAGTCTCCCTAATATTATATTTACCTATCTCATATACCAATACATGATGGTAGGTCCTTAATGAAAGTATTATAAAAACTCTTGTTTGAGGATCAACGGTATCTAAAATTGCACTAATTTATTTGAAGTCATTTTTTCAAATAGTTCCCATGCTACAATAAGTTCAAATAAATTGAAATTGAATGGTTCAGAATCAAATTCAATGGACCCTAAACTCTCAAATATTAATGAGACATTATCTAGGAATGATAACAGGTGGTTATGGAGTAGACATTTGTTAACATTACTATTGATAAGTGCAAAGCCAAATCTGCAACCTTGCTAACATTCTTCTAGGTGATGACAAGTGGGACAACTCTAAATTTCACCAACCTTTAAAATTTAAAAATTTAAATTCACATTTTTTAATGGATAAGGATTGTTATGAGAACCACTTGAGATGGAGTTTCTAGAACAAAACTTGATAATTGAACTATGATGGAAAGGTTGGAAACCTATTTGCTCATTTTCTTCCTAATTCAATGGAAAGATTAGCTTCAATTTCAAGTTGTAATATGTGGAAAATAGCATATATCTCACCTCTTTCAAGTCAAAAATGATGAATGAAACTGATTGTGTAGTAGTTTGAGATCCTATCCATGCTAATTGTATTATCTCTCAGGAACTCATAATAGAAAACAAAATAAACAATGAATTTTATAAGTGTGTATTTTATAATAAGCATAGACCTTATGAAAAATGTTTCAAATATTCATGGGAAAGTGATTCTAAATTAAATCCCAAGAAGGACAATATCTAGAAGGAGCTCACATATTTAAAATAGAGGTGCTCCTTTCTAAAAGAAAACTTGTGATGATCATTGAGGAGAACTAGAAACAAGTGCAAATCAATGACTGAGATTGTCTTCAGTGAAGGAGAAAGTGAATGAATTTTTCATCAAGGTTATGGTCTTTTCATGTTAATTTTAGATCTCATTTTTTAATTCTTAGATGTAAATTTTGTGTAATTACAACATTGTAAATGCAATTCATGCAAATGCAGTGTCACTTTGTAAGTCTTGAATTGTGTAATTTTGATTTACACATTTCAAGTGGTGTAAAATCACCAAAGAATTTTTGCACCATTCAAGTGGTGTACTTTTTAAATTTAACTATTGTACATAGTACAATTTCACCAACACACTTTTGCACCACTTAAGTTGTGCATTTTTATAAACTTACTTTTACACCTTCAAAAACACAAAAAGGTGGTTATGAACCGTAACCACCTCCCCATGCTATAAATATGAATATAAGGTTCATTGTAAAGGAGGAATTTTGGAAGTGAAACTTTTTATAAACTTTTAAAGGATGAGATTATATTTTTGACTCAATAAAGAATAAACTAGGGAGATTTTGTAGACTTTGTGTTCAGGGTTTCTTCATGAGTTATAACTTTGCATATGATTCATCTATCTTTATATCTTTAATTTTAAATTGTTTTCATAATCACTACCAAATTTTTATAAAATGGGAATTTCACATTAAGTACTTCTTTTAGAATATTCTTGTGTTATTTTTATGAATGTGAAATCTCGGTGGGGTTTAAGCAATATTTTAATTGTATTTTATGGGTAAATATGGGATGGTTTTCTTTGGTCTGCTATCAGTATTATAAAATTGTCTCAGTGTATGTTTTTCAATCTTAAGAGTGTAATTATGTATTTACCACACATTGAATGAGAGAGGTTTCTATGCACACAATATTTTCCCCTTTTTAGACTATTCTGGTAAGTTTCTACATTTAGCTATCTAGAGTTATCTTTTAATTTTCCCAAGGTTGTCATGGTAGTTTCTATGTTTAACTAACTATAATAACCTTATTTTCCCTTATTCCTTTCCTTTATATATGCTTCCCTTCTTTCCATTATTCCCTTCTTTCCACTCATTTTCCTTTATATCTCTTTTATGTACTTTTAGGTTAAAAGTATGAAACCCCCAATAGAAAATATTTTTATTGTAAATATTTATGAATAACTTTTCCCTTGTTTTTTCCATTTTTAGCTTTCAATAAAGGTAGCTACAATTGATAATAGGAGGAATTTTTCCTACATTTTTGACTAATGTAAGAACTCACTTCCCATAATGTTGACTCAAAGTCACTAATTTGTCCCCTTGACAAATTTTTGAGCCAATAGTTTTTGGAAACTTTGCTGGGGATCAAAGTGTTTTATGCATATGATTTTTAGACATTTTAAGGAACCTCCCTTAGAATTGAGGTTGGTGATTCCATTGAGAAAAAATTCCTAGTGCCTACACCTTCCTGATTATAGAAATGGCCTTGGTTTACCCCAACCCTAATGTTCATTGTGTCCCATGGGTAAAACATTTTGGACCATTGGCTTTGCCCTAATATAATGAGTTCCCATCAAGCTCAAGGAAGAGATTCCCAAATTTATTTGGAGAAAAATATCAAGATGTAGATAAACATATCTAGGCATTTACAATGTCCTATAATATTTTGGGAGTTATATATGAGGATGTTGTTGTGATACTTTTCATTGAAACTTTCATTGAACCTGTTGCCGAGTGGTTCTATCACTTAGAAAATGGATGTGTTATGGATTGGAACTCTTTGAAGAATAGGTTACTAGACATGTTCAAATAAATTATGAACATATGTGCACTTTTCTTAGACTTCTTCTAGATTTAAAAGCAAGATGATGAGTAGATGAGAGAGTTCATAACACATTTTAACAAATTATTGAGACTGATCCCTCAGATAAATCAACTAAGTCTCAAAAATCAACTCTACATTTTCATTAGTTCTCTTCACCCAGAGATCAAGTTCATTTTAATGAGGAATAAGGTAAATGACTTGGTGGTTGCATAATTAGATGCCATCAAGATTGAAGATGATTTGATCATGTCTAGAATGTTGAAGAAACATGTTTCAAAAAGTATTATAATTGTTACAAATGATGATGAATAAATAGTGAAAACTGATGCAATCAAGAGTATGCAATATTTAGAAAAGAGAGTTCAAAGGCAATTTTATGATCAAACATGTCTCAAATCTAACATAGAAAAAGAGAAAGTAATACCTATCACATATAATTATTTTATTTTCACAATTGTGGAAGAAGATGAGTAGTTAGAAGAACTAATAATTGATCAGAGAATAGATGAAGAATTTAAAATATCACTTGGTGAAAAAGAGAAATATTTGCCTATTTCACCAAATTAATTAAATCCCATGGTCTTAGGAGAAAATGGGTTATCTAAAAAATAATTGATAAAACCAAAAATAGAAATGAGTAATAATGTAGAGTGTGATGTTATACTTTCTAAAAGAGAAGATATTGTAGAACTAGTTTTTAGCAAAGCAAACAATCCCTTCTCTATTAGAATGAAAGACTTAATAGTCAAAAATGAAGATTTATCAAATATTTCATTTTTAGGGTCTACCATAGAATAATTCTCCATAGGATTTGAATCTAAATTAATTAGGCCTATGCAAATGAAAAATCATAATCATGCCAAGGTTGAGGTCAAAGAAGACATCATTGTGGAAAAAAATGAATGGTGCCTAATAATCATTACAATTGAAATGGAAACTATCAAGGTTGAGAAAATTGACAAAGATGATGATGATGACTCATTCAATTATGAATTCATTTCTATTGTGGGTAGCAATTTAGAAAAGAATATCAACACTTCATTAATTTTTCAAGATAATCATATTGTGATTTTGGTACAGATATGTGACACACTTTCTCTAGTTCAGATATAGTATCTATCACAAATTCATTTGAAGTCATCTAAGAAGACATTGAAAAAGTTTAGTATTTCTCAAATGTGCTCATAAAAGATAAGATATTCATAATGATTTCATTTCAAAAGAGGAAAATATTGATGATTTGTTCATTTGTGATATCCTTGTATGAATGATAACTATAAGTTTAGCTTCCCAACTATTTGGTCACTACTGATAAATGTGTTCAGAGTTCATAAGTCAAATCCATTGTTTTAAAATGATAGGTACTTCTCACATCTAGTAAATGGTTTTGTATAATCTTCTCATTTTCCTATTCCCTATAAATAATTTTGCTTTCCCAATTTTGGATTGTTTCATTTTTCCATTTCATTTTGGTTTGCACTCTATTTTTTAATAAAGGCAACAATTTGTCTATCACCCTTCCTTCTCTATGCTTTAGTCTTCCTGCATGTACATTTTTTTGTCATGATTTCTATCTGAGAATGTCATAGGTGATCATGAGTTTTGTAAGAATAAAATATTGAACATTTTTTTCATAGATCTCTTCAATGAACAATTAATCTAGCCTAAAAATGTGTGTTCATTTCTCATACAATTGAATTGGACAAACTAGATGTTAGTTGGTTGGATCAAGGCATACAAGTTTTTAAGTAAATAGGTGATTTGACCTAATAATACATGTTCATTTATCATATGATTAATATGGAAAAAATAGATGTCATTTGGTTGGATCAAGACATGCAAGTTTTTAAGTAAATAAATGATATAGCCAAGTAGTGGATGTTCATTTCTCATACGATTGAGATGGGAAAAATAGCTATCAGTTGTTTAGATCTGAATATACAAGTGTAAGAAAAACACTTCTCTCTTTGTATTTTAGTTTGTGTAAAAATGCATAACTAAAAATTCCCTCACATACACTATCCTTTTGGATACGTGAAAGCACCTATTAGGCTAAGTACCTAACCCTTGCATACACTATCTTTTGACATGAGATAAATTTTTGATGGCTTGAGGACCCATCCATTTCTCAAAGATCAAAAATTCAAAGATTTTTCAAAGTTGCTAATAAAGACTCCATTACCCAATGGATAAAGCACCAGCCTATAAAACTAGAGAATTCTATGTTCTTTTTGTTCCTTATAGTTTGAAATCCTAGTCAGAGCTAATTGTTATCATAATTTTTGAAAATGGTGAAAATTTTAATTTTTGAAAAAAATGCTAAATTTTTTGAATTTCACCCAAAAATACCAATTTTTTTTAGTCTACGACCAATTTGATTTTTACCCCAAAATGTTTAAAAACAAGTTTGAACCTTCTATGTAAAAAGCTGCTAGTGTTCCTTCTAATTTGCAAAAATCACTTCACTTTTTATGGGTTGATTAAACACACTTTCATTTTTCACAAGTTATAAAATTTGTAAAAAAATTTTTGGTTCTCATACAAGTTGCAAAAAAGTTTTTGGCTCCCATGTAATTTTTAATTTTCTCTCTCCACTTCGGTGGAAATACTGTATTAGTTCCTCAAGCCATGAAAGTGTGACTTATTCTTTCCCAAAGCTTCATGTTCAAAATAATATTATCAACATGTATATCAAATGTGTTGGTTTCATAGATGCTCATAAAATGTTTGATGAAATGACATAACAAGACAACTTCTCATGGAATATGATGATTGCATATTACAAAAGACATGGGTGACCTCATCAGGTTTTGACACTGTTTCATCAAATAAAATAAATGGGTGTCCAACTCAATCACTTTAACATTTCCAAGTGTACTCTCAGTGCATGCCAAAATAAAGGCTTTGGAATAAAATATCAATATTTATGTAAGAATAATTGAAAGTGGATTTTTTTAAAACATTATAGTTACAATTGCCTAGATAGATATGTATGGAAAATGTGGAAACATCTAAAAGGCTCATGAACTATTTGACAAAATGATTCTAAGGAATATGGTTTCATGAGTTGTAATAATTATAGGATATACACAAAATAGAGTATTTTAGTAAGAACATGGATATAAAAATTATAGAATAAGTAGCAAGATTAGGAACCTTCTATAGGGATGCTTCTAAAGCATTCTTTGCATAAGTGTATGTGAAGTATGCTAAAAATTGGTTGAGGGACCATCCTTCGACCCCCTAAAGATATTTTTGTGAATGTTGATGATATAGTTCTATATTATAACATGATAGGTTCCTGCATTGAGATTAGACATGTATGTAAAATGTTGAAGCCTTCAACATGCACGAGAAGTGTTTGGCAAAATGTCTCACCTAAATATGATCTCACTAAAGGATATGCATAAAATAGATTTGTTAAATAAGTGTTAGAATTGTTATTTTGTAGTTTACAACTATAAATTAAATGTATAAGTCCTTAATAAAATACTCATAGCTGGTGTGAATCAAATTGGATATGTATTCAATTAGGTGTAAATTTATTTGGAGTGTTTTTTAAAAATATTTCTTAAACTTCCAATAGGATAAATAAAAGAATAAAATGCAAATTTTAGGTGTAAATTTGAGTGAATAACATTTTCAAACATCCTTCTAGATTGTGCTAAGTGAGCAAGTCTCCAAATTGAAATTTTTTTCAATGAATTTTGTCAAACAGTTCACGTGCCTTGTAGATATGGTGATGACCAGTAAACAAGATGAGTTACTTGATTCATTATTTTAGACCATTATAACTACACTAATGGGCAATAAAATTATGGGTTCTTGAGAAATAGTTGGTGGTGAAATGAAGTTCTAGATTCTCTGGCTTCTCATAGTAATATCTTGATAGAAACCATTAATGTTTACATATGTGATTCCCAATCATAAGACATTTTTTTGAATGTGTAATGCCATGATGAATATTCATATCCTTAATTACATCATGGATTTGATCTAGATTTAATAAATCTAAGTTCAAAAAAGATGGAGGATATGCTGATAATCATATTGAAGAAACCTTGGATTCTCGACATGTGAATGTGTATCAAAAAATGGCTACTTATTTGATAATCCAAAATTATGTCAGTCTTCTAGCTCAGGGAAATATAAAAAGGAAAACATAAACCATGATGTAAATACAATATAGGAAATGCCAAAATAGATGGTCCTGAGGAGCATTTGATGCCAAATAGTGATGTATGATAGAGGGATAGAGAAGTTGAAAATAAAAGAGTTACTTAATTCAATATCACTGATAATGGAGAATCACATTCTAAGGTGGATCATTAATCAAATATAACAATTGAAGATTAGGAACAATCTAAAGCTAATTATGATGGGAAAAATTCTCATGAAAGTAAGGGAATTTTATTTTAATCAAAGTATTATTTGGTAGGTTCCAATTTACAAAATATTAGCACTAGTGTTCTTGAAAAAGGAGTAAGTTTATCTTCTCAAATACAAAAATCAAAACATCCTCAGTGTGTGGGTACCTCATGCAAGGGATAGAAAATGACAAAATGAATGTAAAAGGTAGTCACATATAAGGTAGAGTATAAAGTGACATAGATGGGAATACTCTCTCAAGATATTATATATAGAATTTAGTATGACATGTGTAGACACTAATCTATAATTTTGATGTGTCTTTAAATATAGTGACATAATTACACCATATTTTTCATCACATACAAAAACTCATAGAATATAGTTGATACAAGTCTTCATGTGGCATATGATTAGGTAGGTCTAATTTGAATGATGGTAAATGGGAATGGGATGATATGACACATCAAGATAAAACACCTATTCATGATAATTTTCCTCTTTCAATACTCTCTCCTATGCTAGCTAATGCATCCCTTGATTCACGATTGGTATCTTCACATCCAGGAAGATATACATCCTTTACTCTAAGGTGTATATAGTCTCCCTAAGATTATATTTACCTATCTCATGTAGCAATACATGATGGTAGATTTTCAATGAAAGTATTAAAATAAACTCTCATTTTTGGGTTGATGGTCTCTTAATTTACAATAATTTCTTTGAAATCATTTGGTCAAATAGTTCTCATGCTACCATGAATTCAAAAAAAATTAGAATTGACTGGTGAAAAATCAAATTCAATGGACCCCAAATGCTCAAATATTAATGAGACATTATCTTAGGAATGATAATAGGTGGTCATGGAGTAGGAATTTATCAACATTGCTATTGATAAGTGTGAAGCCAAATATGCAACCTTGCCAACATTCTTCCAGGTGATGCCAAGTGGGAAAACTCTAAATTTCACCAATATTTGAGAGTCAAAAATTTAAATTTACAATTTTGAATGGGAAAGGATTTTTAAGAGAACTACTTGAGATGGAGTTTCTAGAGCAAAACTTGATAATTGAACTATGATGGAAAGGTTGGTAATCTATTTGCCCATTTTCTTCCTAACTCATTGGAAAATTATCTTCAATTTCAGGTTAAAATATTTGGAAAATGGCATAGAGCTCACCTCTTTCAAGTTAAAAATGATGAATGAAATTTATCTTGTGTAGTGGTTTGAGATCCTATCCATGATAATTATATTATCTCTCAAGAAATCAAAATAGAAAATAAAATAAACAATTGTTTCTACAAGTATGGATTTTATAATAAGCACGGACCTTATGAAAAAAGTTTCTCAAAATTATGGGAAAGTGAGTTTTCATTAAATCAAAAAAAGAAAAATATCTAT